>CM076570.1:1329085585-1329212725 GCA_034641835.2 Pinus albicaulis
GCACTAAAAAAGGATCCTTGTGGATCAATCCTCTCCACTCGAAATCTGTTGGACCACAAAATTTTGATTTAAGTAGATATCATGTTAGGGTGCAACTCTCTCACTTTTTTGATATCTATCCACCCTGCCTTGGTCGTATTCATGCCCTTGAGTCCCACTTGAAGATATTCAACATCTCCTCATCTTGAATTTCAAACTCTCCTGTCTAAGATGGTATCTTCCTACAACTAATTCATATACTTAGGTGCTAAATCATATACAGTAGGAATTTGTGTATCGTCCTCTGGATCGATGATCATTGGAGGTTCATACAACTTCGTATTTTCTATATTTACAACTGAATATATATGGATGCAAGGCAGTAAATCTAATCAGAATGCATTATTTCCAACCTTTTCAACAATCTTGGAAGGACCATACCTGATGGGTTTCAATTTATTACCTTCTCCTTGTAACTTTTCTTTATTGATATATAACCATACCTGATCGCCGACCTGAAAATGATGATCGACTCGATGTTTACTGTGGCACATTTTGTACTTGTCCTGACTCTTCTCTAGTTGATCCGGCACTGCTTCATGTATCTATTGTATCCATTGATTAAACTTAACTACATTTTCTAAATCATTGTGTCCATCCACTTTATCTTCTTCACCAAATATGTAGTCCATTGGTGACTTCCATAGATACCTGAAACATGTTTCAAATGGTGATCGATTAGTTGAAGAATTTAGGGCTCAATTGTAAGCACTACACATAAGGTAAATATTCATCCCACAACTTAGGGTTTTTACTACAGTAACCTCAAAGAATATGTATAATCATATTTTTCACCATTTATGTCTTTCATTCAACAAAATACATGGAAATGTTGTCCCATGGTCACAAAGGAACTAGACGTGGCATGTAAAAAACAATCTTCTGATTGCTCGGCTTGCTTTTCAAACACATCACACATCCTTTAGTGTGCTTCACAAATATTTCATACAGGCAAGGCCAGTAACAATACATTTTATTTTGCACCATAATCTTTCTTACGCCAAAATGTCCCGGAATTCAAGAAGAATGAGCTTCCCAAATAACCTGTGCTCTTTCTATTTGTGATATGCAAAACTTACCCAGATGATATAACAACCTATCATGAATATGAAAATTGACTTCTTCCACCTGAGTACCATGAGTTAGTGATTCATAAATATCTTTGAAATCAACATCAAAACTATACTATTCTACAAAACATTCATGTTTCAATGAACAATTTTGCAGTACTACTGAAGAATTCAAAGACGGTCTAGACATCATATCAGCTACTTTGTTTGTTACACCATTATTTTACTTAATTAGTAAGTGGAAATTCTGAATAAATCCCATCCATTTGTAGTGGTGAGATTGTTGCAACTTAGTCTATCATTAAAGGTATTGAAGTGGGTGATGATGAATGTGAATCATTGTTTCCTTACCCATTACGTAACCACTTGCACCTAATTTCATTTTAAATGGCCACTAAAGATATAATAAAGCTAATATTGGTGTTGTGAAAATTTTCTTCTTAAGTGAATGAAAAACTTTAAAGTCGACACACATTCCCCATGTCTCATTTTTCTTATGAACCAAAATTATGGTTGGATCACATGGAGATGAACCAAGTCAAAGGAAGTCTTTTCCAACCATCCCTTGGATTTTTTTTCTTTATTTATTCTTTCTCTATGATTGCCTTGTGATACATTTTGGTATTAGGAAGAGGGGCATCAGACACCAACTGTATCTCATGTTGTATTTCCCATTTATGAAGTAGATGTTTTGGTTCTTTAAATAGATTTTTAAAAGAAACTACAACTTTCACCAAAATATATTTAAACTAAGATTCACAACTTCAGAAAGCACCATGAAGATCCTTATGATGGTCTTTTACAACCATGATTATATATCTCTTACTTACCCTTATTAAGCACTTCATCTGATTAGCATTAACTTAATCCAAGTGAGTTTTTATTTTATGTTCTCAAATGATGTAGTAAATCCAATCTTTCTTAAGATGATATTTATGATCTTTCCTATGAAACACTGCATCATGATCATAGAGATAAGGACTCCCTAGCACTATCAGTATCACATGTAAATCCATTTCATCAATAGAATTAGTTGTGATGGAAAATTTTAAACGACGCTACTTTGTGACATTAATCTGAGGATTTTCCTTTAGCTAACCTAAAGGGTATGGTCTTGGATGATTTTGTCCCTCCAAACCAAATTTCTTAACTAATAGTTCAGATATTAAATTTTCCTGTGACTGAGTGTCAAAAAATCTATCTATTTTTGTGTGATTATAAGTTAACCTTGTGTTAAATAATTCAATTATTTTATCTTCATCGAGATGATTAATGTTTGAAGAAGCAGAAGTACTTGAAATTGAACTAGCATCAGAAATTTTTCCTGTCGTAACCATTGCGGTTATTTTCCTTTCATCACCTAAATCAGATCCCATGTCTTGTTGGATTAATCTCGTAGCATTCTTTTCACCTTTATTCTTATAGAACTTCTCTGGTCTGAGTTATGGGTAAATTTTCCAACATCTTGATTCATTATGCCTAATCCTCTGGCAGTGAGTACAAGTAGGTCTTTCACCTTGCTTCTAAGCTGTCGTTGTATTCTTTCCCTTTGAATTGCTCTTCCTCTTGCTGTCTTCGAAATCCAACTGTTTGGATGTATTCGATGAGAAATTGAATGGTCTGCCACCTGATTCAATATGTATGGCTTGAGCACATACTTCATCAAATTCATTAGGATTAAACATTAATAAAGTATGATGTCCATAGGAATGTAGACCGCCAATGTAATTTAATAAAGTTTCACCTATATACAAAGGAATACCAAGCACAAACGCTTTCTTCCTGAACTCCAGAGTAAACTCTTCAAAATTATGCCCCTTATCTTGTCGCAAACACTGCCAATGAATAACAACTTTTTGTGTCTATCCCAACAGATAGAATTGTTTCCTTAGAGATTTCAAAAACTTAGGCCATGAGGAGATGATTTTACCTTCACACTTTAAATCTATGTGTTTTAATCTCCCACCAGATTGAAGCAGTCCCCCCCATCCTAAGAGTAGCTAACTGGATTTTCGTCTTATCATTAGAAATGTTCTAAACCCTACAAAACACTTCTATCATCTCAATCTAGTTATCTAGTTTTTCTGGGTTAATTTCACCATCATAAACTTGTAATTCAAACTTTAGATCAAGTTTCAAAAGATATTTCTGAGGTTTATTTTCTGTTTCAGAATCTAAACTAGAAGAAGAAGGAGGAGGAGATGATGATGGAGATGATGGAAGAGAAGGAGGTTTATCTACTTTTACTTTCGCCTTGTCTTTCTTCGATGACTTTGATGAAGAAGCTACATTGCTCGCCTTCTTATATTTGTATATTTATCCCAACATCCAATACATGTTCAAAAACATTTTCTAAACTTGATTCTCATCGATGTGCTTCACTTCAGGAGTTTCACCTATTTCAGTTCCTGTCATTATTGATTGATGAGAAACTTTCCGCTTTCCAATTTCTAAATCAAACTCCTAAAGCGTTCCTTCTCCATGTTTCAATCAAAACCTAGATAACATCCACTGAAAAAAATACTGCAAAGCACAACCCGCTCTGTTACCAAAATATATGATCTGAATTTTATCGTTATTAAGTGTTGAAGTAGTATTAATTAGTTTCCATTAGTGAATTTATTTTTAACTGAACTACTTAATGTGGAAGACTAAAGGAAATATAAAGTGTTAACAACTTAAACCAGTAGCATATTAAGAATGAAAATATAACAAAGAAAAGAGAGAAGAGACAACAAGAATTCATTACGAAGTTTGTCCCTATTGGACTACGTCTCCAGGTCCGCTTTCAAGTTGGGTGTCCGCTTTACTAAGATTGAACCGAGGAAGTATTTATACATAAAAACACCACACTGGCTGTGCTCGAAAGAAATTCTAGTCACTGTCAATAGAAATCTCTCTCTCCTAAATTTCCAACACCTATCTCTGCGCCCAATTATTCCTCCGGAAGGTCAAGAAATGATGAAAACAAAAATGCTTCTAACCCTAAGAATCTGAACTCAAAATCACTGATGTCTGTTTATGGAGGAATAATTTCATGGTTTAAATAATGTTGGTCTCTAACTCCCTTATTCCAAATTAGGAAAATTGTTTGAGAAAACATGTGATTGGGGTCTCGGTCTTCTCATTTAATGACACCTAGTGTATAGTATAAGATGTTTTAAATACATCCTTAGCGAAAATTTAATTCAAAACCCAAAATAAACCTTCGGATAATATTTTAGCCCTCACAATCAGCATAACCACATAAAACAACGAGTTGTCGCCATGTGAACAAGCAATCTATCCTCGGCGGTTGCATTCATCTCATCGATTACAGTTAGCAGCGACGGTTTTGGTGATGACCATTCACAGGTAACAGCTGCGATGCGGTAAGTGCTAATCTTGATGGTAAATCCTATGGTTTTCTAGACCCGTTCACATGTTTCAGCTTTCGACGCGGTCAACAATAAATTCTAATCTCGATGACGTATGAATTTTTGCGCCCTCCACTGCACTTGTCACATGTTAACAACTCCAACATGGTTTAGACCGACGATCAGGACTGTTGTGGGTTTTAAAACTTTATTATAATCTTTTTTTACATAGGCCTCAAAGGGTTTTAGCTTAGGCTTTTAGACCTATGTCTTAGGTGTTAGGTTTGTATAGTTTAGGTTTCTAAACATAGCACGAGGTCTTTAGAGTTTAGACCTTAGGTGTTATACCTTAGGATTTATACTAGGTTTTTGTCATTACATGTCTTATGTCCTAGCCTTAAGGCTTAGGACTAGAACATATTTTTATTTTAAAACCTTTTTCACCTTAGGATTTAGGCGCTTAGTCTTAGGTCAAGGTCTAGGGTTACACTTGTAAGGAATTTCACCATAGGGTCTACCATCATGACACTATTACATCATCATGACACCAAATTCGAACCACATAACCATGACAAAATTCTGAACCATGAAGAAACAACATTCATCTGGAATCACTATAGGACAAACTTAATGATTTGAATACTGAACGGGATATCGAACAAACTTGAGATGACTAGACTAGACTATTGATCTACCTGAAATAAGATCCTCCTGTATCACCAGTCTAATACTATGATCTCATGTATACTTAACTTTGTAGAAAAAGAAAATAGAATATCATTGTTAATCCGCAAAGCGAAGATAACTGAAGAAGAAATGGATTTTATTAGGGGAATATGAAACTAGTATTAGGAGTAACAATATAGCTACATTGAGATAGAGAGCTATTTAGTTCCCCCTTACATAATGCCTCAATTGGTCTTAGATGAATTGATGATACCATATATCACCTATCAGAATCAGGAAGAGGGGATAGCATTAATTGTAGAAAATATCAATAAAAGGTAATGGTCATGATTCACTATCAAAATAAACAACTATTCTCTAGCAAAATTTCCTTGGGCAGTAAAAAAAATAAGGAGCTCAAGTTGCTCAGAATTATTTTCAAAATACACTACCCCCATATTAAAATTAAATAACATTTATGTTCTGTGAAACTATCACATCCATATGAACATGAATCTCTACTAAACAAGTCTTGTTCCAAGACATGCTTACATATGAAGTGTCAAGGAACAAACTGAAAGAGAGGGAATAGGAAGAATTCCTTCCTATCCACCACCCCAAATTAAGGGAAAGGGAAAAACAATGAGAGCAATTCCCTTCACAAATAGAGGCCCTTTGAAAGGTCATAGATGAAGAGGAAAATATTAAATCCAACATCCTTGAAAAGAATATTCTTCAAGCCTACATTATAAAATAACAAAAAAGGTTGGCCCACACCAAATAATTCATTGTTGAACAGATAACTATAGATGATGATGAGCCACAAGCATAGATAAATGTATATAATATACCAAGATTCATACATGGTCTAAATTCTACACTATGAACACATTCATTTGAGGTGAAAAATATCTATGAGAAAGGACATCCTTTTAGATATTGTAAAAATTAAAATTCTAAAGCCACCCAAAACAAGAGGGTAAAACGATGTACAGGGCTTCATTAAAGTGGAAAGTAGTGGTGACTTTGAAAGAAACTATGTCTAGTATGGTCTAGAAAGAAAGTCTCTCCTAAGAAAAAATATGTTACTATAGAGTTTGAACTAGATTAACAATAGGAGAATGCCCCACCAATAATCCTTGTTGTACAACCCCCATACCAAATGCCACCTCACCCTCCCCAAAATGGAATGATGAGCCCAAATGTAGGAAAATAATGGAATCAAAAGAAACAATTGTAGATTATTAAGATGAATATTGAAATGGAAAAATATATCTATGAGGATAAGGACAGTGGGGATATGGATCTAGACAAAACTAACCTTCAAGGCATTGTAGAAACCTACCAACATTCCCTTATATCCATATTCTCTCTCAGAAATAGGGCTTACTCCCATAGCTCAAATACTCACCAATATCTGGTTTTGATACATTCAAAGTAAGAAATTACATTTGAATTCAACTTTAATTATGAAAATGACACGTATTGTGAATATTATGGTGGTAATTGCATGTGTGTATGTAATATATAAAAATAAACTAGAATTTAAGAAGCCCAAGGGAAAGGGACAAAAGCTTAATATTGTTTAGTTCATCATGTTGTACCCTTATATGATTGAATTCTTCCACAAGGATACTCAATATTTTGATGAGACATACATACACCCTAAATAGGGGAAACTTTGATATGCACACCAACTGTTAGTTCAACCCACAAGATGAGGACTACATTGTGATGTGTAGCATTATGAAGTTCTAGATGTATGAGATCACCACAAGATTTCTGATGATGCCATAGAATGACATCATGACGCAGGTCATTATGTAGGTGAAGCTGTAGTAGGACACAATTTTCCACAACAACGGTGAACTTTTAGTCTCTCTGAATGCTAATGCTTTCAGCAAGATGTATCATCTCAAGCGGTATGAAATTAAACCTAACAAGAAAATTTTACATAATTTTTTGGAAACCCACCATAAATTCATCAAGATGATGATGGGTTGGTGTGTGTATAGTTATTTTTTCAAGGAACAAGAAACATATCAATACCCCACATAACGTCTACGAGAAGCATGTGGAAATCTCACAACAATCATTAACTTTAAAAATTGAATGGTTGCCCTTAGTGTTAAAAATAGTTTCAAGTGATAGTATATTTACTTGGTCCAAATATTTTGTTAGAAAAAATGCTGAAAATAATTTTGGAAGCAAAGGAATCCCTAGTAAATTAGATCTCTAGCTAATATGTGTCACCCTTATTAATAGATTTTTTTTTTGATGCAAATGAATTCCTCAAAAAATAAAATGAAAATTAGATATTCCTCCTATACACATTTACTAAAAAGTTTACTACCAAGAATTTTCAGTGGACAATTACACCAAATTATTATATGAAGTTTGTGACCAATTCTTGACCAAAACCATTCATTTTTCTCGTACCCAAGGTAAGAAAAGAAGAAATGAATTTTATTAGAGGAATATAAAACTAGTATTAGGAGGAGCAATATAGCTAAATGGAGATATTAGACTATTTAGTTCCCGAGTAGGTCCTAGATGAATTGATGATACGAGAGATCACCTATCAATCCTGGGAAGTTGGGATAGCATTAATTTTAGAAAACATAAATAAAAGGTCATGATGAATACACACTATCAAAATAGACAACTATGCTCTACCAAAGTTTCCTTAGGTTGTAAGAAAATAAGGACCTCATGCTCCTAATAAGAATTTTCAAAATATGTGACCCCCATGTTATAGTTAAAGAGCATTGGGGGTGTATGAAACTCTCACATCCATATGAACATGAGTCCCTCCCAAACAAATCATGTGCAAATACGTGCTGAGGTATGTAGTGTGAAGGAACAAAATGGAACAAAGGGAATATGAATAATTTCATCCTATCCACTACTTCAAGTCAGTGGAAAAAGAAAAATAATGAGAGAAATTCCCTTTATAAATAAAGGCCCTTTGAAAGGCCTAAATGAAGAGGAAATACGTAAATATAAGGTCCCTGAAAAGAAAATACTTGAAGCCTAATTGAGAATATAACAAATAAGGTTCATTCAAGCCAAAGGCTTCACTATTGAACAAATAATTATTTATGATGATGAACCAAAAACAAAGATAAATGTATTTAATCTACCAAGATTCATACGTGATCCAAATGCTCAGCTATGAACACATTCCTTTGTATGTGCAAAAACCTTATGAGAAAGGACATATTTTTTTATATTGTAAATTAAATAGCAATCTAAATCCACCCAGAATAGAGTGGGGAAATGATGGACAAGGCTTCATTAATCTAGAAAATAATAGTAACTTTGAAAGAAAAAATCTCTACGAGGGTCTATAAATCAAGTCTATGTTAAGAAAAATTATGTTGCTATAGAGTTTGAACTATAGGAACAATATGAGAATTCCCAACCAATAATACTTATTACACAACCCCAATAACAAATGACACCTTGACTTCCCCAAAATGGCATGATGCACCCAAATGTAGGAAAATAATGGAATGAAAAGAAACTTATTAAGAGGAAAAATTCAAATGGACAAATATATCTACGAAGATAAGGAAAGTGTGGGTAAGAATCTAGACAAAATTAACTTTAAGGCATTGTAGAAACCTACAAACATCAATAGATTCAATATGTACATGCAAAACACATCCTAGTAATCGACAAGCCCTCCCACAAAATAGAAAACCTTGGGAAAAGGGTTTGCAAACATCAAACACAAAATGAGGGTTATTATTGTACACCATGAGCCTATTAATATTTAAAGGAACCCCAATCACTACAAACATCAAGGATGAATAATTACTATAAGATATCAAAGATTTTATGGTTACCTTCTAACATAATGCTTTGATAACAAATTCCTTTTCAGCCTCAATAATTCATGATTTACTGTGAAAGTAAACGATTCCTGGAATTTTAGAGGTATCCATTATAAAAGTATGGAACGAATCTTACCAAAACAATTGTGGTATTTATATATCCATACATTCTTATGTTACCAAATTTCATGTTTCTTATTCAATTTTTACAAATCTTGTCTTAATTTTTTTTATAAAAATTGTCAAATAATAGTAGTGCCATAGTTATCCTTCTATATCCTACCACATAATATTTTCTCTACTAATCTAATCCTTTCCATTTATTTGGTACTAATAAACAACGTTGAAACATATTTTATACCAATAATTATAAACCCCAGAAGAAGTGAAAACTTGTGTTTACACACTTCATTGATAATAATAATACTCTATATTATATTATCGCTTTGATTAGAGAATAATATTGTATATATATTATCAATATTTAATTGGAGAATAGTACTCAATATCATAATTACCAAATTCGCCGCAATTAAGGCTAAAAATTCTGAAATACGAGTAATTATCACTTTAGTTAGGGAATAATACTCTATATACGTATTACTATATTTAATTGTAAAATAATACTCTATAACATAATTATCAAATTCATTGGATTTAACGCTAAAATTTTGGAAATGTGACAGTCAGATTCGTACACCGAATAGTCAGATGAAATTCGAAACGATTTGCAAAACAGGAGGTTAATTGAACAGTTTCAATTCGTACACCAAACAATTCGATGAAATTTGAAATGATTCACAAAATAGATGTTAATCGAATGGTTTTTGGTTTATAATATTGTGTGAACACAACAGCTAGGAGGATCGCTTGCGATCTTTGTTGAGTAGGAGGCTAAAATCGGCAGGTCTGTCATGACATGGGGGCGGGGATCACTTGACTTGCGATGGCCACATGGTTGGTGAGCGGTTCAGGTCAGGGAGACATATATTTTTATTATAAATCAACATTATATGGCTTCTTATCTTTATCCTTTTTATCAATCATGGAGTTGGATTAGTGTGGTTGTTCTGGATTTGAAAAATATTAACATGGGACTGTCTCTAGAAATGTGGTTTCCAAGGAACGGGGAGGTGGCCTTTTTGTCTTACCCACGAGGAATCTGTACCTCACTTATTCTTCTCGTGCTCTCTTTCAATCATTATTTGGTCACTCTTCTCATGTATTATGTTGGATCCTACTTGGAAGCCAGATGACTGTATCAACTCTATTAGGACTTGGGGGTACAAATGGAAAATATAGAGAACTTCCATTTTTCATATTTCGGGAGATTTGGCGTGCTAGGAACTACATTATCTTGGAAGGTATTCCTGCTAATAGATATCTGATTCATTTCTCCATCATGTCATGGCTAGACGACCAACCAAATTCTATCAATCTCTTTTCTGATTTATCCAAGCATATGAGGCCTCATCCGATTATCATTCTGGCAATTTATTTTGATGGGGCACAATAAGATGGTGTTTGCAAATGTGGAGCTTGGATAAAGCTTCAAGCGGAAGAAAGATATCACATATGGTAGAATGGTGGTCGTGGTTTGAACAATAAAGCTAAGCTCTTCACTCTGTGCAATGGGTTTCTGGTGGCACATAACCTTAATCTGCATAATATTCATTTATACGAGGATTCCAAGATCATCATAAATGGTATCTCTAGGACATCTATCCTCTGCATTCATGGTTTAAATAGATGGATTGATAGGACTAAATACCTAGTGTTAAAGTTTCAATAAGCGTATTTCAATCATGTGTATGGAGAAAACAATTCTCGGGCGGACATATTCTACAAAAAAGGCATGTCTCTTCCCTTCGGGGACATCTTCATATCCTGTTACAAGGATTCTCTACTGATCAACTCTTTTCATTTCCCAGTACCATAGTATAGTCATATCAGCGACTCCAAGCGAGCCTGATGTATCAAGCGAGTTGGCTATGTTCTATTTATATCTTTATTTTTTATATTTTGTGCTCCTTTCTCGGATCCCTTAGTTTCATGATGATTTGGTTTCAGTACTTAGCTATTGTATATATAAGTATTCTGATTTTCGTTTGGGGATGACGCATCCTTAGAGGCATCTAAAGCTGGATTGTTTTTGTATTTTCCCTTTTAGTTTAAATTTTGATCTGGGGGGCTCTACGAGTGATATGGCTCTATAGTATTGATCCTGGTACTGTGGCCAATTTAGAGACTCATGGATTTCCTTACCTTTCGGTCTCATCTGATATGGTCATATGCTTACTTCCGCTTCTTGCTACGAGATTATGGATTTGATATGCTTTTGTTTTTCTTCCTTGTTGTCATATGTTAACTCGGATGGATGTATTTACACATGAAAAAAACAGAATAAAAAAAAAAGGAGGATCTCTTGCAAGAAGATACCCAGAATGTTGTGCATCATGTGCAGGTGGCATGGAAGGAATTTTTGGGTCATTATATATTTGGAAAACAAATTGTATTGTTTTTTTTTTAATGCATGCAAAGTTGATTTTGATGTTCTCTTTCTTTAAAAGCGTGGAAATTTGATAGAATTTTGAAAGAAAGAATTCAAACATGAGCATTAAAAGTCCAAAGGAATGGGAACATTATTATATATGGTAAATGCTTTTATTTTGACTTTATTCATGGAAAGTTGATAAAAATGTGTATGAAAGAATTAAAAAATGAACATTAAAAGTAGGTAAACAAATTTGATCGGGAAAAATTGATTTTATAATATATATTTTTATTCATAGGAAATAAGTTTTGAGTGTTGAATTTTAAATATGTATTTCTTTTAGGATTGATTTAAAAACATAAAATTTCACAACCGATTTTTTAAATATATATTATTATTTTTATTACTTTATATAAATAAATTTTGAATATTTATATTTTAAATATATATTTATTAACACTACTTTTTGAAAATAAAAAGTTCATTAAATTTATGTTTCGAAATGAAATAAAACGTGTTTTTTGGGTGTTGATATTACTTATAATTATTAAAAAATAAAAAAGTGTTTTCCTTATATATTTTATACAAATTTGTATAAAATTTCTTCTCAACTTTGGTAAACTCACACTCAATCACTTGTACATCATTAGGAGGAAGAAAAATAATGGGTCTAAATATTCATGAACAAATATTAGAAATTACTCAAAGGGACCAGACATCAAAAGCCAAATGAAACCCCAATTCTACATTCATACCTTCCCTCTTTGTAGTATTTTTTTGTCCTTCCCAACGCCAAGGGCCTCAAGTTAGCTTGAAACAATTTCAAACCATGTTCATTACCTTCCTCAAATGGTTTTTGAAATAGTTTATATAACCTGGACACCACGAGGTATTGAATAACACGAAAGTATCAATTTCTACTGAAAAAAAAAAAAAAAAAAAAAAAGACTAAGGAAAAAATTGTACATGGTACTGACTATCAGAGCATCTAGTGGGCTAAATTTCACAACATTTATTTGTGAACTCAAGGTATATAATTTTATCTTATAGGTTGTAGAATAAATTCAAATTAAAGGAAGAAATATGTCCATAAAAAAGGGCATAAGCAAACTACTAGTGTAGACAATGATCTTCAAGTCATCTAGGTAGCAGACAACTGCAAGGGCCTCAACTCATAGGTCTTTTTTTCTTTGAAATTCAGATTCAAAGAGACTTCTTACACTAAAATTTAAACATGGAAACACATACAGTAAAATATGGAGAAGCATAGTGGCAAAAACTTTCAGAGATGGGAAGGAAAAATGCAACTACATTTGATTAGCATCAATTTATGGGTTGTTGTAGGTAAACTTTCAGACATGGGAAGTAAAACTGCAATGAAATTTTATGAGCATCAAGGTATTTATTGTTGTAATAAGTAAAAAAACCAAAACTTAATAAACATGAATTAATTCAATGGAGTCTAAACATTAAGAGATGGCAAATCAAAATCAATTATTGAAGGTCAGAATTCATATACTCAACTTTATGATCTAGATCTATCTAAAAACTCAAATAAAATCTCAGACGACTTAACAAAAATTTTTGATGAAGGCTCACAATGTAATGTTTATTTTAGATAAGTGAGCTTTTGCATTTAAAATGAGCAAATAAATGATGTCTGACAATGTTATTGCATCAAAGAATTAATACAACTACTAGAAGTGCATAAAAAGGTAGATAAAAATGATGCCTAGTCAAATTTATTAAAAATACTACCCAAAAAAATAACAAAGATAAATAATAATAAAATGTTGCAACCTTCAAACCATACTCATGAGTCATAATAACATTAAAATAAAGGAAAGAGAAATCCAACAACCTAGAATTTATGTTGTGAATTTATAAATATTGGAATCCTTATTACAACCACAACAAATTTTCAGGTATATATGCATCGATTGTGAATTGTTGTATTCATTACTTATCATGACATTTTAGTTAGCCTGTGGTGTCTCCAAGTGGTGATTACACCTGTCCAAAAGCAGCCAAGGGGCATCTTAATTGCATCCCATGAACCAAACATAGGCCATTTTGATCATTAGAACATGGTTATCATCCATAAGAGTGTTTCATCTTCTAACTATGAGAATGGTTCCACCAAAAAGTGTCACAAAGTTTGTACCAAAAACCTTCCACAAGGTAATGAACTACTCCTAATGACATTACAATGGATATTTATGTCGATTGAGCAAAATGGTGATTGTGACATGTTCAATAAAACACAAACTCCTCATTGTTCCATCCACCAGATTCTTCCAGACCATTTTTAAGGCCTGGATTAAGAAGGCTAGGAGTCACATGGTGGCACTCTCCAAGCCCCTAAACCTTGACGCAAGGTTTTTTTCTATTTTTGCTACAAGAAGAGTTACACTTGATATTATGTCCCATGGCCCCTAGATCTCTAAGATCACCTTGGTGGTTTTATCTTCATAGATGAGAGTTCCTCACTCAAATAATATTCCCAACTATGTTGTACTGAGTTGGTTGAATAACCCAACCTGTAAATTTTCAACTATCCAAAAATTGTGCAATTTCCAGATTTGATTTCCAGACCTATATGTTCTTCATGCGTTGTTATTTACAGCTCTATATGTATTGATAATTTGACATAAGTAAAATGATTTTTTTTTGAATGAGTTGACATTATCATTAAAGAATCCAAGGGTTGATTTTTGACTACTATATTTGTTGTTTCACTGCTATTATAACTGCTGTAATAGTGAATAATCAAATCTGGTATATGTGGGATAAGTTGCCCTAAAGGGATGAAACTTATCCAGATAGTTTGGTATACTTTCTCCTAGGATTGCATAGGGCTATCTAAAAATAAAATATTGTATCTTTTCCACTGTTGTGTTATACTCTATTACATAACATCCATAAGACTAAAAATTCAAAGGTTTGAGATTCAACAAAACTCTAGTCAAAGAGATGAAATTTATATTTTTCATTAATTTTCATTTTCCATTCATTTGGAAACTTTAACACTGATGCCATGTGGCCCGACTATGAATGCCTTGGTAAACAAAATAGATTACTACATATAAATTGGACTGACCTGGTCACTTGAAAAAATGCCCTCCATTTTTGACGATTCTATTCCACATAACTCAAACTAGAACCGATCATGAAATAAGGCATATGCAAGCATTCAATTATACTAGTAAATGATTAGCCTTGATTCAGTGGTGTTATCTTCATATATGAGAGTTTCTCGCCCAAATAATTTGCCCAACTATGTTGTTTTGAGTGGGTTGAATAACCCAACCTACCTATGCAGTTTCAAGGCTTTATAGATAGCATTTATGTTCCTATTGTGGTGTTATCCATCAAATTATTTCAACGAAGTTCTCTGAATTAGGGTTGGGGACAAAGTTATCAAACATTCAATGACATACATCAACCTCTAGAATCCCTATTTTAGGTGCCAAAGACTTGGCCATAGAATTCAGGATGGCCCCATTATGGTTAGACCTAATTCCCCAGCTTCTTTATTGATTCTACTCCTTGGCACCAAACTCAAAAGTCTCTCAAGGTAATAACAAAGGTGGGTTCATGTCATCTGAAAGAAGTAGAAGTCTTAAAGAAAGAAAGTGGCCACTATAAGAGTGTCAATTTATAGAAATCTTGCAGTTTCAACAAAGGGGGAATATTTGAAATTACCCAAGGCTCCTAATATGGGAAATTGGATACAAATTTATAGGCTTAAAGGCATGGCTTCACTGAAACCTTACAAGGTAAGAGAATATGGACTACATCACTACCAATCCACAGTGATAATGACCTCATGAATGTTAATAAGGTATGCACCCCTGTATAAAATTTATATTTCATAACATTAGAATTATGATCCTTAGTTTCCATATTTTGTGATTACAGAAGTTAACTATATTTTTAATTCAAATGGTCCTAAATTCTATTTCCAATTTCATCATATTGTTTTTAGACATACGGATGCCAAGAGGAAGACTGTCACCTTAGTTTCTACCAGCCTTGCTTCAGTTGTGGGGTGAGGCACAAACCCATTACAGAGTTGAATTTTCAATATTGTTAACATTTATGCACCTACTAATGCTAAGGAAAAATGAATTTCATAAATGGATGGCTGAGAAGCTGGCCGATTCTGAGTGGCTAGTTTGCATGAAATCCAGCATAATTTAACTCTAGATGATAATTAAGGTGTGGTTCCTGTCAGAATTCCCCGGAGAGAAAAGTTCACTAAGTGTTGAGATCATGAGAGATAAACAAGGATCAAATAGAACCAACAACACACCCTAAATCAGCAAAAAACACAAAACAGACAAAGATAAGAGAATACCATGAACAAGAGAAAAATTGTGTGAAACTAAAGAATTGGGCATTAGAGAACACTTATCTCCTCATCAAACAATGTATTTGTAAAATATATGTACACACTCTAAGTTGGAACTGCCTCCCTAAGAGGAGTTATAGGCCTGTTAATCTAGATTGATCCCAAACACCTAGATATAATACAATTGGCCTTTTGAATTATTTTGAATATGACATTGTGACTAGCAACCTTCAACCAAAAAATCCAATATAGAAACACTACAGGCAACCAAGCGCACTTTCACATGAAAGCAGTAGTAACATACATACAATCACTCTTCAGACAGGCATTCCTAGCTAAAGACAATTTTCTGTCAATGTTCTATGATCCCCTATAGAGACAAACCATGTCCCTAAATCATCACAAGCGGAAAGTAGCTATATGAAACATCTCTGCACACATAAATGTATATATGAACAAGGTAAACATTGAACAATAAATTACTCAATGTACATTCCAACTCTTCAGGCCTCTGTGGAGGAATAGGATCTCCTAAACTATGTTGAGAAGCATGTGATAACATATGAATAATAGTCAACAGATCAATATAATACACTAGAGAAAATATTGTGCTAGAGTATATTTAATTAACCACAAAAAATTAACTAAAGAAGAGCTCAATGTCAACATCAGATATTTTGATAAAAAAATACAAAACTCTACAGTAAAATTACTCTAAAATATAACGGCGGCTCCAACTTACCCTTGAATATCCAACTTGATTATTGCTGTAAAATGGCATTACAATTGGTGGAATATCTACTATTGCATCATGAAATCCAAATTGATTACTTATATTAGTTATTTCGAGGTTGCAAAATATGGCAATGTGAAAGTTTAACAAAATCTAACATCCATACTTCTCTAATCAAGCTAAAACTTACATATCCTATCAGGATGATTTTATCATCAATTTGGTACAAATTTGCAGCTACACAAAAGATTAAACCAGAGGTAAAATCAACGAGTAAACTTTATATAAAACAATATGCTAATCAACTAGTAAGATTTCAATAAAACATACACTTTTTTGACACTAACACTACAATAATTTTATCACTCCATTTACTCATACATATATATAATGACATCAATAAGAATTTTATAATTCCTTTCATGATTTGATAAAATAAAGGAATCAGATTGTAAAATTACCTCCTTGTTTTCACATAAAATGGGCAATCTGTCTCACCCTGCAAGATCATAGGATCTGCAATAATTAGAGCAAAACAAAACCAAAGCATTCTCAGAAGTGAATAATAACACTGACATCAAGCCCAAACAATCTCAATACAAAACCACAACTATAGACACAAAAGGAAATGAAGCCAACCAGATTCCAATGAATTACATCAAGCAGAACACATAAGGGAAGTCCAACCTAGGCTTTCATCATTGGAGAGATCTAGACAACATAATAACCATATAACACAGTAACTCAAGGTGACTTTGAAATGACAAAAAATTAATTCTCAATTACTGATGACAAACTCCTTTATCCATACATTGCAATAAATAAATCCAAACAAATACTCACAATTCCAATTGGTAAGCCCTTGGAATTATGCATGATAGAAATTTTTATCTGTGTGACCACTGTTTTCCCATTTACAAATCTAGAAACCCCTTGTTCCTATGTTCCTACAAACTTGTGAAACCAGCTCCAAAAATAGAAGAAAAGAGAGGTCAACGCCTTAGAAATCAGCCACTTTGAGGTGGAAACCTCCAATACATTACAGAAATGAACAATTATTGCATGGTACAAATGAAAAACCTCCTTTCTATATATAGGAGTCCATGGGGCCACAATGTAATCCTAGTGGGCCCATAATGTATTCCTAGCCGACCTAACAATAATAATGCAAGGGCACAATAATAACAATATCGGGGTTACAGGGGTAGAAAAATAACAATAAGGGGGTTACACTAACAACAATAAGGGAATATACTAGTAATACAGGGACCTAACATAGTTACTGCAGGATCCCCATCCCCTTTTTGCTCTCATATTTTTAAATATTCCCTTTTGTGCTTTGGAAGATCAAACTTACACTTGGAACCATACTTGAAAATACCTCTTTTGACAAAAAACTAAGATCCACAACAAGAAATTTAGTAAACCAATAGTTACAAAAGAAAAAATATAATTCGATTAGGAACAAGTGTAGAACATGAAAATACAAAACTCATCACTGAGTATCTTACAATCCACTGAGGCTCGCTAGGCCTTTCTAGTAGTGAAACAGTAATAGGTTTGAACTACAAAGGAAAGATCATATAATTTTAAGGAATTATTACATATCATATTAAATGGAAGACAAAAAATAATGAATGAAAGCACATATTGACTTTAGTACCTCACTTCCATCAACATTCTCCTCTTATTTTAAGGTTTCCAACCTATCTTTGGGATGGTGGAACTTTAATTTTGAACCAAATTTGATGATGTTATTTGTCATATAGTACTGAGTCAATAATATGAAAATATACAACCCAACAAAAATCTAAATTAGAAAACATCAAAAGAAATAAAAAATTATAAATAAAAGCTAAATTACAGCAATATCAGAAGGATGTCAGCTAAGAGAAAATGTTAAAATTGGAAAATAGGGCCAAATTCCATTATGGTAAGCCTAGTTTATGAAGATAATAATCTCACTAAATTCCTCTTCTCGAGATGACCAAAATCGATATAAATATTGTCTAATTTGGACAAGGAAAAGTATTCATTAACTCAAATGAAATTGCACAAGGCATGACCTTATTTAGGTGGGAATATTTGAAAATTGAAAATTTTAATTTCCCTCCATGAGTAATGAAGTTGGCCTACCCAAGAAGAATATAAATAACCTATCCTTGGCTCATAAATTCTCATTATTCTTGTCTCCGAAGTATTTGCAGAAGAAGGTGATTTCCAACAACGGAGATGGAGGCAACGTTGGGTTCTATTTAGTCATCTCCAAGGGATGAGTTCCATAGGATGAAGGATGAGTTTGTTTAGGGAATATTTATGATTTGTTTTAGGTATTTTATCTCCTTCATCTCTGAAGCTTCTAGCCACAGGTGTTAAGGCATGTGCTTTAGAAATATGAGTTCTACAGGCAGAAGGTCAATATTGTTGGAAGCCTAGTCTAGATCATTTGAGGCAGCATTCTCCTCTTCTTGTTAACCACAGTCATGAATTAGAATATTCTGGGTCCCGCTCTATGTTTTATGGTGGTTGAGAAGCTTGATTGAGCTCTTTCCATATCTAGTAAGAGCATTTTGGAAGAAGATTATTTCAATGCTACAATATGTTCCCTAACCACAACAAAAATCCTCATCAAACTTGATCCATCATCATCAATAATGAAGGCCGCACAAATAATCTGTTATGATTATCCTTTTAAGGATTAATTTTTTTTACTTTAGATGATCAATGATTAAGGAAAGGGTTTTTGACAACTGAAGATAGAACGAAATATTTGATGGGTTACTTCTTTGTGATTTGGACAATTGGCATTTCTGGAAAGTCAACTTTGACTCTATCATTGTACTCTCTCTCTCTCTCTCTCTCTCTCTCTCTCTCTACTGAATATTTGATACTTATAAGAAGAATTGGTAAAGGTTTTCCCCATCTTGGGGTTTTTCCTTGGCTTGCGCCAATTTCGGCATTTTCTTGTCTTGGTTTGTCTTATGCATAAGATTTCTTATGATATTTCAATAATTGATGTTAGTGGATAATAGTTATGTGATTTTTATTGATATATATGGAATTAATTTTCGGCTAATTAACGTAATTATCATAAGAAAATATCATGTTAACCTAAATTAACATGGTATCAGAGCTCAGGTGAGGACTAGTCCAAGAAAGAGAAAGATCAATCACTTAGAATTTTGTCTACAAGTCTCTGTCGTCTCTTTCCTCTGGAAATCTAAAGGTTTATAAGAAATGTCACTGAATTCTCGTAGCCTTCAGCTGTAATGATGCATAGCTTAGATCTCTATTTTCAAGTATCACAGAAGGTTGATATTTATGTCTATATTAACTATGATATGAAATTATTTTGAAGAGGAAACCTGTAAGAAGACCGAGTCACAACTAAAATTTCTTCAAAGGCTCCTATCAAAAGAATAAATGCAACCTAAATTCAGTAATGGATGAAACATGTATAAAGGAGTAGCCACAACTGAGGATTCACACATGTGGTTTTTCTCAAGAATTAGAGGGCTGGAAAGAGTAGCCAAATACAAAGATTACATATGTAACTGGGCAAGAAAATAAGGTCACTTTGTAAGGCTTCATCAGAAGGAATGGTATGTACATTATAATGATTATTAATCATTATTTTTGCAAAGTATTTCCATCAGAATCTAGCATTTGTTTTGGATCAGGAAATATTAAGAGAAGCATAATATTTGTGGATTTGGTCTAGGATGAAAATCAACACTTGAATCAGTGAATTCTTCCAGAGTATGCCTACGATATTTTCTAAAAAAATTGGTGACCTAATATTCTCCATACATCCGCTTGATCTAAGATATGTCAAGGAAGTTTGATTTTTGTCACTCTTAAACCAATGATTCAAAGAATGGATGTCCTTCATGGCTAGCAGAGAATTAATCTAATCACTTATATGTGCATCTCTAAGGACCGAATCCTATGATAAAATCCAAACATCCAGCACTTACTAGTTGATGCTAGAATCAAACTTTTATATATAGTGTCCTTTGGAACCAATTGTTGTTCTCCAAAAATTGACAATGAAAATTTTAGAGGTATGTTTTATTAATTATTATGAACAAATCTTGAGTAAATTTAGATGCTTGGAATTGGATCAACTGTTGGTAGCTTATTCGCTTACTTTAAGTACTTGCGAAGCCTACCTCTAGATTGATGAAGTTGCCATGTCTCCTAAAGATTTTTTTATTAAAAATGAGAAGTAGCCTTTAAATCTATACTCAGTGGCATTCTCTTCAAAACAACCCTTGAATTATTCTAATATAAGAGTAGTCCAACAGTAAATAATTTCATCATGTGTTATAAAATTTCCTACTTCATCAAGTATGAAGCTTTTACAGCAAGAGTAGGCTTAGGAAGAGTTTATCTTCATCCTACAGTAGAGCTTCATAATCAGTAGCTGCTTAAAAGGAAAAGTAAATTTTTCTTCATCAACAAATAAAGGTTCAACATTTCATGTCAGTCTTAACTTTCTTATCTCCAGCGTATCAAATTGAAGAGAGATGAGAATGAAATTAATCCTCTCTAGTTTTTTAGAAAAAAAATGTCTGCTATACAGTAATCTTGAAGCCCTATAGTAGTAGAATCTAGTGCACAAGCTTCTGAAAGAAAATTAGAACGAGTAAAGCCACTAAACTTTCAGAAACCTAAGAGTGAAGTTGCTACTTTGGAAAATGCTACCTCCAAGTTTCCATCTTTTATTTTACCTTCTCTTCAAAAAGCTCATGTCTTTAGAGAAATTCAAAAATACCCACGGGTAGAAGAAGATTTGTTTGCTACCAATGCCACTGGTTATGTTCTGGATTTAGATAAATCATCAAATCCAGCCGAATCCATAAGAGTGTGGATTGGATCCCTTTATCAGATGCAAGTTGTTTCTAAGTTAGATAATGTTTCTATTTTTTCCCTTGCTGAAAAACGCATGGATGGTATTGTTTATGACTGGTGGATGGGACCACCAGAAGAAGAATGAATGAATGTTGCTGCTTCAAGCCTAGCTACTTTAGAACTGTTACTCAAAACTCAGTTTGTACCAGAATCAGCAGATGAGAAAAAATAGATCATCATAGACCTGGCATGAATGGAACTCAAAGATATTAAGTTCCTAGATCAGTTTGGTAATGACTATATGGCAAAGGTTTATAAAGCTAATCTTACAAATGACACTACACAAAAGATTTCATTTTTGTCTAAGTTGCCTGGTAATCTCAGTGATCTAATAATGAAGGATCTAGAAGTCCAAGGAAAGAATATTGAACAAACTTACTGGATAGATCTTTTGTTTAGATGCCAAGAAAAGGTCAAATATCTTTGCTGGCAGAAGAAAGCTCAGGATTTTTCTCCTGGTCTTGATGTTTGTCGTTCGGTTTTTCCATGGACTCCATTCAAGAAAAGAAAATCTAAAAGGTATGGCAAATTCAAGCCTAAAAGAGTAGCCAACCCCCGAAGGCCTTTCTGAAAATTTAAATATTTGAAAAAACGCAGACAACCACAAAAGGACAATCCATGTTTCATATGCAAACAGGAAGGTCACTTTGCTCGCAAATGTCCCAAAAGTTCTTCTAACAATTTAAAAGCTTGCATCGAGATTGATGATTTTGTTGATAATTGGTCAATAGTTGATTCACAAGATGAAGTATCAAATGTCTATATTTTAACTGATGCTTCTCTGTCTGATACTGAATCAATCCCTGATACCTGTCAAAAAATGAATACATGCTATGATGACACTGACTGCTATGATGATAATGAATTGCATTACAGTGATGATTTTAGTTCTGACGATTACACTGATGAAACATCTGAATATCTTTCAGATGGTACTATCTCTATTGTTCCCTCTATTCCTACCGATATTGGTATAAAGAATTCACCTCCCGTTTTAAATTCCTTGTCTCCACCACCCACTTTGAATTCTTTCTGCCTGTATCTGAAGACAGTCTCTCAGTTTTCATCATTACCAGCTCCCGCATATTTTAATACTGAAGAAAGTTCCTTTCTCAAAAATATTGTTAAAACTAAAAATCTTCTGTACATTCCCGTTGACGTTCAGGTCAAAGGTGAGTGGATTAATGTCAATGCCTTCATTGACACTAGAAGTTCTAATAATTTAGCTCGCCCTTCTTTGTTCAAAGGTTTATGGAAACCTTTGCAAAATATTCTTATTTCTAAGACTATTGGTGGATCGGTAAATCTCACCCATTATGTGGACAATGTTTCTTTAAAAATTGTGGGGAGTATTGTAAATTTTTCTACTTTTCAGCATTATGATAGATCTGCTAGTTTATTTCTTGGTATGCCTTTTATCAATTCTGTATTACCCGTTACTATCAGTGAAGATAAATTTATCTTCAACATCAAGAAAAAGGAAATTTCAGTCCCAAGATTAAATTTTGCTAATTCAGAAGCCCGAAGAGAGAATAGCCAAAAGAAAGAAGGTGCCCGAAGACCTAAAAATGACTCTAACAATTGGAAAGAAGTATTAAAGATCTATGAAGAAAGGGTCAGAATACAACTAAGCAGAAAACAAATAGAAATCTAGACTGGTCTCCTGAACAGATGAATATTTTTGATGAATTGTTAAAAAATTGTTCTGAAAATCCTCAAGCCTTTTGGAGTATAGAGATTCCCTAGCAAGAGATCATCACTCTTCATGACAATGGGGTCAAAGGAAAATTGATACCCTATACTCCAAATGATGAAAAGGAAATTAGAAAGCAGATTGAAGAACTGCTGAATCTCCAGTTGATTGAACCAAGTTCCTCTCATTATTCATGTTCTGCTTTCCTAGTAAGAAATCATTCTGAAATAGTCAAAGGTAAAGCCAGAATGGTGATCAATTATAAACCTTTGAATGTTATCACCAAGAGTTTCATTTATCCTTTACCTCACCAGGAAACTGTTATGCAGAAGATTCAGCATAGTAAGATCTTCAGTAAGTTTGACATGAAATCTGGTTACTACCAGATAAAAATTCAAGAAGAAGATCGTCGTAAAACTGCTTTCACTTGTCCTGCAGGATTCTTTCAGTGGAAAGTTGTTCCCTTCGGATTAAAGAATGCGCCTGCCTTCTTTCAAAGGCACATAGATTTAATTTTTGGTAAATATGATTTCATTGTTGTATATATTGATGATATATTGATTCATAGTCAAAATCTTGAAGACCATATGAAGAATTTACAGATATTCCTCGATGAATCCAAAAAGCACGGTATTTTTCTTTCTAAAAATAAAATGCTTTTGTTTCAAGATAGCATTGATTTCTTAGAAATTCATGTTATTAATGGAAAAATTTAAATGCAGCCGCATGTCCTTACAAAGCTCTCCAAGTTTCCAGACGAGCTCACAGATACAAAGATGATTCAAAGATTTCTAGGCGTGCTCAATTATGTACATAAATACATTCCTCGTCTCTCTGAGAAAACTGCTCCAATTCGACAGCATTTGAATTCTAGATGGTCACCAGAAGCCACGACAAATGTCAAGTTATTAAAAGCTGAGTGCAAAACTCTACTAGAACTCAAGCCTCCAGGTAATGGATTTTTAATCCTTCAGACTGATGCTTCTAATTCTTTTTGGGCAGCAATATTTTTTGAAAGAAAGGAGGATACCGGTGAAGAAATTTTATGTGCCTATGCATCAGGTGAGTTTCTGCCTCATCAGAAAAATTATTTCACTACTGAAAAAGAGACTCTTGCCATTTTTAATGGCATTCCAAAATTCGAATTATATCTGGTCCCTGCCAAATTTCTGATAAGAACAGATTCCATGAATCTTAAATATTTCTTATCAGCAAAGATATCAAAGCAATTAGCAAGATGAAGACTATTGGCATGGTAGATATGGTTTCAAATGTATGATTTTGAAGTTGAATGGGTTCCTAGTATTTATAATTATTTAGAAGATTCCTTGACCAGAGAGATGAACAAAGCCCATAGTCATCTTTGCTCCAGTCGAAGAACTGATCTATTTGCTCTTTCAGGAAAAACTGCTAAAGATGATAGTTTTGAAACTTTTGTCAAAAGGCTTCAGATTCTTGATCTAGTTCTTGGTGATGTGGTTACAGAGATTAATAAAATTTTTGGGCTTAGAATATGAAGAAACCAATGGATACAAAGATGTCAAGTGTGGCAGACCAAAAATGTCGGTGTTTTACTGGGTCTAGATGACGAGCTGGTAAAGGTATATCCTCTGCCTAACATGAAGGTAAAAGTATACTTCAAAATTCTTGATGATTATTGGTCAAGAAAATACACTGATGATATGATTCAAATTCTGAAAACTTTGAACTATTATCTGATTATTGGTGGTGTGGATTTTTCCTTTACTATTTACACCTTTGCTAAAATGCTGGATTTGGATGAAATCAATATGAATAAAAAGGTTGAAAGATTTTTAACATCTATAAGAATTCCAGATCTCTTTGAAGAACTTGAAGCTGTGTTTCTTCAAAGAAATGATGAAAATATTGTAAGTATAGATTCATTTCCCCAGTATGAATTGTTTGAACCTTTTGCTGACTAGGAAATCAAAGATGCTTGTTGTAGGAAGAAGCCCCAGGTAAGAGCCTCTCAATGCGTAGAAAGAACACTGCAGTTTCTGAGAACTTTTTCAGCACCATGGGACTATCAGAGCATAGAATTTAGAAATCCCATTGTCCCAAATCCTTTTTCTCAGATTTATGATCCAGAAAGGATTGATGAATCCGTGCTAGCTGATAATGTTGAAGAAGTTAAGAAGATTTCTCTATGGCTCAAAGAATTTTATAAGCTTAAATTACCTGAAAAATTGTCCATGATTAGAACTTTAGAAGGATTGCAAGGAAGGATAAAGGTAATTAAACTATTAATCAATCAAAAGGCATTAATCACCATTAGTGTCATGGTTGGAAATTGGAGTGATGATGCACTCTGCCTAATAATTTTATTACTGTCTACCAAGGTATGTTCATCTATGATATTTGAATTAGGTTGGCAGCAGAAGGTAGATGTTAATCATAATTGTAAGCTTTGGATTCAATGCGCCATTGAACGCTCTGTCAGCATGTTCCAAATTTTCAAATGGGAACTGTTAGATGGAGTTGAGATGCCAGTTCAATCACTGCCAGATTTCCGTAAGAGTAAAAAAGATTCCTTCCTTGACATAGAGATAGACCCCATGGCATATGTTAACAAGTGGAAGCAATCAGATGATAAATATATTTTTGCACAAAAGAATCTCTATGTTACGACAAACACCATAAAGTTTGATATAGGACAATCATCATGAGCTTTGAGAAAAGGAGAATCTTCAACAGTCTCCACTAAAGGAAAAGTAGCTACAGAGAAAGGAAAAGAGAAGGTATTTGATGAAAAAGCAACCATATTTGTGGATTTGTACCAAGATGCTCAAGAACAACAGGACCATGCATGGGAATCAGAATATTTGGAATGGTTACATCAATCTTGGGCTAATCAAAAGCTTCCTTCATCCTCATCCGAAATTAGTGAACCTGACCATGATGATGATTACGATAGTGACCGAGAACCGAAAGGTCCTTGGTAGTGCTTCTTTACTTTTAATTATTGTACTCTAGAATATTGAGCAGACACCATCTGGGCCAGTAATGCCTGACAAGGACCCTCATTACTTCTCATATGTCTATATAAGTGTGTGTGTTTAGGATAGATCATCATGTGCTTGAGTTTACATTTGAGTGTTTGTGTGAAAGAGTGTTTGTATCCATGCTTTAAGAGATTAGAGACTATAAGGCTCTACTCTAAAGCATAATTTGGTATGTAGCCTTTTATTTGGATTAATACTGAAGCCTATTGGGCCGCCTGTCTGAGGACAGTTTATTCCAAGATCACTGTAAGTTGGGATTGTAAAGTGAATTGAAGACTGGAGGAGTCGTGTGTGTTTTCGTATTTCTCGTGCCCGTGGTGGATAGTGTGAGGAACTCTGCAAAATTTCAGTTATTCAAGTAAGTTAATGAGTCCATCATCTATTTTGTGAGTTCATCATCGATTTTGGTATCAGAGCACCGTTCTCAATTCTTTTATGGCAAATTTATTACACTCTTTCTCATCCATAGATCGCAACATAATTAATGAAGTCTCCTCTCACTCTGTTGAGTCTGAAGATCCAAATGAAACTCATGAGTCTATAGAAAATCCTGAAACTTGGAATCCTCCGTCGCTTCATGCGAATAATGTCTATAAACTTCCTTCATATAATACATGACTTTTAAAGTAGAAATTAACATTAAGATTTATGGTCCGTCTCTGTTCAAATAAGAGCTCCGAATATTTGAAATAAAACAAATTCTAGAGATGTACAAAATTGTGCACATCTGAAGATTGTTTATGATCAGACCTCCTTTATAAAAGATATATCTTCTCTTCCACACCATACATTAGAAATTTGTTTGGACCCTCCGTTGGCTTGTGAAATAAGTCAAATTGTATTGCATTGTGTATGGCTAAAGTAAGTTTTTCATTTTCTCAACCAATGGCAAGTATCAGAATCTTGAGGGCAGAAATCAATTTACTTTCTCAACAATTTAAGGTGTATGGTAAAGGAGTCTCATTACCACATTATTTTTATCGTACACCAGCAGTTATATATGTGTGTGTGTGTGTGTGTGTGTGTGTGTGAGTGTGTTTGTACAAGAAAAATAATGTGGTAATGAGACTCCTTGACCATGCACCTTAAAATGTTGAGAAGGGAAATTGACTTCTGCCCTCAAGATTTTGATACTTGCCATATATATATATATATATATATATATATATTCTAATAATATTTATGACTTCATGAAATTGGCCTATGATAAAAAGTTCTGGAGTTTAAATTTGTGGTTGTAAATTGGCTCATATTGATTTAATTTATACATTGTTTGGGATCTCTCTGGTATATCTAGAGAGTGGGAAAAGATGTCAAGAACAGTGCTAATAAAGGCTAGCTCTAAGAAACCTCGAAACAATCAGATTTATAGCAGTCAGTTCAAAAGGAACAATGAAGATCACTCCAACACAAAACAAAAAATATATATATAAAACTCAGAGAATGTCTCTTTGTATCTTCATACAGTCAGAAGTACTTATGATATCAAGGTATGATTACGCTATTAAGGTCTGTTAGTTGAGCACACTATTGTTTAAAGTCATTGTTGAATGATCTGAGCATGTAAGAAAAATTTCCAGGTCAAGTTTATTGACACAGTTGTAGCATGATAAAGTCTCATTGAGAAATTTAGATGATAAGCTGAAGTAAATCTTCATAAGGAGCTATGGAGTCCCTGGCAGAATGGCTTGTCAAAACTTCTTTCCCGATGAATTTTTCAACAGAAAGATCATGTCATAAGACATTTATCTTCAGAATCCAGATGACTAAATGACTATGTATTAGTAGCACGTTACAGATAGCTCGATGGTTATGTTTTGGACAAGGATACATTTCTAATCTTCAGAGGGAGCTATGGTCAATTTACAACTATAGATAGTATTTTTTTACAGATAAATGTCCTCTCAATCTTAGCTTTAATGTAATTCTTCCCAGATAAAATGAATACGATGCTGGTCAGGAGGCTCTCATGTTCATGAAGATATCCTTGTTGATTGTGATTAGTAGGCTCACCTTGCCAAAAATGTTGATTTGGCAGGATTATAATTAGCATCCTTTTGTGCTATATCTCTGAGAATCCACCTTTAGGTCATGAATTAATTAAGGACTAAAGTCTTGGAGCATCGTTGAAACTAAATATTTAAAGCAGGAGCCATGGCCTATTCCGAAGCCATTTGGGTGAGAGAGCTATCCTGTGAGAAATTTGAGCACGTACTCAAAACCACCGTTGTATGTTCCAGCATGTGATTCTCCTTTCATAGATTCATGTGTTCCACAATCATTACAAGCATGATGGCATTAGGTACCACCTTACATGTGATAGGACACAACCGGGAGCAATCAAGCTCCACCATTAGAGGATGGCTGTGAAGATTATCAACATCCTCACAAACCCTCTTGACATGATCAAGTTTATCTCTCTTCAGTCAGAGGTTGGGAATTTTGGTAAGATCCTACTATGAGAATCTCAGTTAAATATTGAGCACTGGGAGCTCCTAAGGGCCTGGGGTTCTTGTTGGGCTGTGATACCCCATGATGGTTGACGTGTGTGTAGGGAGAGTAGTTCACATTCCCCTACACATGTGCATAGAGGATGGGTGGTTCACCTTGTTCTGCGGATACCCCAGTTAGAGATGCATTTAGGCATTTTCTAGAGGACATGTCGGTGGGACGTGGTTCATCATTTCCCCACCTGTAGGATGTTTATTCCCAACAATTTTTGGTTGACATGTTAGTGGGATGTGCTTCATCCTCTCCCCACATGTAGGATCCTTCTTACTGTTGTTGGTTTGCATGCGTGTAGGGAATGGTTCATTCTTTCCCTACTCTCGGTGTTTTTCATGTGTGTAGGAGGTGGTTCATCCTTTCCCTACATATGGTTATGATTCGAGTTTGTAGGATATGGTCCACTAATAACATATCACATTAATAATTTTGCCAGATTGGAAGAAATATGTCTATTTACTTCACAAATACATATGTGTAATAAAATGTGCTTATCTTTGTTTTTAGCATTTGATGCTAATTATATTGGCACACACACAAATAGTAACAAGTACTACAATAGAACATCGAACATGTCACATTAATAAGTTTTCCAGACTGGAAGAAGGATGTTTATCTACTTCACAAACACATATTTGTAATCAAGTGTGCTTATCTTTATTATCTACATTTGATGCTAATTATATTGGCACACACACAAACAATATCAACTTAACAAGTACTACAATAGAACTTCGAACATATAATTGTTGTGATAGGCAAGGATCTACCAATTTTATCAATTTAATCTATTCCAGGTGAATCAAATTACTCCCTAATACAACTGGGATGTGCTATCTAAGGATAATATCAGATACGCTATTTAGGGGAAAATAATCTTGATGCCTTGATATAAAAAATTAATAACATACTAACACTTGCACACAGTAAATAATTTCCACACAACCCGCAGTCCACTTATAACATATCACATTAATAATTTCGCACACTGGAAGATAGATGTATATTTATATCACAAAAACATAGACGCAAAATCAAGTGTGCTTATTCTTATTATCTGCAATTTGGGGCTAATTGGATTGGCACACACACAAAAAATAACAAATACTACAATAGAACTTCGACCATATAATTCAAAATTGTTGTTATAGCTAAGGATCTACTAGTTTTGTCAAATTGATCTAGTCTAGATAGTTCGGAGGAGTGTTATCCTCCCCACCTAGGTTGAATTCCCCCAAGTGACCTTACGTATATTGTTCAACAGATTTCATTTGTGTTTTTTACCTTGCCTTTTGCTCTTTGTGTTTGTTCCTGTAGAATCTATCTTTCACATACATTGGAGCTTCACATACAACACTTGAGAAATCAAACTTGAGCAACTTGGAACTCTATGTTCGACAAACCAACCTAGATTCATATTAACTCTGGATCTACCAAGCGACATGAGAGATAAAATTTCTTGAGATGAAATTTTCCTTTAGAGTGAAAAGATATTTTATCCCTCTCAGTCCTTGGTACATCTAGAGTTAATATGGATCTAGGCTCCAATACCATATTTATTTTCATAAATCCAGCAACTTGGCAATTATTCCTAATAGTCTATCTCAAATCTACTGAATAAAAATCACGAATAGTTTCTTTAACTTAAGCATTCAATGGAGCATAACCAATATCAATCACACCCATAAAAATATTACACACAAGTTATTCCCAATCAATATTTCATTAATTCTTCTCAAAACCTACTCGAGCTCCCTTGCCGAAATAATGGCCCTCGAAGAAATTACAAACACAATAATTACCCTAGATGTGCTTTAATGGATCAAACCTTATATATGTACTTAATTGGCTAAACTGAATCTCTCTTTTTTCTTCATGATCTATCCTTGAACTCGACACAATTGAAGCAAACCTACAATAACACTGATGCAGATCTCAAGCTTACTTAAGAATCTCTCTCTCAATGTCTCTTGCCCCCGCATGTCTTTGTGCTCTTGCTAACCTACCGTAGGCCCTCTTAGCCCTTCAAATGTATAAGGCCTACCACAAGCTCTCATCCCTCAAAAAATATAAGGCCTACCACAAGCCCTCTCATCCCTCTATAGATCTAAGGCCTACTCGGCCTGCTCCACAAGACACCTTTCTTTCCAACCTTAAGAATGAATTATTCACCCTCATACTTATACTTTGACAAAGTGTTCAATTCCATGGGTCTATACCATTGGTTATCATTATACCATGGGTCATCATAATACCACAATTCTATTGGTGCAAAGCCCAATCACTTAACCCACTCGCCCCACGTGTGAGAATACTCCCAAGGTTACCCAAAACATCAACAAAAAGTCTTCACAAGGCTAGAAGGCACTCTACACCATTCAGCACAAGTACAGGGTTGAACTTTAAAAATGGACTACACTCAGAATATGCTTTAGGCTTCTAGATATAATAGTTCTTAGATATTGGACTTCAGGTGTCCACTGCAAATCTCCATGTGTTTTAAATTTTGAACAAGAAATCATCATTTTGAAACATATGTTTAATGTTGGCATGAAATTATTTTTTATCCTATACTTTCGAAGAATGCATGAAATTTTTATCGTATATATTTTTAAAATTTGAATTATATAATTTTTCAAACTTCATGGCAATTTATATTTCATATTTTTACACTGCCAATTTTTTTCCAAACTTCCAATGTTTCCAAACAGGAACTTGATCCAGGTGACGTAGATTAAAGATAAGCTCTAATCAAATTCACAATAGATTCTTAGATAAAGGCTAGAATTGGAAATAGAATAGAGCTTTCAAATTTGAAAATCAGAACCACATGGAAATGGAAATAATTTACACTTGAATTAGTTGTAATTATGTATAGAGATATGCATGGGTCTTTAAGAAAAATTGGAAATAATTTACCATATGATGACAACAGTGAATGTAAACATGAGATGTGATATTAATTTAAATCCTAAGCTCATTCTCTATTCAGATTTCAATATGGCCATAAATACGATTTCTAACAATTCTATTGAATAGTAGCAAGAAAGGTCCTTTAATTTGTGCCTTATTCAAAGAGACCAGACACAATTTTTCTTTAGCATGCAACAATTCCTATAAGTTAGGACAATTCATGAAGTAGTTCAACTGATGTGCTGGGGTGGGAGGCTAAGCTGTTGTCTCCTAGTGTTTCTTATCTTTGGAAAAAGACTAGAGAGTGAGCCTAAAGTTCTAAATTGAGGATGGAAGAGTTACATGAGTGAGTTAGACTCAATTAACTCAAACAACCACTAGTTCAATTTCCAGAAATAATAACTTGTCAGATTTAAACTATTCAAAAAGCTTATAAGGAGGACCAAGGCACAAAATTATATAGTTGTTTTGTTAGCATGAGTTGGTGAGGCAAGGCAATAGAGAGAAAAAAATTGTATGTGAGAGTTTGTGAGAGGAAAAGTGTGCAAGAGAAGCTTGTGCACAGATTGATAGACGAGAATTCCTTGAGGAATGCGCTATAATTTAGGAGTAATTCCTAAATCATAATAGCCTCTGTTGCGCTCAGATTAAGGAGAATTCTGCACAAGGAAATAGGAGCTGAGCCAAGCAAGGAAAGGATGAATTAGGATCAACATTATTGCAAGGTGTTTCAAGGTAAGGACTAGTGGGGAGAATAAGTTGTTTTCTTTATTGAAACAAGACTATGTTGTAAGAGATCTATTGCTCATTCTTCTATCAATAAAATTCTCAATCAAACAGAGTGTTTTCCAGTTGGTTTCCCTAGATTTTTTTTTTTTTTTTTTTTTTTTTTTTTATGTTGTGCGACTGTTATTTATGTTCCCTTCCCACTACAATTTGAGTAGAGAAACTTTTGTGTCTTGGGTTACAAGTTAGTTTCAGATTTGCTAATTCAAGGGGATTAGAATTTTCATGGGTTTTCTACAAATTCAAATAAAAAAACAAGTGGAGCATGTCCATAATAAATATGTTGACCATGTGGAGAGCCTTTCACACCCCTTTTGAAAATATTCCACAATTAGTAATAGATTATTTTATCATTTCCTAGTTTTTTTATGACAAGAGCTTATCGTTGTCACTACTATGGATTTTTTTCATCTTTACAAAATCAACAATAGTTTGTTGTCCAAATATTCCTCTATTTTGATGATTGGTAGGTGAATCATTTAATAAAAATTACATGCTCAAATACTAAAATATGTTCCAGAAGGAAATCCAGGATTTTTTAGAATGTGGCATTAATATATCTGAATTGGATTTAAAAGGAAAGAATGTTAAAAATAAAAATCTATAGAGAAGTTAATCACTATAACTTAAGGAAAACACCATCGTATACTAATTAAAAACAAGTTCACTGAGACAACAAATGTACTCCATATTTAACATTTATTGAAATTAATAGTGAGGTATGAACTTCGAGCTACAAAATATGCAGTAATACTTCCTGCAAAACAAGAAAGATCAAATTAGAAGACCAACCAAAAACTAAATGGGGCTAGTACTTAAATGCATATAATATGAAAAGCTAAATATAAATCTAGCAATAATTGGATATATCCTACACCTACTGCTAGTAATAAGTAATGTTTCCTCCTATCTTTTGTTAATACCAATGTTGTATTTACAGACATTACAGATATGGCACGAACAGGGTCAGTGAGAAACATTGTTTGGTCAACTGCCACAACACCCAACACAAACCTTAGTGACACATATGCCATATTTTTCAAAAAAATATCTTTAGCCTCTATAGCACCATTTGAGAACTTTGAATGGCCTCCAAATAAATAAAACATAAAATTAGCATTGGTAACGAAATACATTTCAACCTTCTTCTCTCTATTGAAAATCATATTATCTTCTCCATCATTCTTGGAGATGAAAGAAAATATTTTCTTATCGTTGTCCTAAACATATAAATCAATGACATCATTCAACTCTATAACTGAATGTGCTCTCTAGGAAAATTTAACTCGTTTCATTTATGCATTGAAAAATACATAACTGGTTTGTTAACTAAGATATTAAGACTGTGGCTATAAGAGTTTTCCTCAAAAAAAGAACCAATATCACCTTAGTCATTAAGTTTGCATAGAAAAAACTGAGAGCTCTAGGGACTTCTTGTCAGCCTCACAATGAGAAGCAACCAATTCAGGAAATGACAGTGAGTGAATGGAATGGCAACTGTCTGATACCCAAAGCTTTTGCGATGCTAAAACAGTTTCATCCGAATATAAGTGATGGCACTTAAATAAAAATAAAAATATTTAAAATACTTATAAGAATATCATTCAGGCACATATAAAATATATGCTGCCAGATCATTTGTTAGATATGTTGACATCTTTGCTTGTCATCTCAGGAACTTGAAGGACTTGTGGCTCTTGGACTGCTGAGAATTGAAACACTTGCCCGACTCCTTTCGACTATTGACTCAGTTGATGTGGTTGACGATATCAAATTTCCCAGCTTTGAAATTCATGTTTGATTCCTCTGGACAGTTGACTTGATTGACATATTTGACCATAAAGAGCTATGGGATAGAATATTTACCTCAAAATATGAACAATTTCATATTTTTAGAGGTAACTGGGTATCCACTGCATGATCTTCCATTTAGAAGCGTTGAAGGAGAAACATAAACATAGTCAAATATATTGGAAAAATGTGTGTTTCATGGAGGTATTTTTCCAAAAATTGAAGTTGTTTGCCCTAAAATTCAATATATTTACCTACTCTATTGTAAGGAGTTGAGGAAAATTGTAAGGCTTCATGGTCTCCCAAAACTTAAAACTCTAAACTTTCATGGGTGTGAAAACGTAGAGGAGATCTCAAGTGTTGAAAACTTGATATCATTGGCAAAATTGCATGTTTAAGTGATGGGATTCTATATATTCCATGTTGCGCTAATGCTGAGCTTCTCCTACCAGCAATGGATTAATCCAACAGGCTTGGGCAGCTCTATTGTGCTACTAATCACTATGGTCAAAGCTGTTATAATGTCAATACCATTCAAGAACAAGCCTCTTGTACCATCATCGAGTATAAACACAACATGAACATCGTCTCCATGTCTTATGGCTTCAACAAGATCGCCATGGTAGCTTCTGATACAAGGACGTTCGGGATGCCTTTGTCCTGCCCCAACAACACATGTTGAAGCGAAATTCAAATTGAGTAAACGGGGCCATTGAAATTAATGACACAACAATTAATCAAACTAATACATACCAGATTCCTAGGTTCAAAACCTTCACCCTTTAATTTCAAATTCCCTTGCTCATCCGGCCACTGCAATCAATGACACAACACTTAATCAAAATAATACACACAAGATTCGTAGGTTCAAAACCCCTGCCCTTCAATTTCAAAGTCGCTTTCTTGTGCTTGAGCGTGGTAGCCATGACCCATATTTTCCCTTCAAAAGCTGACTACAAAGACAACACATTCGCCGATGTCGTAATCATCACTGAAAATTCGTGTACCAATTCCACAATCCTAAGTTTTGTAAAACCCTCAGAGCCTTTTGAAGCACTCACCTTGATACTCGCACAACTAAAACCTGAACTCAAACTTGGATTTGAAGCCGAGCTCTGTTGTGCCAGTCATGTCCTTAGAATAGTGTGAGATCCAGCACAATCGGGCATTGCGGATATAAAAACAATGACTCCCTTGGATTTTTTTGGCATGTTGGCCGACCGGGCCTTTATTAGGTAGAAAACACGCCCCTCATGTGGGAGTCAGGATTTGAGTTGTTGTAGAAAAAGGAGACTTCAAAGAATAGAAAAGGTGATGAATCTCAAAAGAATCAAGTCCAATGATCCTGAGTTGGGATCTAACCACACCTTGACCACTTGTGATTGGTGGGTTGCCTCAACTATGGTTAGCTTTCTCACCTGCATAACATCCTTGCAATCTATTCACTTGATCTTGTAAGTGTGAGGACCATCGGTTCAAGGGCTTCTTAGAGATATTATTCTTCATCTTCTGCCTGATTTTTTAAATATGTCTTCCCATGAATTTTTGGGTATTATTCCTCTTCTTTAATTGAAATACAAACTAGATGAAGAGGCGATGAAGGAGTGGAGCCGTGTGGGCGTTCCAGCGGGAGTCGATCGTAGAGAGACAGTCGTATGGCATTTTATCTGGAGCTCTTATCACCACTCAAGGCCAGAGAGTTTAAGTTACTTGCATGCTAGTGGAACACAAATAGAATTTGATAAGAAGCTAAAAAGGGTACCCAATTTAAATGGATTAGCTCGTGATTCCATTAAAAAAACCACGATGCTTTGAATTGTTCAATTAATGGTACTGTCATTCCTAATTATTATTATTTATTATTATGAGTGTATTTTGGAAATGGACGACAGATATTAGTGAAAGGTACCATGGTATTGTATATTTAAATTAATATTTTATGATTATTTACCTATTTTGGAAATGCGTCAAAAGGATTGTTGGAAAGTATATGATTTTGACAAATATTAAAACATTATTTGCAAAATAAATTAATTTGTTATTTTTAGAATAAGAAAAATGGATATCAAATTATTTCAAAATATTTATAATGTTATTAATTTTAGTTTTTATAGCTTATCAAATGAGTCAAATTATGAATTATTTTAATTTTATTATAAAAATAGAATAAAAAATATTAAAATGAATTATTTATTTTTTGTTTTTCAATTTTATATTTTAAAATTAATATCAATAATAAATTTTATATTCAACATTTCAAAATAAATTATAATATATGTTGATATGATATTTTTCAAAAATGAAAGTTCTCTTAGTTTATCTCAACAAACATTATAAGATGGTCTTAACTTTAACTATACTCTTCCCTAAGTTATCTAAGAATTTCATATAAAAAATGACAAATATATCATTGCATGGCTTCACTTGTACACAAACAAAGACAACTAAACTTTCAACTATTTTCTTCCAAAATAAATTGCATATTGTTTTAAAATTTATAAACATGCTAAATAGTGTGATTAGTTGGAATTTTTATCCCTGGCGAGGATGAAGTTACTGTTCTCTTCTCCATAATTTTTTGTAACTTAAAACACTTCATATTCATATCAAAATAAGAGATTTACAATAGGAGATTTACATTGATAGATTAAACATCAAATTTATATACTTCTAAAAGCACTAGCTTATCCAATGATCACAAGATTCGAGAACCACAAAAACACTATTACAATAATCACAATATCATTTCAACAACAACTAAATATTTGGATCAAGAGTTTAGGCCCCTCATAAAATGAGACAATTATAGAAAAATAGCCCACATAAGCTGAAAATGAATGTGCTTCAGTGATATTTTCCTTGAAAACGAGAAGAAAATATGGCTCAAAACCTAGAAAAGAGCATCCTTTCACAGCGGGAAACATTAGTAAATCGTAGTCTTCCTGAGTGTCCTCTACACAAAATCACATCTTCTATCTAGCATGAAAAGAGTAACCACTTTCTCAGAGGAAAACATACTCATCCATCCCAAAACAAACCAAGTTGAAAGCATATGTTGAAACAAGCTTGAATTGCTAAAATTCAAGTTGCAGGTTCCTATAAAATGAGAGGAAACAAAGTATACTTTGATGCTAGCACCAAATCCAAAGGATCATGAGAAAATAAACATAAACCACCAAGAAAAGACTAGGTAAGGATAATATTGATAAAAACAATGGGAATCCTCCACTTGCAGAGCATGTATAATGAGACCAAACAAAGAGCCACTCTAGATACTCTCTCCACCATCGACAAGACAATAAATATTCATACAATCTCATACAAGTGACAATAAAACATAATTTACATGCTTGAGGTCTATAAAACGTGTCAATAAAAGTGGATTGTAATACTATATGTAGCCATGACCCATTTAAACTAAGAATAACAAAAAAAAATCTAAATTCTACCATCCCTAAGCCTGATTATAGGAAATAATAATAAGAGTTTGTACATGATCAACTAGAGGATCATTAAGGTCCCTGGAGGCAGAGTCACTAACCATAAAACCTTCAACGCGAGCCAATTAGGGGTCCACACAATCGAAATAGTACCGTATACCCTAATATCAAACATTACTTTAAGATCAATGCTTCAAAGCATGAGACTTTAACTAAGGATTGATGGGGGTTTTAACAACCTTTAGAAATGTTTCAAATAGAATAGGTAGAGATGAAAGTCGTACCTCTTGTAATCTAGTGGCTTATAGGGTGTTGAATATCCTTATAAGATTACCCTTCGTACTAGCAGTCGCAAGGAGGCTGCCATCAAGGTAAGTATATAAGGTTTTATCAAACATGTCCATAAGGTTTTAACTTGGTGAACAACCCAACCAACAATATGGTTATAGTAGTTCCAAGAATTTTATGAAGGGTGATGGTGATAAAAAACTGCATTGATTCTTATGTGGATTCATTTGCAGGGTGAAAAGGATTGTAGTGCTAGTTTATAAGTTGATAAAGTTCGTAACCACATTGTGGGGGAAGCTTCTCTAATGGTGCATGAAGTTCATATAGATTTATCCCTATGGTGTACCTAAGGCCTTGGATGAATTAAAGGTGATATTTATATCAAAGTTCTATAAGCTACACGGTCAACAACAAAAAATCACTAAGCTAAAGGAAATTAAGAAAATGGCTGGAGAAAATTCTCAGGAGTATGATGAAAAATTACAAAACTTGATCAACAAAATCTCTTATATTGTCCATGAAACTCAATGCAAAGAATGATCCATTCAAAGCTTGTTGCTATTTAATAGTGTACCATTAATGAAATAGTCATGGGTGACATAGAGGGAAGCCTTATCTTAGGCCATGAGGATAGAATATTATAGGGTGAACATCTGTTTTACGAAAAAAACTCATGCTTGGTAGGATCTAAGAGAGAATTATGTAAGGAATTCCTTCTAGATAAAGGACATTGGTATTACTATTGTTAAGGCGGGTGGCTTACAAGGATACATTGGTAGCTATTGATGCAAGAACATAATTTCAACAATTTATTTCAAAATTTGTATTTTTCCTTGAGAAGGTCTTATATATTTCTAGAAGAGGAAGTTGGTTTCCTCGTTGCCCTATAATTTTGTAGGATTTTTGATTATATCTTTAGGATAGTAAATTTTAGTAATTTTAGGTAGAAGTTAAGATGTTGTTTGATTTTGAAGGCGTCCTAGTCATTAGGGAAGTTGATTCTTAGGATTAGGATTACTTGTGGCATCCTATTTATTTTTCAAACAACAATACACCAAGGAAAATATGTGGAGGATATTTGGGGGAAATGTGATTGTCCATAAAATCTAAATCAAATTTGGGGAACTTGTAGCTATTTTCCTTGGACCCTATAGTAATTAGAGGTTGTATTTGGAGTGGCTAGAAGGAAAAAGCATGCCCAAGAAGATTAGTGTTGAAGCACCTATGGTTTGGGAGAAAGGATAAGGGGTTCTAGGAGTTAAGGGGTTTAAGGGTTTAGGTGTAAGTGGATAATGGTAAAGGGTAAAGGGTTATGGATTAGGGGGTTTAGGGGTTACGAGGTTTTGGTCTATGGCGTTTAAAGGTCAGAGGTTAATGGCTTATTGGTTAAAGTATTTAGGGGTTAACGATTAGTCATCAAGGGTTTACAGATCAAGGGATTTAGGGGTTAAGCTCCTAAGGGTTATGGTATTTAGGTGTCAACAGGTTAAGGGGTTAGGGGTTAAGGGTTAAGGGTCAAGTTTTAAGAGGATAGAGGATTAGGATTTATGGGGTTCAAGGATTCCAAGTTAGTGGTTATGGGTTAAGGGGTTAGTTGCATGGGGTTTAAGGGATCAAGGGATTAATTTGTTATAAGTTATGAGTGTAGGTTTTAAGGGATTGTGGCTTTGGGGTTAAAGGGATATGCACTTTAGTGGTTATGGGCTAAGTTCGTATGGGTTATGATAATGTGGCCCCTAATCCCATTATGAAAACTATTGGGGTTTACCCTATCAATTGTTCTCATTTCCTTAGTTATAGTTCCCCCAGCCACTGTGGCATAAGGCCCTAAGGCTCCTTCTCATTCTCTATTATTAGGATTATAGATCTCCGTAAAACATGCACTAGCCTCTCACTTCTACCCATCCATGATACCCTTATGTCCCCTTGCCCCGTTCAATACACAAAAATATCTCCGTCCCCCAAAATTCATGAGAATTTAACATTTGGAGGCGATAATTTAACACATTCTAAAAGTTTTATTCTAATGAATGTTTTTTTGGGGGTAGGGGTTGTCCATAAATGCCTCCAAAAGCTACATTGTCATGACCTTTGAGGTTGATTCATGGATTATAAGTTGAGAACAAAAAATACCGTGAACAAAAAAACAATCCAATGATTTGAAGGGCTAAAAAACATACCACCCATAAGGATGATAAAAATCATGGCCATGATACCTATCAGAACTAGAATGAGAATAGTACCTATTTCCATCACCCCTCCTTTCCAGAGTATCGAAGAACCTGACATCCTTGATCGTGTCATCTCTATTTGACTTGTGCCCACTATGGAGTCTACTTCCACAGGCCCCATTAGTCATATCCTCTTGTCCATAGTTGATCTAAACCAGTCTTTGTCTCTGCAATTCTGACAATATCTGAAGAATTACTGCATTGACTTCTACTTATTTCTCTATGTCCGCATGATTTTGTCATTATCTACTTTACAAACCCTTATTTCCTCCTTAAAACTCCTCAACATTTCTATTGAGTTAGAAGAGTCCCCAACACCACGGTACTCATCTAATTCATAGGGAACATCTTTGTAGTCTACCATCTTGTTAGTCATCTTTCATCTCTTCCTCTTGCAAGGTGTATTATGTTAGCTAAACCAAATCATAAATAAATTAGTGTAGCTTAGTATAGCACGGAGAGGATATCTCATCTGCAAGACTCACCAGATTAGCGTAATATATATATATATATATATATATATATATATAAACATAATCAGATCAACATATAAACATATTTTCAACCATTATCCATTTATCAATGCATGAATATGCTGGCCACATACCATGAATTCATGAAAAATGACCATCATCTACTCAAATTATGCTTAAAAACATGTAAACACTGATACGTGCATAATCAATGCGCGATCGACATATACATAACAAGTACATTCAACAACGACACCATAAAATTTCACATGATGACACCAGTACAATCATGACTAATGCAATGCATAAAAAAAAAACACATAGATCAAAAGCACAAGGACATATATGCAACCTACATGTATATACGACAACACATTCATCCAAGGGAAACGGAAACCAGACATCACCCAAGGATACCACTCTATAACACCCTCCTTCCACATCTACCCAAGTAACTGAAAAACCAAGGAAAACATGTGACAAAGAGTTACTATGATATGATTCAACTCCCTATATATCAGTTAAGGAAGTGGAACCGATGGAACAAATCTAACGTAACCATCTGCACTTGCAACAAACCCCTAGGAGCCATCCAACCCATCCAGGTGACTAAAACTTGAGACAAACTAACATTTTTCTACATAAATTCCTTATTCTCTTCCTTTACATGGGTATGCATGTGACTTAGAACCTCCAGCCGCTCCCAAAGCAAGGCATGCATCCAACTGGGGACTTTTCTAGGTAGTTTTGTGCCAATGACTCTCGATTCTGAGGCACTTTTTCAGAACCAAGACTCAGGCCACTGTCGAGAACTCCATGAGACTTCTATAAATTAAAATGAACATCGAGACAATGATAAAAATGTAAACACTTGAACAAGGACTTGAGTGGACCCCTCCTAGCCATGACAGCCATTTCCTCCAACACATCACAAATATGCATTCTACAAGTTAAAGCAACAGACTTGAGCACAAGGGTCTCAAAATTATCTGAGAATCACTAAGAAGCATTGATTCCTAATAACAATAACTACATTACCATATATTAAGTCATATAGTCATTATACATTCAATGATTAAACAAAAATTATGAGAGCCATACATTATCATTGTCATAAAACTCAATCATAACCAACATATAACCATTACAAATATCAAGGATATAAAAATGATATAAGTCACATATAAAAAAGTATATTTACCCATAAAATACCAAGGAGAAAGAGCTCTTATTTATGATTGCATAAGCTGACCAAGTATGGGACTTCCATGAACCACCTAACCATAAGCTAGGTTGAACCAAATATTTCTTTCAGTCAGTCACCCCTATGCTATATTCCAAGCATGAATGTGGGATATCATATCAAAAACCAATCAGAACCAAACCAGAGCTTCTAGAGGAAAAACCACCTCAACCCTCAATCGATAATTCCACCTCACAGTCGAACATCACTAACCATCACCATATTGGTCTCTACCCAAGCTGTCCATGGCTCCAACGTGTTTGTTCCAACCAAGGTTTCCAAGACTAGCAACTCAACCCACAATTTTTATTAGGCTTCCAGAGAATTTGTCCAACTAGGGCTTCCAGGACTAGTAACTGAACCCACCAAGCACTTCCAAATAATTTGTCCAACCAAGTCTTCTAGGAACTAATAACTCAACCCACAACTAGAGGCACAATAAAACGAACCAGAAAACAAATGTGAACCCCACAATACCATGGCTATCCAGGAAATAGCAAGGCTAGGAAAAACCACTTTCAATCCATGCAGTCCCCCATGCCAATGAAAAATCATAACCAAATAACCACATGCATATTCCATGCATGCCAAAACTAGTAAGAGAACCATACATGAAACTCAGTACCTGCAAGCAAAACTTGTTATAGCTATTTATATTTTTTTCTTCTTGCACTTTCCTGCTTTTCTTTTTCCTACTTGATCCAAATCCCAAGTATTCCAAACTCCTCCAAGAGTGCTCTAATAAAACTAAAAGCATCCAAGAGTATGAGAGAGAGAATAGAATGAGAGCTCCAAAACTAAACTGAAAAAAAAAAAAAAAAAAATTGCGCAAAAGCTACAAAGTGATCCTCATAAGCCTTTTTATCAATGAGGCCTTTGATTTCTTCATGTTTCCATTATTTAGTTCATTTTCCTCCTCACTTGCAACCTGTGAACTTTCACCTTTATTTTCTCCCTTTTTCCATTATTTTCATAAATAAAATCCCAATAAATGCCTCATGCCTTTGCAAAGCCTTTTCCATTTCCTTTTCCAATTTCCATAACCATTAATAAACCAAAATGAACACCCACTAGGATGTTTTCTTTGAACATTCAACTTGGAATATGTGTCCCATGACCAAGGTCTTATTTTTCCTTTATTAACTTTTACATGGATTTTTTACCAGGGATGTTACAACTTGTTACTATAGTGGTAGCTTCAACCTTAAAATCTTCATCAAACATGGAACTTTCCATATTTCCACAATCAATCCTTGTTTCGAAAAAGAGACCACAAATTTCATCAACATAATTTTCATCCACTTTGTATTGGTATATTTGAGCATGCATGTGCTCATTAACAATTTCAACTCCACCAAATTCATCATTTGTTTTTGGATTCATAAGAGATGCAAATTAGCCATACTAACCATTACTTCATATGAACAATTGTATTTATTATTCTCAAACATAAATGCTACACTCTCTGATATAAAGAGCTCATCATAAACTACAATCATACCAACTATATCACACATGTTATTCACTTCTTTATTGGAAGCTTCACCATCATCAATAAGGACTACTGTTGGATTCACTAATTCCCTACTCACTTTTCAGTCACCATCCACATGCGTCTCATTAGAGTCGGATTCACCATCATCTTCACCATCGATGTTACAATGGGGTTCTTAAGCATTTATATGTTCTTCTTCTACCTCACGTATAGGGGATTTAACTTCTCACTCTGCAATATTTTATGTGTCTTCTTCATCCATATGCACGTCTCCATGATGAGTTTCAATTTTATAGTCTTTATGACCATCATCCACATTTGAGTGGGATTCTCCAAGCTTTGTTTTCCTCCTAGAGTCTTTCTCATTTAATCTTAGAACTGTATTTAACTTTCTATTGATTCTTCAATAGACTATAACATAATGTGTTTCTTTATGTCACTTTTCTTTATACCAAATTCTACTTCCAAGGTCTTCCATGCTTCCTAGGAAGATGTAGATTTTGCTACCTTTCACAACAACTTCTCATCCAATCCATGTTTTATATGATCCAATACTAAGGTATCACATACTTCATCATATGGATTATTAAACCAATACTCAATAAAATATTTACATCAAAGAAAAGTTTTCATTTTGACAGTTTCCAAAAATTAAATTTTTTACTAGTAAATTTTGGAAGTGTTACCAGATTTATCCTGATCCATTCATCATCGATTTTTTTTACTTCGTCTACTTATCTTTTAGATTCCTCCACTGTGGAGAGAACCCATATGAGATCTTCAAAATAATTTGGCTCTTCCTCTCGATTTATTTTCTTAGTTTGATTCATTCTTACTTTGTGACCCATGGTTGTAGTATTTCTTTTTTCTTCTACCTTCTTTCCTTATTGTCTTAGCCTTCTATAAATTAGCATCACATACACTTGATTACATTTAAAAATAAACATTTTACCCTTCACTTTAACGGTGGCTCCCAACAACTACTAGCAAGTTTTAAAACCTCTTATATGCATATTCTTATGGAGACTCATGGCTACAACTTATGGTGAAGACTCCTTCTTTGGTTAGTGGTGGTGGCTCTTTCCTCTTGATATGGTGTTGGCTCTATAAGATACATACCCTAATATTTTAGTAGTTGGGTTTACAAATTCTCAACAAGCTCTAGTTTCTACTTACCAATGGATGCAAAATTTGATTTTCAAACTACTCACAATAGCCAAGGCTCTTAGTCGAAGTAGCTCATGACCTTCTTAGCTTGTTTGGTTCTTTGAAACCATGCTAAGCCTTGCTCTTATACCAGTTTTTATTTAGATGCAAATATAAACATGCAAACAGAAGAAAAATAAGTACACAAGCTTCTTCTTGAATAAATAATTTCCATTCATTAATTATTCTCTCATATACATCCACCGATTTGTTGTTATTCTCTCTTCTTACTTCATATTACAATGAGGCAACCATGATTATATAAGCAATAAATCTTCTAAACATGGAATCATGCAAACTCTGACTTTCTTTTCTTCATGCAAACTATTACTTGACGCTTTAACTAAACTTTTCAAACTTCACTTTAACATAAATCAACTTTTTTCTTTTCCTTCACTTAGCTTTTCTTTACAAGGCATCACCTTTTTAACTTTGACTCACTTGACTTCTAATATTAGACTTAATTAGACTTAAATTTCTTTCATTCAGTTAATTTAACTCTTCCTACATTGCATGCATACGAAAGTACTTACTATTTCTATTAAGTGAAACAATTTTGATCTATGACAAAGTTTCGATCGATGATTGTAAATGAAATAGGAAATTTGGTGATAGGTATATATGAATTGTGTGCTCTTATAATTTAAACTATTATATGAGACTAGATTTCACTTGATTGTAACACATCTGAATATTTGACAACTGTTAAGCGAGTTAGGTTGTTGATTCTATAAGATTAATTTCATTTATATCATTTTCATATTGGTTATGTTAAATCATAACTGTATGGAATTATTATCTACATACTTCAATAAGTGTTAAACTTATGAATTTTAATGACTATGAATATAAGAAGCGAGGTGTAGTATATAATCACATAGTTTCATATTGAGAAAATCGATTGGATGAAATGAGTCAAATGCACCACAAACCTATAGGGTTCAAACCTATAGTTATGGGTCATCTTGGTGCACTAAGTCAACCTCCGATATGGGTGACTATAGGGGCATGACAATGGATTTTTAGGTTAAATTAAAGTTGATGCTAGAGGTACTCTTTCAAACTCCTTCACAATTTATTTACATATATCTCTACTAAGTGAGGAAGATAAATCATATAATCGGTCTTGCCTAGTTTGAAATGATATCAATTGCTAATATTACTTGGCTTCTTAATAATGCATTCATAGTTTTCTAGTTACAGACGAAAATCTTTACCAACATCTAAATGCCTAATAATAAATTAATATAAAAAAAATATTAAGCTGCATCTTGTATATATATATATATATATATATATATATATATATATATATATATATATATATATATATATATATATATATATATATATATATATATATATATATATATATATATATATATATATATATATATATATATATATATATATATATATATATATATATATATATATATATATATATATATATATATATATATATATATATATATATATATATATATATATATATATATATATATATATATATATATATATATATATATATATATATATATATTACAATACTAGTAGAAAGTATTTTTACAAAAAAAAAAAGAAAAAAAAAGATACTAATATATTATCTAAGAAATAATCAAATTATTGTTATTTATCTCTTTGATATATTTGTTCAATAGAGAAGAGAAAATTGACATGTGACTATAAGACATATGCAAGAATCAAAATTTTGATTTTTCATTTTGAAATAAATAAATGAAGGTTTAAAATGCATATATGGAAAAAAATTGAGAAAATATTTAAGTTTTTTTAATATTGTATTTAATTTCTTGCAAATTTACATCAAAGTTTTAATTGAAGTAATTTAAAAATTTTCACATATTTAAAAAAATAAACAATTTTAGTTCATGCAATGTAACTCATTTGAAAATCAGGTTGTTATGAAGTATTATGTAAAAACATGAGATTCAAACTTAAATCCCTTGAGTGGCCAATCAAAAAGTAATATTGATATCTATTTATTTATTATGTTTTTAGAATGTGGTTTAATGAAAAAGGAAAAATATAATATAAAAGAAATAAAATTGACATGATCACATTTCATGTAGTTTGAATATATATATATATATATTCAAAAACTTAAAATGTAATTATCCACTGTCCACTCATAAAATTTCAGTGCAAACTTCCATAATACTAATGGTTTTGCCTTAATCGCTAAGTGCCTTAAACAGGTTTTGTCTTAATTGTCATTTCCTTCTATTGTCATTGTCTTAGATATAGGGATAATTTTAAGGATGGAAAATTATTTTGAAGTTTAAAAAATTGGCGAATCTCACGAGTCCCTAATATGCAAACTATAAAATTTTTGTTAATGTATTTGTAAAAGTATTCAAATTTATAATGATATTATATATATTGTATATATAATGTTGGCGATTTTTAACGTAAAATAATTTTTTATTGTAAAATTTGGGCGAATCATTTTTATAAAAAAATGGAAATTGGCGAATATTTTTTTTGGAAAAACCATGGAAAATTAGCCCACCTGCGAATATTAAGATATAAAGTTTGATATTAAAATATTTTTGTTTCAAACTGCTTTTATCTTAAATATAAAGTTTTGTGTTAAAATATTTTGTCTCAAACTGCTTTTGTCTTAAATTTAATGTTTTATCTTAACATATTCTTATCTCAAATTGTTTTTCTCTTAAATATAAATTTTTGTCTTAAAATCATTTTGTCTTAAATTGTTTTTGTTTTAAAATATTTTTGTCTCAAATTGGTTTTCTATTAAATATAAAGTTTTGTCTTAAATTTTTTTTGTCTTAAAATATTTTTGTCTCGATTTTTTCTGTTTTAAATATAAACTTTTTTCTCATACTACTTTTGATTTAAATTTTATATTTAAGACACTTCAATTAATATTAAATTTTAATATAAAAAAAATAAAAATAAAAAATGACTTTTAAAACAAAATATTTTTTTTGTCTTAAACAAATATCTTAAAAGTACCTTTCATGTAGTAGTCTAGTGACATAAAATACCGTGATTTGTAGCATATAAACATGCAAAAAAGGGAAAAAACATAATAAAAGGATCTTGTTCCATGGGATTCGTAGAGTTACCTCCTCAATAAAGCTAACTTCAATTGACCTAACAGTGTTAGTTGTCCTCCGCCACCAAAATGAGATTTTGGTGGGATCTTAATGAGCCCACAATCCATCTCCATTATCCACGTGCTTAACCTAAATTTTACCTTTTGTGATGAAAACTTAAAGCGTTATTTTAAATAGAATGTTGGCAATATGATGCTGAGTGTTGTCCTTGATGGCAACCCACTTGATGAAGATGATGGCAACCTACTTGATGAAGTTGTCCCTGATGGAATATGTCTTAATGAACTTGTTAAATGATGTAAATATGATGTATATACAATGAGTACAGAAGGTAATGATGGAAGGAATGTCAGTATGTGCTAGAGCATGATGAAAAGAGTATGTCTCAAGGCATACGCGGATTTGTCTAGACAAAGTAGCGTATGCAAACGGGAAATAACGTGCCAAGTCGCGTATGGGCAAAAGCACTCTAAATATGTAAAACCAGGGGTAACCACCATGGTATTGACCCATTGTATTGAGTAATGATTCATCTATGTGACCCCGTCCAGGAATACCATCGAAAGTAATATGGTTTTGGCTCATGGTATTGATAAAGGGTAAACCTATATAAGGAGAAGAAATTCATTGTGAAAATGTGTGCAAGTGTCTGGGCTTTGATGAATACTTCTCTCTGAAGTATATCTGTATGGTTGAACCCTATTCCTAATTGATAGATTTGAATCTATAATGCACCTATAAACATGATGAAGGCTCAAGATCTTTAGATCTTGAAATGGTGAATGTCAAGGATGATCTGAAAGGAAGTGAAGAAGACCTGGCGCAATCTTGTTTAAGATATTGAAGAAATCTGGGTGAGTTTATAGATCTGATCTGTACAGCAAAGTTTATCTTTTATAGATCTATACGCAGGTTCGTTTCATGCAAAGCGCGTGTATACACGGCTCTATGGAAGGAAAAGCGCGTATGCACAGTTAGGGTTTTTTCTCTAAAAATGCACTAAAGTATACTTGGGTTCATCTTCTGGAAAGCGTGTATATACGCAGGTCTGATTAAATAAAAGCGCGTATGATTTCTGATCTAATGGTTGTTGAAGGTTGAATGTGTTTCTGCATATCTATTCTGAAGTCTGGGTTATATCTTTTATTCTGGTTAGAGCGGTCTACAGTGGTGCTGAGGGTCGAAGCCTTCAGTCAGGGGGTTGTAGCTCCCTTCCAGGAAAGGCTGGTAAATGAGTTCAGGGGGTCGTAGCTCCCTTCCAGGAGAGGCTGGTAAACGAGAGAAGGTTGTAGCCTTCTACAGGTGGGTGCCTGCGTGCTGGTTTGAGTCTGCACCAGTACATGCTTGTAAGAAGTTTTCTTAATAATAAATTTTGAAGGCTGAAACAATGGCAGCAGTGGTTTTCTCCCGAATTGGGTTTCCACCTAAAAATCCTAGTGTCCATGTGTGTTGCATATGTGTGATGATTATTCTGTTCTGCCTGCACCTGTTTACTGTTTTTGAAATATCTGATGAATGAATAATGCAATGATCTGAGTTAAGATTCAAACTCATAATTAGATCTCTGGACATAGGCGAGTTCTGTAAAGGATATTTGCGTATATACGCTAGTTTCCTTCAGTAAAGTAGCGTATGGGTTTTTAGAAAGGAAAAAGTAAAAGTTTGATTGTCTGCACTAATTACTGATTCACCCCCCCCCCCCTCTCAGTATTTTTCCCAAAAATTGGTATCAGAGCAGGTCCTTCTGAGAAAGCTTAGCCGCTAGAAGGAAGATCAAGCAAGATGAGAAATCATGAGGGAACAGCATCTATCAAGCCCCCGCTCTTCAACGGGAGAAATTTAATCTTCTGGAAAATGAGGATGAGATCCTATCTTTAGTCTATGGGAGCTGATGTATGGGCCATTGTTGAACAAGGATATCAATATCCAGCTGCTACACCAACAGATCCAGCTGAAAGGAAGAATTATGAATCAAATGCAAAAGCGGTCAATGCTATAATAGGAAGTCTAACTGAATCAGAATTTGTCAAAGTCATGCAGCTGAATACAGCAAAGGAAATATGGGACAAAATCATTCTAAGTTATGAAGGAGATGCAAAGGTAAAAAGTGCAAAACTCCAAACTCTCAGAATTGAATATGAAAATTTAAAGATGCATAGTGATGAGAGTATTTCCAGTTTCTTTTTATGTCTTGATGATGTTGTAAATTGTATAAAAAATCTGGGAGAAACAATAACCGAAACTACTTTGGTTGAGAAAATTTTGAGATCACTAACAGCAAAATTTGAGTCAAAAGTATCTTCTCTTGAAGAAAAACAGGATCTTCAGAATCTTAATGTGGTGCAACTTCATGGCATACTGACCACATATGAAATGAGAAGAGGAGGACCATCTGAAGTCAAAGAAGATTTTTTAGAGCTTCTACAAAAGGGAAAGAAGTACAAAAAGCAGAAGGATCAGGATATATTTCGGAAGAAGATGAGGCAAATTTTGTAAAGAAACTTCAACTTGGTACAAGACGGTTTAGAGGTAAGCTTCCTTTCAAATGTTTTAATTGTGGAAGAGTTGGTCATTATGCTGCTAAGTGTCCTTACAAAGAAACGCCAGCAAAAGGAAAGGAAGTAGCTAGAAATAAGAACCGGTCTAGCACTAGAAGAAGTTACTATACTCATGATGACAGTGATGGAGTATCTGATAGTGAGGAAGAATGTGAACAAGATCTTAGACTTCTCATGGCATTTGAATCTAAAGAAGAAAATGATACTTTCGTGGATGCTCTAGAGGACAATGATTTTCTTGAAGAGAACAACCAACTCAAAAGATGCTTAGAAGAATATAAAATTCTCTTAGAAGAAATAAAAATAATTATCGAGACTCTGGAAAAGCAGGTTGAAGAAACAAAGAAACACAATGAGAAATTAGAATGTGAAGTGGTAAGTGTAAGAAAAGAATTTGAGAAAGTAAAGACTCTGAATTTTAAATTTGCTAAAGGATCAACGTTCTCCTCTTATAAAGACAGGTCTTGGATACACTGGAGAGTCCTCTCAAACTTCAGCACCAAATTATCTAAAAGCAGCTACAACTGGTTTACAAAATTTTTCCACTCAGCCAGGTAATAAAGTATCTTTACAGGTAAAGCATGATCATCCTTATACAAGGAACACTAACAGGAATATCTTTCAAAAAGGCACCAATCAACAAGTAAATTCAAATAGAAGATTTCATGATCGCAGAAATTTCTTCTTCAATGGACAATGTTTCTCATGTCACAATTTTGGTCATAAAGCTGCTCAATGTGTTGCATATAAAACCATCATGACAAGAGAAGCAAGAAAGAAAAGGATTGATGTTGAAACAAAGAAGAATACCTATAACAACTTGTCTCCTCTTCTAAATGAAGTAGAATGTGCTTATTGTAATAACTTTGGCCATGAAGATTCTGAGTGCAGGAGCAAAATGCAGCCAAGAGAGCATCTTCCCTCAAAATCCAAAATATGGAAAAAGAAGGAACCACAGGTTGAAAATTGTGGCATAGCGTTATTTGCGGAAGGTGAAGAAAATCAATGGTACATTGATAGCGGATGCTCAAGACACATGACAAGTGATAAACACAAACTTCGTGCATATAGTGCTCTAGAAAAAGAAAAGAAAGTTACTTTTGGAAATGATACTCCTGTTGTAATTAAAGGAAAAGGGTATGTGTTTCTAAAAGAAAAGGTGAAGGCTAATGATGTCATGTATGTGGATGGATTAAGGCATAACCTGTTAAGTGTAAGTCAAATGTGTGATCAAGGAACTGAAGTTGTCTTTAGTTCAAAAGAATGTGTGGTGCGTGACCTTGATACAGGTAAAACAATTATAAAAGGAAAAAGAACTCCAAGCAATCTGTATGTATTGAAGAATTGCAAAGAACAATGTTACTTGAGTAAATCTTCAGAAAACTGGCTATGGCATAGAAGGTTGGGGCATCTAAGCTTCTCTCAAATCAACAAATCAAGCAAACTTAATGTTGTTCATGGTCTTCCCAATATTTCTCTACCTGAAAGTATCATATGCAAATCCTGTCAATTCGGTAAGCAAACCAGAGTGCAATTCAATGCCAAGGAAGGATCGTCAAGTAAGCCTCTTGAACTCATTCATACCGACATATGTGGACCTACGAGGAAAAAGTCACCACGTGGTGAAGAATACTATATCTTATTCATTGATGATTTTTCTAGAATGTGTTGGATTGGGTTGATCAAACACAAAGATGAAGCATTTGAAAAATTTCAGATTTTCAAAGCGCTGGTTGAAAATGAATTAGATCTAAAAATCAAGTGTCTTAGATCTGATCGAGGAGGAGAATATACATCAAATGAATTCTTTGAATTTTGTGAACAACATGGCATAAAAATACAATTCTCTGTAGCAGGCACTCCACAACAAAATGGCGTAGCAGAAAGAATGAATAGAACAATTCAACAAATGGCTAGAGCTATGCTCGATGATTCTGGAACTCCTGACATGTTCTGGGGTGAAGCAGCACATACAGCAGCTAACATTCTCAACAAGGCTCATGTTCGGGTAAATAGTGACAAAACTCCATATGAACTCCGGTATGGTAATTCTCCCTCTGTGAAACATTTTAGAGTTTTTGGAAGTAAATGATTTATCAAAAATAATGATGAAAAGCTTGGCAAGTTTGAACCTAGATCAGATGAAGGAATAATTCTTGGTTACTCATCTACAAGCAGGGCATACAAATGTTACAATAAAAGGCTTCGAAATATTGTTGAATGTATTGATGTTGTTATTGATGAGTCTCATGCAGTCCCTAAAGAAGAAAGACAAACAACAGAAGAAGATGATGGTGAATTTTGTCCTTCTACATCAAATAGAAATGATATAGACAGTGGATCCAATGAAGAACCTGAAGATGATTTATCTAGAAAGGCTCCATCCAGATATGTTCAAAAGAATCATCCTGAATCTCAAATTTTGGGAGACAAGGAATCAGGTGTACAAACAAGGAGGACTCTTGTGGGATCTTCTAGCTATCTGGCATTTCTATCCATGATTGAACCACACAATGTCAATCAAGCTAGCAAAGATGAATGTTGGGTTCAAGCCATGAATGAAGAGCTTGATCAAATTGAAAAGAATCACACTTGGGAATTGGTACCAATACCACATGATAAAAATGTCATTGGAACTAAATGGATATTCAAGAACAAGTTAAATGAGAATGGGGATGTTATAAGAAACAAAGCTAGACTGGTTTGCAAGGGGTATACTCAACAAGAAGGTATAGACTTTGAAGAAACTTTTGCTCCTGTAGCTAGACTTGAAGCCATAATAATGTTTCTTGCTTTTTCAAGTTTTCAACAAATCAAAGTTTATCAAATGGATGTTAAATCTGCATTTCTCAATGGTGATCTAGAAGAAGAAGTTTATATAGAACAACCAGAAGGATTCATTTTGGGAAATGATGAAAATCTTGTTTGTAGACTTAAAAGGCTCTATATGGTCTCAAACAAGCTCCAAGGGCATGGTATTATCGTCTTGACAAATATCTTCATCAACAAGGATTTTCAAAGGGGTCTGCTGATAGTAACTTATACACAAAAATTGAAAATGATAAACTATCGATTGTGGTTGTATATGTTGATGATATCATTTTTGGAAGTAATGAAGAATCTATGAGTTAGAAATTTGCTTCTGTCATGCAGCAAGAATTTGAAATGTCTTTACTTGGGGAACTAACATTCTTTCTTGGCTTACAAGTGCATCAAACTACAGAAGGTATATTCTTATCTCAAGAAAAATACCTTAAGAAAATTCTGAAGAAGTATGGGATGGAAGAGTGCAAACCTATAAGTACACCAATGGTAACCGGATGTAATCTCAGTTCTCATGATGATTCTCCCACGGTGAATCAACCAGAATACAGATCTATGATAGGAAGTCTTCTGTATCTCACTGGGACTAGACCAGATATTATGCATGCAGTTGGGATTGTTGGACAATTCCAAGCCAATCCAAAAGAGTCTCATCTTCAGCCTGTCAAAAGAATATTCAAATATCTACAAGGAACTCAAGACTTTGGACTATGGTATCCAAAGAATGCTGATCTTACTCTTCATGCTTACACTGATGCAGATTGGGCTGGAAATGTTGATGATCAGAAAAGCACAAGTGGTGGTGCATTCTATATGGGGCCCCGGTTGGTATCTTGGTTCAGCAAGAAGCAAAGCTCTATTGCCTTATCTACAGCAGAAGAAGAATATGTGGCTGCCGCATCATGTTGCACTCAACTTCTCTGGATGATGCAAACCTTACAAGACATTCAAATAAAATGTTCACCTCCTATCTCCATTATGTGTGATAATACAAGTGCCATTAGTATTTCAAAGAATCCTGTTATGCATTCCAAGACCAAGCATATTCCCATCAAGTATCACTTCTTACATGAACAAGTTCTTGAACAAAAGGTGAAGTTGGAGTATGTTCCCTCCAAAGAACAAGTTGCTGATATATTTACCAAACCTCTGCCAAGGGAAGCATTCGATTATCTCAAACAGAAGTTGGGAGTGGTCTCTGCCTCTCAGAAGATCAGATCTGCTTAATTTCAGAAGATTAAATTGGATACGCGGGTTTCCTGAAAGACAGTCACGTATATACGCGAGTTCATTCACAGAAAACCGCGTATGAGTGGTTGCTGACAAATTTTCTGGGTCAGCATTCTTCAGCACAAGCTACGGTGCTGTTTGGTATCCTCGATGCTGTATGATTTCTCTGGTGATGTTTCAGCTCTTATATTTCTGTTTCATTCTCTAATATTGGGTGAAGATGCCTTGATGATTGGCTGTTGAAAGTGTTCAGGTTACTCAAGCTAAGGAGGAGTTTTGGTCATATGGAACGGATGCATAGTTTTAGGGGGAGCATTAGCCTGGCTGAGAATAATGCATTGTTGGCATTATGATGTTTTTGAAACTTGATCTCTCTCTTGAGGTTTTTTTGGTTTTGGTTGTGAAAAGTCATACCTGTAAAAAGGGTCATATTGAGACCCATAATGTAAATTGTAATTTTCAGTCATGTAAGGACTTGATCAAATATGTAAACCCACTTGGTTGGGTACTTGAGTCAAATTGTGTAAACCCACTTGGTTGGGTATTTAAGTCTCATATGTAAATCCACTTGGATGGATCTTTGATGTAAGTATGAGTCATTGGTGATAGGAAGGTCATAGAGTCATGTACTTCATTGAAAAATATGTTTGTAGGTTCAGCATGAACTCAGGGGGAGCATGGTCACTTTAGTGTACATCAGATCTGCAGAATGCTTCCTTCTACAAGAGGAGAAACACCTTGTGTTGGTTTTGGTCCGCCCTTTTCCCTTGATGTCAAAGGGGGAGAGTAACATGGTGTTTGAATAAAGAGAAAGAATGGTGTCAAGAGTGACATGGTGTCATTGTATTCTTAATTTATCTATCTGTTGTGGTGATCAAACACCATCATGGTTGCCATAAAGTCCAAAGGGGGAGATTTTTGGCAATATGATGCTGAGTGTTGTCCTTGATGGCAACCCACTTGATGAAGATGATGGCAACATACTTGATGAAGTTGTCCCTGATGGAATATGTCTTGATGAACTTGTTAAATGATGTAAATTTGATGTATATATAGTGAGTACAGAAGGTAATGATGGAAGGAATGTCAGTATGTGCTAAAGCATGATGAAAAGAGTATGTCTCAAGGCATACGCGTATTTGTCTAGACAAAGTAGCGTATGCATGCGGGAAATAACGTACCAAGTCGCGTATGGGAAAAATCGCCCTAAATATGTAAAACCAGGGGTAACCACCATGGTACTGACCCATTGTATTGAGTAATGATTCGTCTATGTGACCTCGTCGAGGAATACCATCGAAAGTAATATGGTTTTGGCTCATGGTATTTATAAAGGGTAAACCTATATAAGGAGCACAAATTCATTGTGCAAATGTGTGCAAGTGTCTGGGCTTTGATGAATACTTCTCTCTGAAGTATATATGTATGGTTGAACCCTGTTCCTAATTGATAGATCTGAATCTATAATGCACCTATGAACATGATGAAGGCTCAAGATCTCTAGATCTTGAAATGGTGAATGTCAAGGATGATCCGAAAAGAAGTGAAGAAGACCTGCCACAATCGTGTTGAAGAGATTGAAGAAATCTGGGTGAGTATATAGATCTCATCTGTACAGCAAAGTTTATCTTTTATAGATCTATACACAGGTTCGTTTCATGCAAAGCACGTGTATACGCGGCTCTGTGGAAAGAAAAGCGCATATGCGCAGTTAGGGTTTTTTCTCTAAAAATGCACTGAAGTATACGTGGGTTCGTCTTCTAGAAAGCGCGTATATACGCGGGTCTGATTAAATAAAAGTGCGTATGATTTTTGATCTAATGGTTGCTGAAGGTTGAATGTGTTTTTGCATCTCTATTTTGAAGTCTGGGTTATATCTGATATTCTGGTTACAGTGGTGTCACTATTCTTTTTGAAGCAATGAGCAAGGTATGATTGTTGATAAGTGAAGGGTTGTGTTGAAGCTGTTTGATCTAGTTTGAAAATTGATGAAACGTGGTCTACAGTGGTGCTGAGGGTCGAAGCCTTCAGTCAGGGGGTTGTAGCTCCCTTCCAGGAAAGGCTGGTAAATGAGTTTAGGGGGTCGTAGCTCCCTTCCAGGAGAGGCTGGTAAACGAGAGAAGGTTGTAGCCTTCTGCAGGTGGGTGCCTGCGTGCTGGTTTGAGTCTGCACCAGTACATGCTTGTAAGAAGTTTTCTTGATAATAAATTTTGAAGGCTGAAACAACGGCAGCGGTGGTTTTCTCCCGAATTAGGTTTCCACCTAAAAATCCTAGTGTTCATGTGTGTTGCATAAGTGTGATGATTATTCTGTTATGTCTGCACCTGTTTACTATTTCTGAAATATCTGATGAATGAATAATGCAATGATCTGAGTTAAGATTCAAACTCATAATTAGATCTCTGGACATACGCGAGTTCTGTAAAGGATATCCACGTATATACGCTAGTTTCCTTCAGTAAAGTAGCGTATGGGTTTTTAGAAAGGAAAAAGTAAAAGTTCGATTGTCTGCACTAGATACTGATTCACCCCCCCCCGCTCAGTATTTTTCCCAACATAGAAGCTATGTAATTTACCTATATAATACACTTCTGTAGGCTTAAAATCTCTCTCATTTTTGGTATTTCAATTTCAATCTAAGTGATAGTTTAGCAATTTCTGCAAAAAAAAATCTTTTTTGGTGAAAAAAGTTTCCATTTCACAACAATTTCAAGATATTCTGAAAAATCTCACATGGAAGGAAACAATTCCTCTTAGATGTTGTAACGACCATCAATCGCTGTGAAAAGAAATGGTGATACTTAGGGTTCGTCTAAGGATTAACTCGAGTGTTTCGCACAGAGTAACACTGAGAGTGTTTTTGGAAATGGATGATTTCTATTGAACAATTGGAATCACAGAAAAATGTGAACAGTCGAGCAAATACGTGGTGGGTGATTTTTATTGAACAATTGGAATCACAAAAAAATGTGAAGATTCAAGCAAATACGTAGTAAAATGAATGGGTTATACGGAAAACAACCATCAAGGGAAATATACAGAAATTTTTGTTTTATATATATTTTAAATAATGTAATGGGAGGTTAAATTTAAAAATAAAATTACACTAACATAATTGTCCCAAATAGTGACATAGTAATGATGGTATCATTCCTCTTCACGTGTACCTCTCATCCCATGCTTTAGTATATGAATTTAAAATTTTATTTTTAAATTCCAACTATTATAAGTTAAAATAAAAAAATTAAAAATATTTTTTGACATTTAATTTTTTTAACTAAAATAAAATGAAATTATAAGACATAAATTTTATTCAATTTTGAAAAAGAAATTATTCACTTATAAAGTTAATATGGATAAATAATATCCATTTTATTCAAATTTAATTTTTTAAGTTAATGAAAAATTATAATATAAATATATTATTTTTTTCATGTTTACTAATTTAATTAAAACAAAAATTTACATTGCTTAAAAAAATAAACATCTTTTTCTTTTCTTTTTTTTGGTCCTCTAAACATTTTTTGAATAATAAATTTGGGAAAATTATTTAATTCATAAATTTTATTCCATTATAATGAAAAATCTTAATACCAAAAAATTTTGAAAATAAAAATATATTTTATTATTGGTAAAGATACTCAAATTATAAAAAATCATTGAAAAATAATATATTTATCCTCATCTTTAATGAAATCAAAATTTCAAAAATAATATATTTTAATTTATATGTTGTGATAAAGTAAAATCATAAAAATATATTATTTAATAATTAAAATACATATACTATCTATTAGTCGTATGATGAACAAAAATATCTTGCATAGATAAACCAAAACTGGCCTCCTTAATATCTATCTCTATAACACCATTGTTTATTAAAACATTAAACCAACGTGGATTATGCCCCCAAAACCAACATCTACTACCATTTGAACTTTAGCATTTGCTCAATCCCCGCCCTATTTTAGAAACAGTGAATGGAAGTGCACACAAATTTGTGAATGGAAGTGTTAAAAAAAATGTGCATGAACATACTACAAAAGATGAAGAGCTAGTAAGAGCTTAATTTAATTTTCAAGTGATTGTTAATTAATTTTTACCAAATTGTGGGTAGCTACTGAATCATAGACGTAGGTGAAAATGAGATTGTTGAATAAAAAAATGAACCTAAATTAGCGTTTATCATCTAGAGAACTCCATTATGTTCATTCTGTTGGAGGGTTTTTCATGCAGAGTTGTGGCAAGAGGGGAATTGTGTTCATTCTATTGGAGGGGTTTTCATGTAGAGTTGTGGTGAGAGGGGAACTATAACTTTTCTCCACAAGAAGGAAAACTGAGCTATCGATCCTTTTCCTTTGTTGTATTTGTTGTGGGGTTCTGTTCCTCTCATCCTATGACAATCATCAATGACGTCAAACACCCATTTTCCCTCCCATTTGCCTCAAATATTTGCAACCCACTTTTGCCTGATTATTTTTTCTAGTTATTTTATAAAATTTTATTAATGTGAAATTCATGACTTAATTGACGGTTAAATATTTGAAAAAACTATCAATACAACATTCTCATTATGTAATATCAAAAAATGGGAATTGTTAGTAAGGCATGATTAGAAAACGCATTTTCCAGGAATGGATGCTATAGGATTTGAAACCAAGACCTAGATCCCTTAGATCAATGTATCTAACACCAAAATCCAAGAGGAGGCTCAAAAGAAATCACTCTAGGTGGGTTAAACAGGTCTCCCACACCTACTTGTCTTGAAAAAGTGCCCAATGAAGGGACTGCAACAATTCTTGAACAAGAGATGGAATAAAAATGTTATTTTTATTGGTTGTGAGACAAGAATATGTAAATATACTTACCTTTGATATTATAGTGGAAAATGTATACAATTATTTGAGGAATCAATCACTCAAGCTAGGCAATGAGAGCCTCAACAGAACATGTATAAGAAATTAGAGAACACTACTACACAAAATTTACGCAAAGCTATAGCAACGTAGTTTATTAGAGACACTAAAACATATTGAATGATAATATGAGGATATGACAATATATGGCTCAATAAATTAGGGGGAGTAAGCTCTCAATCCCTGCAAACAATAATACAACAATCCTTAGAAGGATTGGTTGAAATATACAAAAATGGAAAAATGTCGGAGTTGCAGGGTAGCAGTTGCAACTCAAGAACTGGAAATGAATGGAGAAGGCTGAATATTTTTCACATGATGAAAAGACCTCCTCCAATGGATCTTCCAAGTGAAAGGCTGATCCTATCACTAAATATCTCACCCTCGAATCAACATTGAAAACCCTCACTATAGATCCACACTGAAAATAATGCAGATACTGAGGGGAACTGCACTGTAGGTGGGATAGAAAGTGTTGTCCAAATGTCGTGATCTAAAATATGCTCTGAATCCTTACTTATTGATCTCCCAAAGGAAAGAAGGCTCCCTCCTCTGAAAAACAAGCCAAGGAATGGTGTTGTGGAACCTCCACTGCAACACCCTGCAACACAATGTTATACTTGATCAAAAATAACATTGTAGCTGAAGGAGGTGGCTTGGCCTTGAGCCTGAATGTGGAGAGATGAAGTGAAATCCCTAAAGAGGCCTCTCAAGAAGGAGAATGAATCCTAAACAAGAGTTCCTTGTGCTAAAAATCACTGCAACTCTGCTAAATGACACGAGACTACAAATAGTCTAAGCAGACAAGAAATCAATAACTCATAAGCATGAGAAACAATGGCTACCTTTCCCTCATTTTAAACAAATGCAAGTTCCATCTCCATGGGTCCCACTCATTAGGTTTTCCTCCATCAAGGAAACTTCCCTCCTCTTTGACTGCATTGTCCCACAAGATGATCTCCACGTCCTACCTCTGCGTTGTTTAACTTGGTCAAACTTGACCTTGTCTTACTGAAAATTTCCTCTTTCACACATGAGGGTGTGAAGTCCGAATCCACTGATTATCCCCTTTCATACTAAAAGGGATTTTATCCATGTTTTTATTATGTATGGGCCTCATCACCCAATTATTCCACTCCTAAGTGAAATCAACAAAATTTAATATTCAAATTTGCTGTAGGAAAATTTTGGAATATTACAGTCCTCCCCTCCCAAATGTTGTTTGTCCTCAAGAAACTACAAGAATAGAACTGAGAAGTTGCCTCCAAGGAATGGAGACTGAAAATTATTGGGAAAACATATTCCCCGAGTGGATCCTCCATCCCCAAGAAATTATCCATACAAAATGAGTCACCTCCCAACATGGCAACTCCTGAAAATCTTCTTCTGCCTTGAGCTCTAGAAATGAAGGTGGGCTGAAAATATGAATATGATAATCATCATAGCCTACCCCACATTGTTCTCCTCCCCACTTGTGACAAGTGTAGAATGTGTGCTAATCTTGGTCTGCAATGGTATTTCCCTTAGGTGGAAAAATGTAGAACAATCCTCCAAGGATATCCCCTCCAACATTGAAGAACAAGCTGGCCCAAAACATTTCATTCAAGATGAATAGGACATGGTCATCATAGAGTATCCAAATGAGAATTTTGTTGAAGGTTTTACATGATGATGCATGATACAAAAAATGTCTCAAGAGGACACAATGCAGTATAATCCATTGCAACTTTAGGAAATGGCATGGCAAGTGATATACAAAAATCATCACATCTACTAATGAATAGTAAATGGCTAAATGTGTCAACAATACATGATCAAACACTTGCCCATGGTTATATAATGGATGGCTATCAAACTCATGGCCCACCCCAAAAGAAAACAAATATGTGGTTGTGGTGGCCATATCTCCTCCCATGCTCCCATTAGAACATGTAATACAGAAAATGTGTGAATTCTCTCCCCTCAATGACACATCCAACCCATGTGTCAATTCCCCAATCATGCTCTTAACAAGAATAGAAACAATATCAGAAAATGAATACATGATCAATACATGAATGAAGGAGATACTGAGGGCTTCATGTGGTGCTTGAAGATACCAACAATCTCCTAAGTATAAACATCATAGTTTTACCAACTACTGCTTCAGAAAATTACAAGGAAAAATGTTTCTTGATGCATAGTTAATCATGTATGTCATCATATGGAAAATAATTGGATATAGAAACTGAACATACATGTAATGAGAAATTTTTTTCCCAAGGCCACATAAAAGATGGCTGCATCCATCATATGGTTTGGCCCAACATTGATCATGAAGCAATGTAAAAAGCTTGCCCTCCTGTGGAGCAATGCACAACATAGTAATGGTAAGAGTATGGAAGTCAATAAATGTAAAAGAAGATTTCTTACCATATGTCGGAAGTAAGATGATACATGGATCCATGAGTGAGTCCTCCATAGTTTTCTGGAATGCTATGAAGAGGAATGAACCATGTGCTGCAAGAGGATCCTCCTCATGCTTGGAAACCTAAGTCAAGAAGAATATGTCATAGTAATAGATGTCTCCATCCACTACTCTATCATTCTAACCTCCTCCTCGTTCACCAAGTGCATCCAATGTGAATTGATCCTGGGTAATCTCCATCCATAAGTCCATGCGCCCAAGTTACAGCACTGTGAGCTCATGCAAATAGGCTCCTCTCAATACAAAGCTTTGTTATTTGACATGCTCCTTGTCAAAGACTCCTCTAGTAATGCTGCTGAAAATTTGGAAAACCTCCCAAGATGGAAGTGCTTCCTTATCATCCAAGGCCAAGGAGTAGCCCCTTTTCACCATGAGAGTGCCCTATTCTATTCCTGCAACATCACACAACATGTGAGAGAAAATTTTCCCTTGCTCTCTCAGGTTCAACTCAAGCAACCAAAGAGCTTGCTACCTCCTTATGCTCCCATCATCCAACTCATGTGATGAAGGCACAATGAATGATATGAATGTCACATCAACACCATGCATCCATGCTCTTTGTTACTCAATAATGAAAGCATATTTCCACATCTTCTCCATCCCCATACCCTTAGAAAGAGTATATGCCAAGTGATGGCCAAACTCCTTCAAGAGTAACCAGTGTAGCCAAGCCTCCTGCTACCCAGTATCATAAATTTTCAAGTAGCTCACCAGCTTCATGCTCTCCATCCACATCCACTCAGTCACTTGTGGATGTCTCCTCCTTTCCTTTCCCTTGGTACTCCTCTCATGAGGGCTACACTTCTCCCAAACCAAATCTCTCCCTTTGCATTTCATGAAAGTTTGAAATACAACTCTTTGGAGACCTCCTAGAGAAGATCTCTCACCCATTACTATATTGAATCCACAAGGATCCAAATATGATGAAGATAACATCACCTCTCCACCATTGTTTGACAACGTTGTTAATCTCTCCAATGATGTAGAGGTTGTCTCATACTCCAACTCAAGGATGGTTTCATGGTTTTTCATAGGAGTGTCATGGTTTATTTCATCCTCAAACAGTTCACACTCCAACCTCAAGGGATGTATGCAACTCAACAGAGATGTATGAGGATGATGGTTCATCTCCTCCTTGAACCATTTGCACAGTGCAGTGCAATCATGTTGCTCTAAATCAGCAATGTGTGTTGATTCTTGGTCATTAATAGATGAATTTCCACAATCCTCTAAATGATTTGTTGAAATAGAAAGTGGAACTTCAATCATACCTTGGTGGAACTAGGGATCTTCTTGTATGGTTGCCTCCTCCAATGATGATGTGAGCTCCTCCTCCTTTTTTTTTTCTCCATCAAATGTTTTGATCAACCTTTGAGTGAACTCTGCAAAATTTTTCATCCTTGCATGGCTCAAGTGGCTGAAACACGAGACATAGGCTCCACCCTCCAAGTGCAGCGCTGCAAATTCTACTGCCTCCCTCTCTACCAAAGGATGTAGTAGTAAGAATGCCTCAATATTTCTAGCCCAAGCTCTTGCTGTACTCAATCCATCAAATGTAGACAACAGGAATCTATTACCTTTGATCTCCCTTTTTCTACAGGGCCTCCTCTCCTCCTTCCACTGAATAAACTATGGGAGAGATAAAATCTCTTTGGAAGCTCTATATTTAGATTCATATTCACCTAGGTATTGACTTAGAACCTAATGATCCAAGTATCTTTCATGTTTTTCTTCTTCTTCTTCATGAGAATAGGAAGTGCATGGTCCTTCCTCTTCTTTTTGCTCCTCCTCTTTGGGGAAGCTCTTCTTAGTTCTGAAAATTGATGAGAGTAATATCATCTTCTTCATGACTCTAATCTCCTTTTATCTTCTTTTTCTGAAAATCAAAAGCTGAGCCAAGAAAGATGCTTTGATACCACTGTAATATCCCAAAATGGGAACTATCAACAAGGCATGACTGGAAAACGCATTTTCCAAGAATGGTTGCCACAGGATTTGAAACCAAGACCTTTATGCCTTATATTAATGTATCTAAGTCCAAAATCCAAGAGGAGGCTCAAAATAAATCACTATAGGTGGGTTAAATAGGTCTCCCACACCTACTTGTCTTGAAAAAGTGCCCAATGAAGGGACTGCAACAATTCTTGAACAAGAGATGGAATAACAGAATTATTTTTATTAGATGTGAGACAAGAAGATTTAAATATACTTCCCTTTGATATTAAAGCAGCAAATGTATACAATTCTTTGAATAATCAATCACTCAAACTAGGCAATGAGAGCCTCAACAGAACATGTCTAAGAAATTGGAGAACACTGCTACACAGAATTTACACAAGGATATATCAGCGCAGTTTATTAGAGACACTACAACATACTGAATGATAATAGGATGATATGACAATATATGGCTCAATAAATGAGGGGGAGCAAGCTCCCAACCCCTGGAAACAATAATACAACAATCCTTAGAAGGGTTGGCTGAAATATACAAAAATGGCAAAATGTCGAAGTTGCAGGATAGTAGCTGCAACTCAAGAAATAGAAATGAATGGAAAAGTATGAGGATGCTACATCTGATGAAAATAACTCCTCCAATGGATCTTCCAAGATCCTATCACTGAAGATCTCACCCTCAAATCAACACTGGAAACCCTCACCGTAGATGCAAACTAAAAATAACGCAGATACTAAGGGGAATTATACTGTAGGTGGGATAGAAAGTGTTGGCCAAGTTCCAAGATTTGAAATATTCTCTGAATCCTTCCTTACTAATCTCCCAAAGGAAAAAAGGCTCCCTCCTCTGAAAAACAAGCCAAGGAATGGTGTTGTGGAACCTCCACTGCAACACCCTACAACACAACATTATACTTGAGCAGAAATAACGTTGTAGTTGAAGAAGGTGGCTTGGCCCTGAGCCTGAATGTGGAGAGATGAAGTGCAATCCATCAAGAGGCCTCTAAAGAAGGAGAAGGAATCCTAAATAGTTGTTCCTTGTGCTAATCATCACTACAACTCTGCTAAACAGCAGGAGACTCCAAATAATCTAAGCAGATAAGAAATCAATAATCATAAGCATGAGAAACAATGGCTTCCTTGCCCACATCTTAAAAAAATGTAAGATCCCCCTCCACAGGTCCCACTCATTAGGGTTTCCTCCATCAAGGAAACTTCCCTCCTCTTTCACTATGATATCCCACAAGATGATCTCCACCTCCTACCTCTGCGCTGTTTGACTTGGTCGAACTTGACCTTGTCTTCTTGCAAACGTCCTCTTTCACACATGAGGGTGTGAAATCCAACTCCACTGATGATCCCCTTTCATACTAAGAGTGATTTTATCCATTTTTTTATTATTTATGGGCCTCCTCTCCCAATTATTCCACTCCTAAGTGAAGTAAGAAAACTTTAATATTCCAATTTGTTGTAGGAAAATTTTGGAATATTACACATTAAAGATGATAACGTTGACATGAAAAATAAATGGTTTTTTTGTGATAAGGAATCCATTTCCAATATTAAAAAAATAACTCAAATTAAAAAAATCACTAATCATATATATATATATATATATATATATATATATATATATATATATATAGAGAGAGAGAGAGAGAGAGAGAGAGAGAGAACCCAAAATTATAAATCAGATCTCCTTTTCTTGCTCCTAGAGATTTATTTATGATATCTCTTTCATAATTCAGAGACAGAATAAGTTCACGTCTATAAACCTCACTCCCTCCCTCACACCCACTCACTTTGTGACTTAACATTCTAAAATTTTTTCAAATTCTAAGTTAAGCCTTTATGTACTTACATTTAGGGACTGCCATCATCTGCCTGAAATTAACACTTCTAAGTGTTCCAAGGAAAAGTAGTAAACCACTTGCATGGTAAGTATGATATTTTAGAAAACAAGTAGTTGTTTTCTTCTAAACAGGATGCTAATGACCAGTTGATCTGAATGTGGTCGTTATTAAGTGCTGAAGTGTTATAAATATTCTCATTCATGGGAAAGGGAGAAGATTAGATTCAGATGTAATTGTTGCAAAGGAAGAAAGTAAAGTGGAAAAGGCTAAAAGAGGAGGGTTTAGAGAGGAAGAAATTTTTTTTTGGGTTGTGTTAATTTATTTATGGTTATTAAGTTACGCAGTAGAAAGGAGGGTTTTATCCCTTTGAAAATTCATTGATTTATGGTTTTCTATGTAGCATCGAGAGTTATTAACCTCTGTAATAAGGGTTCAGAAGAAAATTAGAACTCTGGTTCTGTGGTTGAGAGCGTAGTGATAATAAGTCTTTGTTTATTGAGTTATGCAATGAAAAGGAGGTTTTCATGAGAAATTGAAGTTAAACGAAGAAATGGTGAAAATCCACATTTGAACGTGATTTAAAACAAAGTTTTTTGCAAGTTAAGCGGTTTTCAAGAAAACTGGACACTATTGTCGCACAGCCTTTGAGTTGTGGGCAGTTTTTCCCATTTCGAATGCGATCGAATGATATTGCGACACGTCACAAGCGCAATACCACCCATTTCAAACTACGGAGGTGGAATGAACACGATTGCCATTTGATTAGATCTGTGGGAGATTCGATGGTGTTCGCGCCGGTAATTGCACGGGGTTTAAAACAAGGTATGTTAAATGTCATGCATCTTAGTTATGCGATAACCGTTGGATTGTTGAGTTGGAGCGCGATGAGGCGTCAGCCGTCGGATGTATGAGCATATGTTCTTTTGGTAAATTGTGGGCCATATATGATTTAACGTGCAAGCATGCCTCGACATATGTGCGGCCTGTTGATAGGCGGAAAGGGTAAGTTATAAAGTATTATGTTAACTTTATAACATAAATTTTAAGCTTTGGAAATATTATGGAGAGGCACGGTGAAATAAAGTTGTCGGCCCATAAGTAATTATATGGTTTATTTAGAGTTTTAAACCTTAAAGTTGAAATCATAAGCGAATAGATCATGGGGAAAGATGCATTGACAATTGTTGTGGGACCCGAGTGTATTTATATCATTGGCTTCTTTGGTATTTTAACCAAATTCGATATATTGGTTTGAATTTCGTGAGACGGGTTTATCATGGTTTATAACCATATTTCCTTGAAAAGTAAGACTGACGGTCAGGAATTCTGTGGGCCCGGATATATATTATAATGTTTATATCTTGTGTTTGAACCAAAGTATATAAAAGGGCGGAATGATCAAAGGAGTGGGACCCGTCGCATATCGCAATCGGCGATGCTCATATGATAAGAATTCGTAAGTCGTAGAATTGGCGATGCGATGCGAGCGATGGATGCGAGGCGTCGCGATGTGAACGTTGGATGCGATGCGATCACACATCACAATCGGAGCAGGAGAGATATCACACAACCTAGAAGTTATAAAAGTTGCGATGCGAAGTAGCGATAAAGTCAGGTGGGACCCATCGCACATCGCATATCGGGAGATCAGATGGGCGAAGGCACATGGGATATCTGAATCGCTGAAGTGCGATATAGAGAGCGGATGCGATAAAGATCAAAGTCGAAGCCTAAAGCATTTCAAGTCCGGGAGTATGTGGATTTTCCTTTGTAAATCGTTTTGGAGAGCAAAAGGAGGATTACAACGTAAAACAAAAAGGAAAGTAAGAACGTGGGTAGAAAGGCTCGAGTAAGGACCCGACATAGAGAAAAAGGGCATAATCGAATGTTTAGAAGAGCAGTGAAGGTTGAACGCTGTGGGCACGAGAAAAAGAGGTAGGGTTGGGCAAAAGGAGATATGATGACACTGTTAGAAACACAATAGAATGGTTCAAGTTGGAAAAAATGAGCAGTTATGCAGCGAAGCTAGACTATAACAGCAGAAACTGAAAAAGACAGTGACAGCAGTAGAAAAGACAAAAGTATGGCGAACCAAGAGCTGAAAGGGCTGAGTGAAATGTATTATTGTATCTGTAAATGTAAATGATTTAATTATTTTTATTGTATGTGATGTAAAAGGCAAGACTCCATAGGCAAAGAAAAACTCCACTGTAATACACAAATATATATACATTCTAAATGTGCTGGACAAGAAAATGAGAAGGGGGAAGGAAAAGAGTCATACCTGTTCATTTCGAATTCCCTGTGGAATGCAAACATTTATGAGGAGATCCTTATAAATAATGTTACCAGCATATGCATAATCACGTGGAGAGAATGAAGAAATGAGTGAGATAGTGTAAGAAGAAGAAGGAGCAGAAAGAGGAGTTGTGAAGATCCAGAGATGATATAAAGAAAATTTGAAGGCTAGAAGGACATCAGTAAAGAAGGATAAAAACAGAGTTGATATCCAGGTAAATCAGCATATGATTTTATTGTACAGTGAGGAATTTGGTGCTTCCATGTCAAGTTGTAGCTTGATAGAAGTCCAGTTGTATCTGGCTGAGGTAGGAGCCTCCTATAGGTTGTAGCCTGCAGAAAATAGATGGGAGTTGGAGCTTCCTTTCAAGTTGTAGCTTGCAGAATTGAGGTAGTAGCCTCTTGTAGGTTAGAGCCTATAGAAAATCAGTGGTGAGAGGGAGTTGGAGCTTGCCTTTGCATCACAACAATAATAAGTTGTGGTTTTCTCCCTTATGGGTTTCCACTTATATCTGTTGTCTATGTGCATGATGTTTATGTGTTGACATGGTGTATCTAATCTTCTTAATACCTGCTGCTCATTAAAATTGTTGTTCCATTGAATACTAAGTTGATCACAAAATGAAGATGTAAATAAGTGTAAGAGAAAGTTTTACAAGACCATGACTGCATTAAACTGATTCACCCCCCCTCTCAGTTTAACCAAGAGTTCAACAATTGGTATCAAAGCAGGTTCTTTCTGCATCAGTTTAACAACTAGAAAGAGATCCTAGGTCCCCAAGATGGCTAGTCTGGAAGGATGCTCAACAAATAAAGCCCCTTTTTTCACTGGTACAAATTATGCCTTTCGGAAAATAAGGATGAGGACATACATAATGTCTCTAGGAATAGAATTTTGGGCTGCTGTGGAATTTGGATATGCCCCAAAGGAGTCTGACTCCGAGAAAGATGCCAAACTAGATTTTGTAGCTAATGCAAAAGCTATGAATGCCCTCTTAAGTGGTTTGTGTGAGGAATAATTTATCAAAGTAATGCACAACAAGACTGCCAAAGAAATATGGGATACATTAGAAAGTATCCATGAGGGAGATAAAAAGGTGAAGGCTGCCAAGCTGCAAGTCTATAGAGCCCAATTTGAAAATATAAAAATGAATGAATAAGAAGATGTTGCCAGCTTATTCTTAAGGGTTGCACAAATTGTGAATAACATGAAAGCTCTAGGAGAAACCATTAGAGAATGTGTAATTGCTCAAAAGATATTGAGATCTTTACCACCCAAGTTTAACCCCAAGGTATCTGCCATAGAAGAAGCAACTGATTGGGAAACATTGACCATGAACCAATTACTTGGAAACTTAACAGCCTATGAGATGAGACTTCCACAGAGGACGTCAAATGTGAGGGAGGCAGCCTTTAAGACAAAGAAGAGAAAAGAAGAAAAAGAAGATACATGCTCCTGCTCTGATGAAGAAGAGGCCAAATTTGTCAGAAGATTGGATAGAGGCTCAGGAAAGTATAAAGGTAAACTTCAATTTAAATGCTTTAACTGTGGAAGAGTTGGGCACTATGCATCTAAGTGTCCTCTTAAGAAAACAAAGAATCAGACTCAAGAGACAGAGAAAATCAAAACAAATAACTAGCAGAAATGGAAGAGATTCAATAGAAGATCATTTTATGCTCAGCAAGATAGTAGTGCATCTGAAAACTCAGATGAAACATCAAATGAAGAAGGAACCTCTAAATTTGTGTTGATGGCCAAGGAAGACTCTGAAGGATTCCTTTTAGAAGATGAGGAAGAAGGTGAGGTAGATCTTGAGGGGGAGCTAAGAAGTGCCCTGGAGGAAATAGACAGACTTAAACTCAAGTGCAGAAAATAGAAAGACATTCTCCTCAAATATGTAAAAGAAGTAAAAAATTTAGAATACCTCATTCAATTGAAGGTAGAACTTGAAGAAGCTAAGAAGGTCGAAGACATTCTGCTAAAACAAATTAAAGATAAACATCAGGAGCAAGAGAAATTGGAAGAAGAAGTGGTATGGCTGAGAAAGAAACTAGAAAACACCCAAAGGGAATTGTCAATGAACACTCCTCGAATGACAAGCATTGAATAGTTGCACATGATTCTAAATGCTCAAAGGTCTTGTATCATAAAGGCTAGGATAGGATATGAAGGAGAAACCAGTAAGACCAAGGTAGAAGATAACAAGAATATCATTTTTGTAAAAGCTGTAAAGGATAATGAAACAACTCAAAAAGGAACCACGGAAGTAGAATCCAGCAAGAACTTGATGTGTGATGAAACAAATAGAAACAAGCAGCAACATCAAAAGACAAAGAAAGAAATGAAGAAATAATCAGCTAAAAAATGCTCTTACAATCCTGAATATGAATTGAATAAATTCGGAAGTTGTCAAAAGAGATTCTTTACTCCTATAAGAAATCGTTGGGTATGAGGTTATAATCTTCCAGACTAAGCACGCACGGGGGTAAGAGGGGGGCAATAGTCCGGGGGGGGCAATAGTCCACCTTTTGCATTGGGCGCAATGTGAGGGTCACATAGGGGGTAGTATCCCCCCCTGTCGGGGTCCGAGGTAGCACCCCGGTGAGAATTTTTCAGTCCTTAATTTCCAGTGGGTAGTCTGCACCCATGGTTTTGTGCATGGTTTTGCACATGGTTTTTGGGTACGATGGTTTTTAGCCCCTGGTATTTTGTAGATCCGATCAAGGGAACTCCGGTTATGTTCTAATCCAGGGTTTATGGATTGGGGTTTATGTATGCCTCGTCATGTATATATATGTGTTGTAACACTAAAAGGAATATAATGAGAAATCAAGCTGGTCATCCTGATTTGGGTTGCAGGGGAAAATCTCTTTGTTTATCTATTTTATGTTTTATGCTCTCGCTATTGTTTATTTTCTGTTATAAGATTCGTTTGTAGATAATCTATGTTCAGGGTTAAAACCTACATTTGGTATCAAAGTTGTTTCGGCTTCAACGGGACGCCTTTGTTGCTGAGGGTTTTTTGCTCAGGCCTGAGGTAGACCCTGTTCAGTGGGAGATCTGCAGGATTGATTCTTGTGGTGAAAGAAGATGGCCAGCAGCGGGAAGATAGAGATCGAGAAATTTAATGGTCAGAGTTTTGAGTTATGGAAGCTCAATATGGAGGATATACTGGTGGATAAAGATCAGTGGATCGCGGTAGATCCAGGTACTAAACCAACGGCAATGTCAGATGAAGACTTGAATAAACTGAATTGGAAGGCTAAGAGCAATAACATACATGTGTCTCGGGATTTTTTATTGTTGAATGTATCTGGGGAAGCTACGACGAAGAATTTGTGGGAAAAACTTGGGACTTTGTAGCAATCTAAGTCTCTGGTGAATAAGTTGTTCCTACAGAAAAAGTTGTATAACCTGAGGATGAAGGATGGAGACTCGGTGACAGAGCATCTGAACGCATTCAATATTGTGGTAAGTTAGTTGTCATCTATTCATATTAAAATCTCAGATGAAGATAAGTGCATCAGCTTGTTGTGTTCTCTACCACATTCATGGGACAGTCTGGTTATTGCAATAGGTAGCAATACAACTACCTTGAATTTTGATGACATTGTCTCAGCCTTGCTGTCAGAGGAAATGAGACGGAGAAATATGGAGGGTCAGAATGGAGATGCCTTATCTATACGAGGAAGGTCTCAAAACAAAAAACAAGAATAAGGTTTCGAGTGGGAAATCTAAATCTAGAGGCAGCATCTAAATATCCCTTGGAAAGTTTGTGGAAGGTATACTGAAATGCGGGAAAGGAAGGGCACTATACTACAAAAAGTACTGCAGATCTAAAGCTCCCGAGAAAGGAAAGGGATCTGATGATGTTCCTTCTGCAGAGGCAAAAACCACCTCGGATGAAGGTGGGGATGTGTATTTGGCTTCTTCTTCAAATACATGTAGATCATGAGTCATGGTTGATTGACTCGGGTACATCCTTTCACTTCACTCCCCATAGGGAGTGGTTCTACGAGTATGAGAAATATGATGGTGGTGGTGATGAATTCCTAGGGATGATGGGAATGCTGCATCAGATTGACGGGAAAGTTCAAGAAAATCGCAAGGTGGAAGGATTGTGAACACTTCCTCGTGTTCTACATATTTCGCATTGGCTAGAAATCTGATTTCTGTATGCAAGATGGATGCTGCAGGTGTAAAAACAGTGTTCAAGAAAGATGATTGCAAGATGGTTCGGGGAGAACTAGTATTAATGCGGGGAGTTCGGACTGGAACTTTGTACAAGCTACAAGGTAGCACTGTTATTGATGGGTGTAACAGTTCTGTGGTTCCTGAAAGTGGGACGGAAAGTCTAGCTGTCTCTGGAGAAAAGACCATGCTATGGCATAAAAGGCTTGGACATATTGGAGAGAAGGGCTTTCAGATACTGCATGGAAATGTTATGATAGAAGGTATGTCTAATTTTTCTCTATATTTTTATTTCTGTGAACATTTTGTATATGGGAAGCAGAATCGGGTGAGTTTTCCTTTTGGTGCTAAGAGGACAAACAAGATATTAGAGCTTGCACACAGTGATGTGTTTGGACCTATGTCGGTTCCATCACTGGGAAATTATGTGTACTATGTTTCATTCATAGATTAATTCTCAATTAATACATAGATATATTTCTTGAGGAAGAAATCTGAAGTCTTTGACATATTTAAAGAATTTAAGGCTCTAGTGGAAAACCAGACAGAGAAGAAGATAAAGGCGCTGAGGATAGATAATGGTGGGGAGTTCTGTAAGAAGGAATTTTAAGAGTTATGTAAGAAGTGTGGTATAGCATGACAAAAGACTACTCCATACACACCTCAGCAAAATGGATTTGTAGAAAGAATGAACAGAACACCGATGGAAAAGGAAAGAAGCATGCTTAGTGGTACCGGGTTAGGACAAGAATTTTGGGCAGAGGCAGTGGAGACTGTATGCTATTTGGTTAACAGATCACCTTCATCAGTGTTGGAGGATAAGAGTCTACATGAGGTATGGACTGGTAAGAAACCCTTTCTTTCACATCTAAGGGTATTTGGATGTGATGCATATGTACATGTTCCAAAGCAGAAAAGGACCAAGTTGGATAATAAATCTGAAAGGTGCATCTTTATTGGGTATAAGGATGGTTTAAAGGGTTACAAGCTTTGGAACCCAGAAACAAGGAAGGTAGTGTACAACCGAGATGTGGTGTTTAGAGAAGTGAAAGATGTTGTTAAACATGAATTCTTACCAAAGGAACCTGAGAAGATAGAGTTTGAGCTAAAGGAGGATGAATCAGACTCTACAATAGAAGAAGACTCAGAAGGGGAAGAGCCACAAACTCAAGCTGTGAGAAGATCAACTTGGGAAAGAAGACAACCAGAAAGGTATAGTCCATCTGATTTCTATTAAATTTTTTCCTTAACTATAACTAATGATGATCCCAGAACTGTCAGGGAGGGAGTAGATTCAAAGGATGGAAAACTTTGGAAGGAGGCCATCATTGATGAAATGGCATCCTTGCACAAAAATGAGGCATGGGATCTGGTGGAGTTGTCGGCTGGAAGGAAGCCCGTCGGGAGCAAATGGGTGTTTAAGAAGAAGATGAATGTAGAAGGCAAGGTGGAGAAATACAAAGCTCGGTTGGTAGAAAAAGGTTATTCCCAAGTGCCGAGAATTGATTTTGGTGATATTTTTTCTCCTGTCACCAAAGTTACTTCTATTAGATTACTTTTATTTGTTGATGCTGCATTTGATTTAGAGATAGAATAGATGGATGTGAAGACAACATTTCTTCACGTGGATCTAGAAGAGGAGATCTACATGAAGCAACCTGATGGCTTTATGGTGAAGGGTAAGAAAGAACTGGTATGCACGTTGAACAAGTCTATGTATGCGTTAAAACAATCACCAAGGATGTGGTATCAGAAATTTGACACCTATATACGGGGACTTGGCTTCACTAGAAGCAAAGACGATCACTATTTTTATTTTAAATTAATTGGTGACCGTGTTATTTATTTGGTCTTGTATGTGGATGATATGTTGCTGATTGGAAATGACAAAGAAATTATCCAAGATTTGAAGACCCAACTGTTCTCCAAATTCTACATGAAGGATCTTGGTGCTGCAAACTATATTTTGGGCATGGAAATTAATAGAGATCGAGAAAAGAGGAAACTCTAGTTAAACCAGAGGAAGTATGTCGAGACTATATTGCAGAGGTTCAATATGCAGGATAGTAAACCGGTGAATGTTCCTATTCCTGTAGGTGTAAAGCTATCTGTTGAACAGTGTCCCAGGACACAAGAAGAAGAGGAGGATATGTCCAGTGTTCCATATGCAAGTGCAATGGGTAGCCTGATGTATGAAATGGTATGTACTAGACCAGACATTGCACATGCAGTGGGAGTATTGAGCAGCTTTATGTCAAACCCAGGGAAGGAGCATTGGACAATAGTGAAGTGGGTTTTCAAATATTTATGTGGCACTAGTGATTATGGCTTGTGCTACCAGGGAAGAATAAGATTGGAAAGAATGTTGGAAATTCATGGTTTTGTTGATGCAGACTGGGCTGGAGATCTAGACCAAATAAGATCTACAAGTGGGTATGTATTTAGCCTATTTGGAGGCGGAGTCATTTGGATGAGTAAAATACAGTCTGTAGTGGCTCTTTCAACTACTGAGGCAGAATACATAGCAGCCACTCATGCAAGCAAGGAAGCAGTTTGGTTGCAGACATTGTGTTCAAGTATGGGGTTAGTACAACAAGCTATAAGGATAGACTGTGATAGCCAAAGTGTAATTTTCTTGGCTAAGAACCCTGCTTATCATTTAAAGACAAAGCACACTGATGTTCAATATCACTTTGTTGGAGATATGGTTGAGGCTAAAAGGGTGTTGTTGGTAAAGGTGGACACTTTGAAGAATGTTGTATATGCATTGACGAAGTCTGTGAGCCCTAAAAATTTCTCTTAGTGTAGAGAAACATTGGGTGTTGGAGAATTGGGCCAATGAATAAGCTCTCATGTGGCCCCCTACAGAAAGAAAACAAAAAGTGGGAGAATGTTGGGTATGTGTTTTATCATTTCCACGACTAAGCACGCGTGGGTGGGTAAGAGGGGGGGTGATAGTCCCCCCTTTGAACTAGGCGCAATGGGGGGATCACAGAGGGGGCGGTAGCCCCCCTTGTTTGGGTCCGGGGCAGCACGTCGGCGAATATTTTTTGCTCCTTAATTTTTGGTGGATAGTCTGCACCCATGCTTTTGGGGTACGATGGTTTTCAGCCCCTGGTATTTTGTAGATCCGGTCAAGGGAACTACGGTTATTTTCTAATCCAAGGTTTATGGATAGGGTTTTATGTATGCTTCAGCATGTATATATATGTGTTGTAACACTAAAAGGAATATAATGAAAAATCAAGTTGGTTGTCCCAATTTGGGATCCAGGGGAAAATCTCTGTGTTTATCTGTTTTATGTTTTATGCTCTCGCTATTGTTTATTTTCTATTATAATATTTGTGTGTAGATAATTCCTGTTCAGGGTTAAAACCTACAGAAATATCACTTGTTTTGTCTGCCACAAGCAGGGACATATTGTTGCATACTGTCAAACAAAGATTATCGATTTCAACCATCAAATGATACATCAATTGAAAAGACTACCTCAAGAAAACAAATGGAGAGGACAACCCTTCATCAAGTACACTAATCATTTCCATGGGTTTTTTTTTGCTGTAAGGGGTTCGGCCATAAAGCCATGGAGTGTAGAACATATGGACAAAGACTGATGTTCAAAACCCCAAGAATATTTATGATCAATGGAGAGTTCACTCGTACACATAATCCATTTAAAAATATAATCAAATGATTTATATGCAATAAAAATGGACACATGTCTTCCAAATGTCCCTTCAAGGAATGTGGTCCATCTTCTCAGAAATGGTGCCAAAAAAATAGCTGCCTACAGTGGAAAAAGAAGTTGAAAAAGTGTGACCTGGCTCTAATAGCCCAAGATCAGAAAAGCCAATGGTATTTGGACAATGGATGCTCAAAGCATATGACTGGAGATAGAAGTAAATTTGTAACCTTTGATGAAAAGAAATCTGGAAATGTAACATTCGGCAATGATAAAGCAGGGAAAATCAAAGGAAAAGGCTCAGTCAGTCTGAATAATGGAAGAGGAAAGGGTGAAGATGTACTATTTGTGGATGGGCTGAAAGCAAATATTCTAAGTGTTAGTAAAATGTGTGATAAAGGCTGTGAGGTCCTTTTTAGAGCCCAAGATTGTGAGGTAAGATCAAGCACCACAGGAAATACCTTGATCAAAGGTGTTAGAACAGAAATTAATTTCTATATAGTGGAAGAAGAGAGTGAAGCATGCCACATAAGAAAACTTGATGAATCACGGTTATGGCATAGAAGACTGGGACACCTAAAATTTGACCACATCATTAGTCTAAATAAGAAGAATGCAGTCAAAGATATGCCAGAAATAAAGAAGCCTTCAAATACCATATGTAAATCTTGCGAATTGGGCAAACGGACCCGCACATCTTTCAAGACCAAAGATGGACTATCAACAAGTAGGCCACTTCAGCTTTTACACATGGACCTATGTGGACCTTCAAGAACTAAAGCACCAAGCGGAGAATCTTATTTCATGGTGATAATAGATGATTTTTCCAGAATGACGTGGGTATCATTTGTCAAATATAAATCTGAAGCACTTGAGAAATTCAATATATTCAAGGCATTAGCAGAAAATCAAACAGGACGCAAGCTAAAGTGCATCAAATTAGACAGAGGAGGTTAATTCACAGACTATGATTCTGTAGAACTATGCAATGAGCATGGAATAAAACAAAAGTTTACAATTGTAGGTACACCTCAACGGAATGGAGTGGCAAAGAGGAAAAATAGATCAGTACAACAGATTGCCAAAGCTATAATGTAAGAAATTAACATTCCCCAAACCTACTGGGCAGAAGCAGTACACACAGCTATTCACATTCTCAAAAAAACTCATCTAAGACCAAATTGTGATAAGACCCCTTACGAATTGTGGCATGGTAAACCAACATCAATCAAGCACTTTAGAGTCTTTGTAAGAAAGTGTTTCATAAAAAATAATGATGAAAAACTAGGGAAGTTTGATGCAAGAGATGATGAAGGAATATTTTTAGGATATGCATCCAAGAGTAAGGGTTAAAGGTGCTACAACAAAATACTGCACAAAATTTTGGAAAGCATTGATGTAAGATTTGATGAAGATCTACCAAACAGAACAAGAAGCACAAGGTGCAGCGATCCTCTAGATGATCATGAAGATGAGAACCAAGATAATGATGAATTGAGCAAGACAACAAGAGATACTGAATTAAACTCAAAAGTTCCCTCAAGACACACTCAAAAGAACAATCCAGAAGATCAAATCATTGGGGACAAGAGTGTGGGAGTCCAAACAAGAAGATAGCTTGCTGAACAGACAGAAGAAGTATACCTAGCCATGCTATCTCAAATAGAGCCAAAGAACTTCGAAGAAGCGAGAAAAGACAAAAATTGGGTAAATGCTATGAATTAAGAACTGGACCAAATTGAGAAGAACAATAACTAGGAATTATTTCCAAGACCCACTGGGAAGAATGTCATTGGAAAAAAATGGATATTCAAGAATAAGATAAATAGGTAATCAGAAATAAGGCCAGACTTGTATGCAAGGGATATTCACAAATTGAAGGTCTTGATTATGATGAAACCTTTGCCCCTATAGCTAGAATGGAAGCAATCAGAATGTTTTTGGCCTTTGCATTCTATCATGATTTCAAGGTATATCAAATGGATGTGAAGTCTGCCTTCCTAAATGGAGATCTAGAGGAAGAAGTCTACATGGAACAACCTGAAGGATTCTCATTAACAGATAAACATGACTATGTGTGTAGATTAAAGAAAGCCTTATATGGTCTGAAACAAGCTCCTCGTGGATGGTATTCAAGGCTGGACAAATACTTGCAAAAACAAGGGTTCAAGAAAAGAGTAGACAAAAAATTGTACATAAAGGCTAATGATAATGAACTCTTGATTGTAGTAGTATATGTAGATGACATAATGTTTGGTAGCAAAAAAGATGAGTTAGCAAAAGGATTTCCTGAAGAGATGAAATCAAAATTTGAGATGTCTATGATTGGAGAGCTCACCTTCTATTTAGGACTTCAAATTCAACAAAAGAACACAGGAATATTAATTTCACAAGAATAATACTTAAAGGTGAAAAGGTTTCAAATGGAAGACTGCAAACCTATGTCAACTCCCATGATCACTGGATGCAAACTATGTGCTAATGATGGATCAACATATGTAGATCAAAAAATATACAAATCTAGGAGAGGAAGTTTTCTATACCTAATAGCTTCTAGACCAGACACTAGGTTGGCAGTGGAACTTGTGGCAAGATATCAAGCAACACAAAAAAAAAAATCATTTACTTGCAATTAAGAGAATATTTAGATATCTACAAGGTACTTCACATTATGGCCTATGGTATCCAAAAGGAAAAAGCTTCACATTGACAAAAGAACACAGGTGCATATTGGGCCAGATGTGTGGATGACAGGAAAAGCACAAGTGGAGGTTCATTTTATTTGGGAAAAAGTCTTGTGGCATGGCTAAGAAAGAATTAAACTTATATCTCTCTATCTACAGCAGAAGCAGAATACATAGCAGTAGCAACATGTTTCACACAAGTAATGTGGATGAAACAAACTCTCCAAGACATGAAGGTAAGCATTGATGAACCTATCTCTATCAAATGTGACAATAAAAGTGCAATAATTATATAAAAAAAATCTTGTACTTCATTAAAAAAAAAAGCACATCCCAATAAAGTATCACTTCCTTAGAGAACAAGTACCACAGAAATTAGTGAAGTTGGAATATGTACCAAGTAAGGAACAAACAATAGACATATTCACAAAACCTCTTGCTAAAGAACCATTCAAATATCTAAGAGACAAAATAGGGGTAGTGTCTACAGATGTTACCCTCTAACATGATCAGAAATAGAATAAAAAAAAGGCAAGGGGGGAGGGGGGGGTGCGCTGAATGCAAGAAACAGGATCAGTACAGAAGACAAGAGATATTCAATATCAGATAAGAAATCATCATTGCAAGGGGAGAGAAGTCAATAAATTTTCACAAAAGAGATAGAGCAATGGAGCAGTACATGGAACAAGTCCTCAAGATTAGAGTATTATGAAAAGATAGAAACCACACTGGGAAAAGTGCAACCCTTTGCCATTAATGTCAAAGGGGGAGGAAAAGAAAGCAAAATAAGAAAGGGTCTTCTGTAAAGCAGGCAGAGGAAGTCCTAAAGGAAGTATGGGAGTATTGGTGGTTGTATTTCCATCAATGCCAAAGGGGGAGACTGTTCGAAATATTGTCATTGATGGCAAAGGGAGCAGATCAGATTCAGATGTAATTGTTGCAGAGAAAGAAAGTAAAGTGGCAAAGGCTACAACAGGAGGGTTTAGACAAGAAGAAGTTTTTTTTGGGTTGTGTTAATTTATTTATGGTTATTAAGTTACGCAACATAAAGGAGGGTTTTATCCCTTTGAAAATTGAGTGATTTATGGTTTTCTGTGTAGCATTGAGAGTTATTAACCTATGTAATAAGGATTCGAAGAGAATTAGAACTCTAGTTCTTTGGTTGAGAGTGCAGCGATAATCATTCTCTGTTTATTGAGTTATGCAATGAAAATGAGGTTTTCATGAGAAATTGAAGTTAAATGAAGAAATGGTGAAAATCCGCGTTTGAACGCGATTTAAAACAAAGTTTGCAAGATAAGTGGTTTTCAAGAAAACCGAGCACTGTTGTCCCACAGCCTTTGAGTTTTGGGCAGTTTTTCCCATTTCGAATGTGATCTAATGATATTATGACACTTCACGAGCGCAATATCACCCATTTCGTGTCACTTTTGGTTGATAAACTACAGAGGTGGAATGAACGTGATTGTCGTCCGATTAGATCTATGGGATATCTGACGGTGTTCGCATCGGTAATTGAATGGGGTTTAAAACAAGGTATGTTAAATTTCATGCACCTTAGTTATGCGATAACCATTGGATTGTTGACTTGGAGTGCGATGAGGCGTCAGTGTCAGATGTATGAGCATATGTTCTTTTGGTAAATTGTGGGCCATATATGATTTAACGGACAAGCATGCCTTGACATATGTGTGGCTTGTTGATAGGCAAAAAGGGTAAGTTATAAAGTATTATGTTAACTTTATAACATAAATTTTAAGCTTTGGAAATAATATGGAGAGGCACGGTCAAATAAAGTTGTGCGTCCATAAGTAATTATATGGTTTACTTAGAGTTATAAACCTTAAATTTGAAATCATAAGCCGATAGATCACGCGCAAAGATGCATTGACAATGGATGTGGGACCCGAGTGTATTTATATTATTGGCTTCTTTGGTATTTTAACCAAAGTCAATATATTGGTTCGAGTTTCATGAGACGGGGTTTATCATGGTTTATAACCATATTTCTTTGAAAAGTAAGATTGACGGTCAGGAATTCTATGGGCCTGGATATATATATTATAATGATGATATCTTGTGTTTGAACCAAATTATATAAAAGGGAATAATGATGAAAGGACTGGGACCCGTCGTATATCACATATCACAATCGGTGATTCTCATATGATAAGAATTCATAAGTTGTAGAGGGTGAAATCACGAAGTTGGGACACACTTTTTGGTGGATGGCTAGAATTTGGGAGAAATTTTTAATTTCTCGTCCGAGAAAATAGTCAACTCTATTTCTCAACCGAGAGTTTTATTGGCTTTAACCAGAGTTTAAAATCTCTAAGACAAGAGTTATACATTTTCTCGTCCGAGAGTTTTATTGACGGAAACTCTCAGGAAGACTTTCAGACGAGAGTTAAAAAAACTCTCATCGTAGAGTTTTTTCAACTCTCGTCCTAGAGTTTTATTCCTATAATAAAACGCCAAAATTATTAAGTTGTTAGAATTGGTACCTTATTTTATATAAAACTCTCGGTACTTTATATAATTTTAATAGTACTTTATTAAAATTAAAAAATAATAAAAAAATAAAAAAATTATACTTTTATTTCAAATTATTTTATTATTATTAATGGTAAAAAATACATCAAGATTTAATTAAATAAAATTTGTTACAATATTTTGTAATATCAATATTATATAAAAAACTAAAAATATTTTATATAAAACTAGTTGATATATTAATAAATAAAATAAAATTCTAAAACATAAATCAAAATAAAAACAACTATATATATATATATAATATTTTTTTTGAAATTAATGAATAAATTTAAATTTAAAAAACAATTGACTAAATGCAATGAGGTGATAAAGGAGACAATGCATAGCACCTTAATATCGTTATAAATTCTTGGAAATCTTGAGAACTTTTTGAAGTGAGATGAGCTTCTTGGAATGGGTCACTTTATCTTCCACTTCAGTTTCACACAATTAACTTGAAAGGAAGTCTATTTTCCTAGGTATGGATGTAAGGGGATAAACAATATTATTTGAACATTGAGTGAGATGCCCTTCTTGGAATGGGTCCTCTTATCTTCCACTTTAGTTTCACAAGATTAAATTGAAATGAAGTTTATTTTCCTAGGTGTGGATTTAAGGGGATAAAGAAAATTATCCAAAAAGGAAAGGAATGTTAAGTGTGACATTCCAAGCAGAAGTGTATGGGATTGGAGAATTATGTTATTTCAGAAAACTAACCCTTGACCCATAACCCTTCACCCCTTAACCCTTGACCCCTTAAACCCTAATTCCTAACCCCTAAACCCTTGACCCCCTAAACCCTAAACCTCTAAACCCTTAACCCCTAACCCATTTACCCCCACTAAACCTCTAAACCCCTAACCCATTTAACCCCTAAACCCTAAAACTCTAAACCCTTAACCCCTACCCCTAACATGTTAACCCATAACCCATTTAAGCCCCTAAACCTCAAAACCCCTAACTCCTAACCCCTAAAATCCTTAACTTCTAACTCCCATAACCCCCTAAACCTCTAAACCAATCCTAACCCATTTAACCCCCTAAACCCTAAACCCCTTACCCCTTAAACCCTAATTACCAACCCATAACCCTTGACCTCTTAACCCTTGACCCCTTAAACCCTATTTCCTAACCACTAAACCCTTAACCCCTAACCCCTTAAACCCTAAACCCCTAGAAACCTAACCCATTTAAGTGTGGATTCCATTTAAACCCCAAAACCCTAACCCTTAACCCCTAAAATCCTTCACTGCTAAATCCTCTAATCCCCTAAACCTCTAAACATGTAACCCATTTAACCCCCTAAACCCTAAACTTCTAAACCCTTAACCCCTAACCCCTTAAACCCTAATTCCCAACCCCTAACCAATTCCACACCCTAAACCCCTAACAACCTAACCCATTTAAGTGTGGATTCCATTTAACCCCAAAACCCTAACCCCTAACCCCTAAAATCCTTCACTGCTAAATCCCCTAACCCCCGAAACCTCTAAACCTGTAACCCATTTAACCCCCTAAACCATAAACCTCTAAACCCTTAACCCCTAACCCCTTAAACCCTAATTCCCAACCCCTAACCAATTCAACACCCTAAACCCATAAAAACCTAACCCATTTAACCGCATTAACCCCTAACTTCTAACCCCTAAAATCCTTAACTGCTAAATACCCTAACCCCCTAAACCTCTAAACCAACCCTAACCCATTTAACCCCCTAAACCCTAAACCTATAACCCCTTAAACCCTAATTCCCAACCCATAACCCATTCATCCCCTTAAACACCTAAACCTCTAACCCCTTAACTCTTAACCCCTTAAACCCTAATTCCTAACCCCTAACCCATTTAACCCCCTAAACCCTTAACCCCTAACCCATTTACCCCCACTAAACCTCTAAACCCCTAACCAATTAAAACCCTAAACCCTAAACCTCTAAACCCTTAACCCCTACCCCTAACCCGTTAACCCCTAACCCATTTAAGACCCTAAACCTCGAAACCCCTAACCAATTCAACACCCTAAACCCCTAAAAACCTAACCCATTTAAGTGTGGATTCCATTTAACACCCAAAACCCTAACCCCCAACCCCTAAAATCCTTCACTGCTAAATCCCCTAACCCCCAAAACCTCTAAACATGTAACCCATATAACCCCCTAAACCCTAAACCTCTAAACCCTTAACCCCTAACCCCTTAAACCCTAATTCCTAACCCATAACCCTTGACCCCTTAAACCCTAATTCCTAACCCTTAAACCCTTAACCACCTAAATCCTAAACCTCTAAACCATTAACCCCTAACCCATTTACCCCAACTAAGCCTCTAAACCCATAACCCATTTAACCCCTAAACCATAAACCTCTAAAGCCTTAACCCCTACCCCTAACCCTTTAACCTGTAACACATTTAAGCCCCTAAACCCTAAAACCCCTAACCAATTCAACACCCTAAACCCCTAAAAACCTAACCCATTTAAGTGTGGATTCCATTTAACCCCCAAAACCCTAACCCCTAACCCCTAAAATCCTTGACTGCTAAATCCCCTAACCCCCTAAACCTCTAAACATGTAACCCATTTAAGCCCCTAAAACCCAAAACCCCTAACCAATTCAACACCCTAAACCCCTAAAAACCTAACCCATTTAAGTGTAGATTCCATTTAACCCCCAAAACCCTAACCCATAACCCCTAAAATCCTTCGCTGCTAAATCCCCTAACCCCCTAAACCTTTAAACCTATAACCCATTTAACCCTCTAAACCCTAAACCTATAAACCCTTAACCCCTAACCCCTTAAACCATAATTCCCAACCCATAAACCTTGATCCCTTAAACCCTAATTCCTAACTCCTAAACCCTTAACCCCCTAAACCCTAAACCTCTAAACCCTTAACCACTAACCCATTTACCCCTACTAAACCTTTAAACCCCTAACCCATTTAACCCCTAAACCCTAAACCTCTAAACCCTTAACCCCTACCCCTAACCCGTTAACCCCTAACCCATTTAAGCCCATAAACCCCAAAACCCCTAACCCCTTAAACCCTAATTCCAAACCCATAACCCTTGGCCCCTTAAACCCTAATTCCTAACCCCTAAACCCTTAACCCCTAACTCCTTAAACCCTAATTCCCAACCCCTAACCAATTCAACACCCTAAACCCCTAAAAACCTAACCCATTTAAGTGTGGATTCCACTTAACCCCCAAAACCCTAACCCCTAACCCCTAAAATGCTTCACTGCTAAATCCCCTAACCCCCTAAACCTCTAAACCTGTAACCCATTTAACCCCTAAACCCTAAACCTCTAAACCCTCTTAACCCCTAACCCTTAAACCTAATTCCCTAACCCCTAACCAATTCAACACCCTAAACCCCTAAAAACCTAACCCATTTAAGTGTGGATTCAATTTAACCCCCAAAACCCTAACCCCTAACCCCTAAAATCCTTCACTTCTAAATCCCCTAACCCCCTAAACCTCTAAACCTGTAACCCATTTAACCCCCTAAATCCTAAACCTCTAAACCCTTAACCCCTAACCCCTTAAACCCTAATTCCCAACCCCTAAGAAATTTAACACCCTAAACCCCTAAAATCCTAACTCATTTAAGTGTGGATTCCATTTAACCCCCAAAACCCTAACCCCTAACCCCTAAAATCCTTCACTTCTAAATTCTCTAACCCCCTAAACCTCTAAATCTGTAACCCGTTTAACCCCCTAAACCCTAAACCTCTAAACCCTTAACCCCTAACCTCTTAAACCCTAATTCCCAACCCCTAACCAATTCAACACCCTAAACCCCTAAAAACCTAACCCATTTAGCCCCATTAACCCCTAACTTCTAACCCCTAAAATCCTTAACTGCTAAATCCCCTAACCCCCTAAACCTCTAAACCAACCCTAACCCATTTAACCCCCTAAACCCTGAACCTATAACCCCTTAAACCCTAATTCCCAACCCATAACCCTTTCAACCACTTAAACCCCTTAACCCTTGACCCCTTAGACCCTAATTCCTAACCCCTAACCCATTTAACCCCCTAAACCCTAAACCTCTAAACCCTTAACCCCTACCCCTAACCCGTAACCCCCAACCCATTTGAGCCCCTAAACCCCAAAACCCCTAACCTGTTAACCCCTAAACCATCTAAGCCCCTAAACCCCAAAACCCCTAACCCATTTGACCCCTTAAACCCTAAACATATAAACCCCTAAACCCTAAACATATAAACCCCTAAACCCTAAAGATATTTAGAATTAGCGATGCAATGTGCTGATGGGAAGAGACACATGGCAGCACAATGCTACATCATGCATCGGCGATGCAAAGTCCATCAAATACCGCAAATTCATGAGGCAATGCGATGAGAGGAATGTGATGGGAAGGATAGAAGCGATGCAATGTGCCAATGTAAAGAGACACATGGCGGCACAACGCTATATTACACGTCGGCGATGCAAAGTCCATTGCATACCGTGAAGTGTAAAGGAGCCGGATGCGATGCAACTCAGAACCATAATTTAAGAGATTTCAAGTCCCAGAGTATGTGGATTTTCCTTTGTAAATATTTTCGAAGAGAAAAAGGAGGATTATAACATAAAACAAAAAGAAAGTATGAATGCGGGTAGAAAGGCTCGGGTAAGGACCCGACACAGACAGAAAGGTAGAACCGAATATTTAGCAAAGCCGTGAAGGTTGAACGTTGTGGGCAAGAGAAAAATATGCATGGTCGGGGAAAAGTAGATATGATGACACTGTTAGAAACGCAATAGAATGGGTTGAGTCGAAAAAAATGAGCAGTTATGTAGCAGAGCTAGATTATAACAGCAAAAACTGAAAAGACAGTGACAGCAGCAGAAAAGACAAATGTATGGTGAACCAAGAGTTGAAGGGGCTGAGTGAAATGTATTATTGTATCTATAAATGTAAATGATTTAATTATTCTTATTGTATGTGATGCAAAGGCAAGTCTCTGTAGGCATGGAAAAACTCCACTCTAATACATTCTGTTATATTATTCTGAAAGTGTTAGACAAGAAAATGAGAAGGGGGAAGGAAAGGAGCCATACCTGTTCATTTCGAGTTCCCTGTGGAATGCAAATAGTTATGAGGTGATCCATATAAATAATGTTACCAACATATGCATAAAAATGTTGACAGAATGAAGAAATGGGTGAGACAGTGTAAGAAGAAGAAGGAGCAGAAAGAGGAGTTGTGAAGAACCAAAGATGATATAAAGCATATTTGAAGGCTGGAAGGAAAACAATAAAGAAGGAGAAAAATAGAGCTGATATCGAGGTAAATCGGCATATGATTTTATTATACAGTAAGGAAGTTGGTGCTTCCATGTCAAGTTGTAGCTTGATAGAAGTCCAGCTGTAGTTGGCTAAGGTAGGAGCCTCCTGTAGATTGTAGCCTGCAGAAAATAGATGGGTGTTGGAGCTTCATTGCAAGTTGTAGATTGAAAAATTGAGGTAGTAGCCTCATGTAGGTTGGAGCCTACAGAAAATCAGTGGTGAGAGGGAGTTGGAGCTTGCCTTTGCATCACAAAAATAATAAGATGTGGTTTTCTCCCTTATGGGTTTCCACTTATATTTTTTGTCTATGTGCATGATGTTTATGTGTTGATATGGTGTATCTAATCTGCTTAATACCTGTTACTCACTTATTAAAATTGTCTTTCCATTGAATATTAACTTGATCACAAAATGAAGATGTAAATTAGTGTAAAAGAAATTTTTACAAGACCATGACCACATTAAATTGATTCACCCCCCCCCACCCCCCCCCCCGCCCCCCTTCCTCTTAGTTTAACCAAGGGTTCAACAATTGGTATCAGAGCGGGTTCATTCTATATTAGTTTAACAACTGGAAGGAGATCCTAAGTCCCCAAGATGGCTAGTCTAGAAGGATTCTCAACAAATAGAGCCCCTTTGTTTACTGGCACAAATTATGCCTTCAAGAAAATAAGAATGAGGACGTACATAATGTCTCTAGGAATAGAATTTTGGGCTGCTGTGGAATTGGGATATGCCCCAAAGGAGTCTGACTCAGAGAAAGATGCCAAACTAGATTTTGTAGCTAATGCAAAAGCCATGAATGCTCTCTTAAGTGATTTGTGTGCGGCCTGTCTTTGTGCTCAATTCTGCCTCCAGACGGTTAAGAAGTGCCCTGGAGGAAATAGATAGACTTAAACTCAAGTGCATAAAACAAAAAGACATTCAAGTTGGGCATCCTCTTTATTAGGATTGATTCGAGGAAGTATTTACATAGCAGAAACACCAGAATGAATGTGCTCACAGGCACTTCTAGTCCCTGACAACAAAAATATCTCGCTCCTAGCTTTCCAAGGCCTGTCTCTGCGCTCAATTCCACCTCCAGACGGTTAAGAAATATTGAAAACCAAAATGCCTCTAACCCTCCAAATTTGAACTCAAAATCACTCATGTCTATTTATGGAGGAATAATTTCATCATTTAATAAGGTCATTCTCGAACTCCCAAACGCAAAACTAGGCAAAGTGGTTGAGAAAATCTGTGATTGGGGTCTCAGCTTTCTCATGTAATGACACCTAGTGTATAGGATCAGGTGTTTTAAATATATCCTTAGCAAAAATTTAATTCAAAACACAAAATAAACCATGGGATAATATTTTAGCCCTAATGGTCAGCCTAATGACGTGGAACAACGAGCTGTCAACATGTGAACAAGCAGTATATCCCCGACAATTGCGGTTAATTCATCAGTTACGGTCAGCAGTGGAGATTCCAGCGATAACCATTCACATGTAACGACTATGATGCGGTAAGTGCTAATCTCGACGGTAAATGTTGTAGTTTCTAGACATGTTCACATGTTTTGCCTTTCGATGCGGTCAACAGTAAATGCTAACCTTGAACAACAATATTTCCAAGGAAATATGGGACACATTAGAAATTATCCATGAGGGAGATAAAAAGGTGAAGGCTGCCAAGCTGCAAGTCTATAGAGCTCAATTTGAAAATATAAAAATGAATGAAGAAGAAGATGTTGCCAGCTTATTCTTAAGGGTTTTAGAAATTGTAAATAACATGAAAGCTCTAGGAGAAACCATTAGAGAATGTTTAATTGTATGAAATATATTGAGATATTTAGCATCCAGGCTTAACCCCAAGGTTTCTGCCATAGAGGAAACAACTGATTGGGAAAAATTGACCATGAACCAATTACTTGGAAAATTAACAGCCTATGAGATGTTGGGTATGTGTTATATTCTTTCCACAACTAGCACCACACGTTGTACGTTGCGCCGGGTGCAGCAGGGGGGTCACAGGGGGGGGGGGGGTAGCCCCCCGGCGAAAATTTTTTTTGGTATGCGGTCCCACTCATATGTGGACCCACCCATGTTTTGTGCATGAGCTTGCACATGGTTTTGGGGTACGATGGTTTTCGACCCCTAGTATTTTGTAGATCCGGTCAAGGGAACTACGGTTATGTTCTAATCCAGGGTTAATGGATTGGGGCTTATGTATGCTTTGGCATGTATATATATGTGTTGTAACACTAAAAGGAATATAATGAAAAATCAAGCTGGTCATCCCAATTTTGGATCCAGTGGAAAATCTGTGTGTTTTCTTGTTTTATGTTTTATGCTCTGTTGTAAGATTCGTGTGTAGATAATTTCTGTTCAAGGTTAAAACCTACATTTGGGATCAGAGCTGTTTTGGCTTCAAGGGGACGCCTTTTTTGTTGAGGGTTTTTTTGCTCGGGCCTGAGGTAGACCCTGTTCAGTGGGAGATCTGTGGGATCGATTCTTGCGGTGAAAGAAGATGGCGAGCGACATAAAGATAGAGATGAAGAAATTTAATGGTCAGAGTTTTGAGTTGTGGAAGCTCAAGATGGAGGATCTGCTGGTGGATAAAGATCAGTGGATCGTGGTATATCTAGGTACTAAACCAACGGAAATGTCAGATGAAGACTGGAAGAAACTGGATCGGAAGGCTAAGAGCACAATACGGTTGTGTGTCTCAGATTTAGTGTTGTTGAATGTATCTGGGGAAGCTACGACGAAGAATTTGTGGAAAAAACTTGGGACTTTGTACCAATCTAAGTCTCTGGTGAATAAGTTGTTCCTGCGGAAAAAGCTTTATAACCTGAGGATGAAGGATGGAGACTCGATGACAGAGCATCTGAATGCCTTCAATACTGTGGTAAGTTAGTTGTCATATGTTGATATTAAAATCTCAGATGAAGATAAGTGCATCATTTTGTTGTGTTCTCTACCAGACTTGTGGGATAGTTTGGTTATTGCAATAGGTAGAAATACAACTACATTGAATGTTGATGACATTGTCTCAGCCTTGCTGTCGGAGGAAATGAGATGGAGAAATATGGACGGTCAAAATGGAGATGCCTTATCTGTACGAGGAAGGTCCCAAAATAGAAACAAGAATAAGGTTTCGAGTGGGAGATCCAAATCTAGAGGGAGATCTAAATCTCTGGAATTTTAGTAAGGTATCTTGGAATTGCGGAAAGGAAGGGCACTACAAAAAGGACTGCAGAACTAAAGCTCCCGAGAAAGGAAAGGGATCTGATGATGCTCCTTTTGCAGAGGCAAAAACCACCTCGGATGAAGGTGGGGATGTGTATTTGGCTTCTTCTTCAAATACACATGTAGATCATGAGTCATGGTTGATTGAATCGGGTGCATATTTTCACTTCACTCCCCATAAGGAGTGGTTAAGCGAGGAGAAATATGATGGTGGTGATGTCTTCCTAGGGGATGATAGGAAGGCCGGGGAGGTGTAGATGTGGAAAGGTCAAGGATTGACCTTGCAAAGGTGGAAGGATCAAACTGCTACGGTGTTACGCATATTTCTGTGTGATGATTTACCGTAGAAAGATGGATGATGCGAGGTGTAAAAACAGTGTTCGAGAAAGATGCCTGCAAGATGGTTCGGGGAGCACTGGTATTAATGCGGGGAGTTCGGACTGGAACTATGTACAAGCTACAAGGTAGCACTGTTATTGATGGGTGTAACAGTTCTGTGGTTCCTGAAAGTGGAACGGAAAGCCTAGATGTCTCTGGAGAAAAGACCATGCTATGGCATCAAAGGCTTGGACATATTGGAGAGAAGGGCCTTCAGATACTGCATAGAAATGGTATGGTAGAAGGTATGTCTACTTGCTCTCTGGATTTCGATTTCTGTGAACATTGTGTATATGGGAAGCAGAATCGGGTGAGTTTTCCTTCTGGTGCTAAGAGGGCGAACAAGATATTAGAACTTGTGCACAGTGATGTGTTTGGACCTATGTCAGTTCCATCACTGGGAAAGTCTATGTAATATGTTTCATTCATAGATTATTTCTCAAGGAATAAATGGATATATTTCTTGAGGAATAAATATGAAGTTTTTGACAGATTTAAAGAATTTAATGCTTTGGTGGAAAACCAGACAGAGAAGAAGATAAAGGTGCTGAGGACAGATAATGGTGGGGAGTTCTGCAAGAAGGAATTTGAAGAGTTCTGTAAGAAGTGTGGTATAGCATGTCAGAAGACTACTCCATACATAACTTAGCAAAACAGAGTTGCAGAAAGAATGAACAGAACGCTGATGGAAAAGGCAAGAAGCATGTTCAGTGGTACCGGGTTAGGACAAGAATTCTGGGCAGAGGCAGTGGAGAGCACTAGAGACTACATGTTACTTGGTTAACAGATCACCTTCATCGGCGTTGGAGGATAATACTCCACATGAGGTATGCACTGCTAAGAAACCCTCTCTTTCACATTTGGGGTATTTGGATGTGATGCATATGTACATGTTCCAAAGGAGAAAAGGACCAAGTTGGATAATAAATCTGAAAGGTGCATCTTTATTGGGTATAAGGATGGTTTAAAGGGTTATAAGCTTTGGAATCCAGAAACAAGGAAGGTTATCCACAAGGAAGGTTATTATGCAGTGAATCATGGTTATTTAGAGGTCAAAGATTTTGTTACACATGAATTCCTACCAAAGGAACATGAGAAGAGCCACAAACCCCAGCTTTGAGAAGATCAATTCGGGAAAGAAGGCAACCAGAAAGGTATATTCCATCTACTTTTTGTTCAGGTTTTGCCTTGACTATAACTGATGATGATCCCAGAACTGTCAGGGAGGCAGTAGATTCAGAGGATGGAAAACTATGGAAGGAGGCCATGGTTGATGAAATGGCATCCTTGCATAAAAATGAGGCATGGGATTTGGTGGAGTTGCTGGCTGGAAGGAAGCCCATCGGGATCAAATGGGTGTTTAAGAAGAAGATGAATGTAGAAGGTAAGGTGGAGAAATACAAAGCTTGGTTGGTAGAAAAAGGTTATTCCCAGGTGCCGGGAATTGAGTTTGGTGATATTTTTTCTCCTGTTGCAAAAATTATTTCTATTAGATTACTTTTATCTATTGCTGCTGCATTTTATTTTGAGATAGAGCAGATGGATGTGAAGACAACATTTCTTCACGGGGATCTAGAAGAGGAGATCTACATGAAGCAACTTGAAGGCTTTATGGTGAAGGGTAAGAAAGAACTGGTGTGTAGGTTGAATAAGTCTTTGTATGGGTTAAAACAGTCACCAAGGATGTGGTATCAGAAATTTGATACCTATATATGGGAACTTGGCTTCACCAAAAGCAAGGAGGATCACTGTGTTTATTTTAAATTAATTGGTGACCGTGTTATTTATTTGGTCTTGTATGTGGATGATATGTTGTTGGTTAGGAAATGGCAGAGAAATTATCCAAGATTTGAAGACCCAATTATTCTCCAAATTCGACATGAAGGATCTTGGTGCAAACTATATTTTGGGCATGGAAATTAAGAGATCGGCAAGAGAGCTACGGTTAAACCCCGAGGAGGAATGTCGAGACTATATTTCAAAGGTTCAATATGCATGATAGTAAACCGGTGAGTGTTCCTATTCTGTGTATTCAAAATTTATCACAGGTGAGCAGAGTGTCCCAAGACACAAGAAGAAGAGGAGGATATGTCCCGTGTTACATATGCAAGTGCAGTGGGTAGCCTGAGGTATGCAATGGTCTATACTCGACCAGATATTGCACATGCAGTGGGAGTATTGAGAAGGTTTATGTCAAACCCAGGGAAGGAGCATTGGACAACAATGAAGTGGGTTTTCAGATATTTGCGTGGCACTAGTGATTATGGCTTGTGCTACTAGGGAAGACCAAGATTGGAAAGAGTGTTGGACATTTGTGGTTTTGTTGATGCAGACTGGGCTGGAGATCTGGACCAAAGAAGATCTACAAGTGGGTGTGTGTTTAGCCTATTTGGAGGTGCAGTCAGTTGGATGAGTAAAAGACAGTCTGTAGTGGCTCTTTCAACTACAAAGGCAAAATACATGGTAGCCACTCATGCAAGCAAGGAATTAGTTTGGTTGCATAGATTGTGTTCAAGTATGGCATTTGTACAACAAGCTATAAGGATAGATTGTGATAGCCAAAGTGCAATTTTCTTGGTTAAGAACCATGTTTATCATTCAAAGACAAAGGACATTGATGTTCCAATATCACTTTGTTATAGATATGGTTAGGCTAAAAGGGTGTTGCTAGTAAAGGTGGACACTTTGAAGAATGTTGCAGATGCATTGACGAAGTCTGTGAGCACTCAAAAGTTCTCTTGGTGTAGAGAAACAATGGGTGTTAAAGAATTGGCCCAATGACTAAGCTCTCCTGTGGCCCCTTGTGGAAAAAAAACAACAAGTGAGAGAATGTTGGGTATGTGTTATATTCTTTCCACGACTAGCCCCACGCGCTGTATGTTGCACCGGGCATAGTAGGGGGGTCACAAGGGGGGAGGCAACCCCCACTGTTGGGGTCCAGGGCAGCGCCCCGGCGAAAATTGTTTTGGTGTGTGGACCCACTCATAGGCGGACCCACCCATGTTTTGTGCATGAGTTTGCACATGGTTTTGGGGTATGATGGTTTTGTGGCCCCTAGTATTTTGTAGATCCGGTCAAGGGAACTACGGTTATGTTCTAATCCGGGGTTAATGGATTGGGGTTTATGTATGCTTCGGCATGTATATATATGTCTTGTAACACTAAAAGGAATATAATGAAAAATCAAGCTGGTCGTCCCGATTTGGGATCTAGGGGAAAATCTCTGTGTTTATTTGTTTTATGTTTTATGCTCTCGCTATTGTTTATTTTCTGTTATAATTTTCGTGTGTAGATAATTTCTATTCAGGGTTAAAACCTACATGAGATGAGACTTCCATAGAGGAAGTCAAATGCGAGGGAGGCAGCCTTTAAGACAGAGAAGAGAAAAGAAGAAAAAGAATATACATGCTCTTGCTCTGATGAAGAAGAGGCCAAATTTGTCAAAAGATTGGATAGAGGTTCAGGCATGTATAAACGTAAACTTCCATGGAAGAGTTGGGCACTATGCATCTAAGTGTCCTCTTAAGAAAACAAAGAATCAAACTCAAGAGACAGAGAAAACCAAAACAAATAACTGGCAGAAAGGGAAGAGATTCAATGGAAGATCATTTTATGCTCAACAAGATAGCAGTGCATATGAAAACTCAGATGAATCATCAAATGAGGAAGGAACCTCTGAATTTCTGTTGATGGCCAAGGAAGAGTCTGAAGGATTCCTTTTAGAATATGAGGAAGAAGGTGAGGTAGATCTTGAGGGGGAGCTAAGAAGTGCCCTGGAGGAAATAGACAGACTTAAACTCAAGTGAAAAAAATAGAAAGACATTCAAGTTGGGCGTCCTCTTTATTAGGATTCATTGAAGGATGTATTTACATAGTAAAAACACCATAATGAATGTTCTCACAGGCACTTCTAGTCCCTGACAACAAAAATATCTCGATCCTAGCTTTCCAAGGCCTATCTCTACACTCAATTTTGCCTCCATATGGTTAGGAAATATTGAAAACAAAAATGCCTCTAACCCTCCAAATTTGAACTCAAAATCACTCATGCTTGTTTATGGAGGAATAATGTCATCATTTAAATAAGGTTAGTCTCGAACTCCTAGAAGCAAAACTAGGCAAAGTGGTTGAGAAAATCTGTGATTGGGGTCTCAGTCTTCTCATGTAATGACACCTAGAGTATAGGATCAGGTGTTTTAAATACATCCTTAGCGCAAATTTAATTCAAAACTCAAAATAAACCATGGGATAAGATTTTAGCCCTAACGGTTAGCCTAAATACACAAAACAATGAGCTGTCAACATCTGAGCAAGAAATATATCCCCGACGGTTGCAGTCAGCTCATCGATTATGGTCAACAGTGGTGGTTCCAGTGATAACCATTCACATGTAACGACTATGATGCGGTCAGTGCTAATCCCGATGGTAAATGTTGCAGTTTCTAGACATGTTCACATGTTTTGGCTTTCGATGCGGTCAAAAACAAATGCTAACCTTGATGACGTGTTAATCATTGCAGCTTTTGTTGCACTTGTCACATGTTAACAAATCCAACACAATTTAGACCGGCAGTCATGACTATTGTGGGTTTTAAAACTTTACTATAAAGTTGTATTACATAGTTCCGAAAGGGTTTTAGCTTAGGATTTAAGTGCTAGGTCTTAGGTGTTAGGTTTGTATAGTTTAGGTTTCTAAACTTAGTGCTATGTCTTTAGGTTTTAGACCTTAAGTGTTAGACAATATGATTTAGACTAGGTTTTTTTCATTACGTGTCTTATGTCGTAGCCTTAAGGCTTAGGAATAGAACAAATTTTGACTTTGCAATGTTTTTCACCTTAGGATTTAGGCGCTCAGTCCTAGGTCTAGGTCTAGAGTTACAGTTGTAAGGAATTTCACCATAGGGTCAACCATCATAATAATATTACATCATCACGACACCAAATTCAAACCACATAACCATGACAACATTATAAACCATGACGAAACAACATTCATCTGGAATCACTGTAGGACAAACTGAATGATCTGAAGACTGAACCGGACATTAGACAAACTGGAGATGATTGGACCTCACTGTTGATCTCCACTGAAAAAATATTCGGCTGGATCAATCCTCTTCACTTGAAATCTTTTTGACCAAAAAATTTGATTTAAGAAGATATCAAGTGAGGGTGAAACTCCCTTACTTTTCCAATCTCTATCCACGTCGCCTTGCTTGGATTCATGCCCTTAAGTCCCACTTGAAGATATTTAACATCTCATCATTTGGAAGTGCGAACTCTCCTGTCCAAGATGGTATCTTCCTGTAACTCATTCATATACTCAGGTGCTATATCATCAATAGTAGGAATCTGATTGATGATTATTGGAGGTTCATATAACTTCAGATTTTCTATATTTACAACTGAATATATACACATGTAAGATGGTAAATCTAATCAGAATGGATTATTTCCAACCTTTTCAACAATCTTGAAAGGACCATACTTGATGGGTCTCAATTTCTTACGTTCTCCTTTTAACTTGTCTTTACTCATATCCAATCATACCTAATCACCAACCTGAAAATGATGATCAACTCGATGGTTGTCGTGGCACATTTTGTACTTGGCCTGACTCTTCTCTAATTGATCTTGCACTATTTCATGTATCTATTGTATCCGTTGAATGAACTTAAATGCCTTGTTTGAATCGTTGTGTCCATCAACTTTATCTTCTTCACCAAACATGAAGTTGATTGGTGAATTCGGTAAATACCCCAAACATGTTTCAAATGGCGATTGATTAGTCAAAGAATGTAGGGCTCGATTGTAACCATATTGCACATAAGGTAAATATCGATTCCACCACTTAGGATGTTTACTTTAGTAACCTCGAAGAATATATATAATCATCTTGTTCACCATTTCTGTCTGTCCTTCAACAAAATCCATGGAAATGTTTTCCCATGGTTGCAAAGTATTTCGAGGTGGAATGTACAAACCAATCTTCAAATTGCTTGGATTCCTTTTCAAACACATCACACATCCTTTAATGTACTTCACAACTATTTCATACATCACACATTCTTTAATTTACTTGTACTTAATTACTAAGTGAAATTGCTGAATAAATCCCATCCATATGCAGTGTCGAGATTGTTGTAACTTAGCTTGTGATTGAGGTATTGAAGTGGGTGATAATTTGTGTGAATCATTGTTTCCTTACCCATTGCATAACCACTAGCACTTGATTTAATTTTAAATGGACTTTGAAGATCTAATAAAGCTAAGATTGGCACTGTGAATTTTTTTTTGCTTAAGTGAATCAAAAATTTTAAAGTCGACACACATTCCCCATGTCTAATTTTTCTTAGGAACCAAAATTATGGGTGGCCCACATGGAGATGAACTGGTCGAATGAAGTCTTTTCCAACCATCCCTTGGATTTGTTTCTTTATTTCTTATTGCTCTATGATTGACTTGTGATACATTCTGATATTAGGAAGAGGGGCATTAGACATCAACTGTATCTCATGTTGTATTTCCTGTTTATGAAGTAGATTTTTTGGTTCTTTAAATAGATTTTGAAAATAATCTACCACTTTCAGGAAACTATCTATAAATCAATATTCACAACCTGAAAAAGTTTCATGAATATCCTTATGCTGTTATTTTAAAACCATGACTATATATCTCTTACTTGACCTTATTAAGCGCTTCATCTGATTAACATTAACTAAATCCAAGTGATTTTTGATTTTATGTGCCTGAATGATGTCTTCAATTCCATATTTCTTAAGATGATATTTATGCTCTTTCATATGAAACATTGAATCATGATCATAGAGATGAGGACTCCCTAGCACTATCCCACATATGTTTAATGGCATCACATCTAAATCCACTTCATCAATAGAATTAGACGTAATGGAAAATTTTAAATGACACTGCTTTGTGAGATTAATATGAGTCTTTTCCTTTAGCCAACCTAATGGGTATGGTATTGGATGATTCTGTGTCTCCAAACCCAATTTCTTAACTAATGATTCATATGTTAAATTTGCCTATGACCGAGTGTCAAACAATGTATCTATTTTTGTGTGCTTAGAAGTTACCCTTATGTGAAATAATTAAATTCTTTTATATTCATCCAAATGATTAATGTTTGAAGAAGCAGAAGTACTTGAACTTGAACTAGCGTCAAAATTTTTACCTGTCGTAACCATTGCAGTTATTTTCCTTTCAACACCTGAATCAGAGCCCATGCCTTGTTGGATTGCTGTCATAGCATTATTCTCACCTTTCCTCTTCTGGAACTTCTTTGTTATGAGTTCCGGCTGAAGTTTCCAACTTATGGCTACATTATGCCTGATCTTCTAGTAGTGAGAACAAGTAGGTATTGTTGGGTGTGGAGCCTGATTATCTTGTTTACTTTGTATCACAGCATTGGACCATTGAACCTTAAAAGGGGCAGCAACGCCACCCAAAATTGATTGCTACCATGGGGGATCTTGTGTGGGCTTAGCGGCACTGCTGACCACTTCTTCTCATAGGGTTTTTGGGCAAGACTTCAAAGCTAAAAACAGATATAAAATTTCCTTGTAAAATTATAGTAATTTCTAGTCAATCTGGGCTGTTCATTAGGCAAATGATCTGACGGTAGAAGTTATGTTTAGATTAGGGTTTTTGCCCTAGAAGGCAACCCCCTTGTATATATGAGGGTATTGTATTGTGGATGGGTATTATGTGTGTACTATCGGAGCAAGAAACAGAGAGGGAGACTGTGAGAGAGAACAAAGGATATTACAGAGGATCTGCTGTAGGTTTTGTCTCTTCATTTTTGATGGATAATAGAAAGGAAGGACTGGCTGTTTGGGGTGAACGTAGCCCAAACTGGGTGAACCACATATATCTGTGTCTCTCTGGTTTTATGTGTTTTGTGTGCTTTTATTTTTCGCATATTTTATGTGTTGTATTGCTCCATAAAAACCCTCGGCCTCAAACAAGGTATTTCTTATGAAACGACTATTTAATATGAAGATGTCGGAAGGTGGATCTGTTGCAGACCATTTAAATGAATTTAATACAGTTACCAGTCAGCTAAGTTCTGTAGGGTAAACTTTGATGATGAAGTTAGAGCTCTGTTATTCTTGTGCTCATTGCCAGAGAGTTGGAATGGTTTAGTAATGGCCATTAGTAACTCTGTCTCCAGATCTAGTACTTTAAAGTTTGATGATGTCGTTGGTGCTATCCTTAGCGAGGAAATGCGATGGAAAAGCTCCGGTGAGACATCTGGTAATGCTTTGAGTGCAGAGTCTAGGGAAGAAGAATGGAAAGAGGAAAGAGCTCTGGATATCGGAGTAAATCAAGGAAAGGAAAATCCAAGTCCAGATCAGGGATAGTGTGCTGGAATTGCAGAAAGAAAGGACACCTAAAGAAAGACTGTAGATCTCAGAAGGGAAAAGAAGGCGACACACAGCAAGAAAAGAATCATGAAGAAAATGTGACAGGTGATGTGTTACAAGATGCTTTGATTCTTTCTTTCGAAAATGTTACTGATTCTTGGGTTGTAAATTCAGGGGCTTCATTCCATGCCACACCTGATAAGAAATATTTTCATGACTATGTTCAAGGAGATTTTGGACAAGTTCGTTTGGGTGATGGTAAACCCTATAAAATTGTTGGAATGGGTAAAGTTCTTGTAAAACAATAGAATGGAAACCAATGGCTACTAAAGGAGGTAAGGCATGTTCCAGATCTGAAGAAAAATATGATTTCAACAGGGCAGTTAGGCAGTGAAGGTTGTGTGACAACTTTCACAGATAAAACTTGGAAGGTCACCAAAGGAGCGTTGGTAATAGAAAAAGGTGAAAAGGTTGGTACATTGTATTTATGCAATGGTATTTATAACTCTATTAATGCTTTAACTTCAAAAGGAGCAGATGCAGCATTATGGCATCATAGGCTCGGACACATGAGTGAGAAGGGAATGAAGATTCTTCACTCAAGAAATTTTTTGCCAGGTTTGAAGAATGTTGATTTGGATTTCTGTGAGAATTGCATTTATGGAAAACAAAAGAGAGTCAAATTTTTCCGAGTTGGGAAATAAAATAAGAGCAAAAAATTGGAGCTTGTGCATACAGATGTATGGGGACCTGCTCAGGTATCATCTCTCGGTGGCTCTCGCTATTATGTTATGTTTATTGATGATGTAACTAGAAAAACTTGGATTTATTGCATTCAGAATAAATCTGATGTATTTGATACTTTCAAGAAATGGAAATCTTTGGTTGAGATTGAGACAAGAAAGAAGTTGAAGTGTCTCAGATCAGACAATGGAGGTGAATATTGTAGCAAAGAGTTTGATAGGTACTGTTCAGAGCATGAAATTCGTAGAGAGAAGATAGTTCCAAGAACACCACAAGAAAATGGTGTGTCAGAAAGAATGAACAGAACAATCATGGAGCGTGCAAGGTGCATGAGATTGCATGCAGGATTGCCTTTACAATTTTGGGCAGATGCTGTAGATACTACTGTTTATCTAATAAACATAGGGCCTTCAAGTTCCTTGGATGGTGGTATTCCAGAGGAAGCATGGACAGGTAAAAAGGTAAACTACTCTTTTTTAAAGCCTTTTGGTTGTGAGACCTTTGTCCATATTAATAAAGAAAACAGAACAAAGCTTGAGGCAAAATCAAAGAAATGTACCTTTATTGGATATGATGCTAATGATTTTGGTTATCGCTTATATGATTATGAAAATCAAAAAATCATTAGGAGCAGAGACGTAATATTCAATGAAAAGGTTTTGTATAAGAATCAGCTGCAGGAAAAGAAATAGGAAAAAGAAAGCAAGGAATACACGGTTCTTGATGAGATATCTGAAAAGGTAAAGGTGCCTGAAAATAATAATAATCAACAACCACAGTAGCAACAACCACCACAACAGAAAAAGGCACCTAAAACACCTGAGAGTGGTGTTAGAAGATCTACCAGGATAAGTAGACCCCCTGAACGATACTCTCCTTCATTATATTATTTATTGTTGACTGATTCTGGTGAACCTGAATTTTATGAAGAAGCAATGCCAGTTGAAAGCAGGAAGAAGTGGGAGCTAGCCATGGAAGAAGAGATGGACTCCTTAATGCATAACTAGACTTGGGACTTAGTCAAGTTGCCTACAGGTAAAACTACATTGCAGAATAAAGGGGTTTACAGGCTGAAGGAAGAAGATGGAGGAAAACAGAGGTACAAAGCTAGACTTGTGGTGAAGGGGTTTGCACAGAAGAAAGGTATTTATTTTGATGAAATATTTTCTCCTGTTGTTAAGATGACTTCAATCAGAACTATCTTAAGTCTTGTAGCAGCGGAAGATTTACATCTTGAACAGTTAGATGTAAAGACAAAATTTCTCCATGGAGATTTGGAGGAAGAGATATACATGCAGCAACCAGAAGGATATGAGGTCAAAGGGAAAGAAAAATTGGTGTGCAAGTTAAAGAAGAGCTTGTATGGCTTAAAACAGGCTCCAAGGCAGTGGTATCTAAAATTTGACAAGTTTATGTCTAAACAAGGTTATACTAGATGTCACTCTGATCATTGTGTTTATCTAAAAAGGCAAAATGATGGCAGCTATATTATATTGTTATTGTATGTAGATGACATGCTTGTTGCAGGGTCTAACATGCAGGAAATAAATGTGCTCAAAAGAAAATTGGCAAATTCATTCCAATGAAGGATTTGGGAGCTGAAAAATAAATCCTTAGTATGAGGATAACTAGAGACAGGAAAAATCGCAAATTAACACTGTCTCAGAATGAGTACATAGAAAAGGTGTTGAAAATATTTAATATGCAGAATGCAAAACCAGTTAGTACACCTTTTGCTAACCATTTCAAAATTATTAAGGAGATGTACCCAAAGACCCAAGAAGACATGGATTATATGTCAAAAGTTCCATATGCATCAACAGTTGGAAGCTTAATGTATGCAATGGTCTGCACAAGGCCTGATATTGCACATGTAGTGGGAGTTGTAAGCAGGTACATGAACAATCCAGGAAAAGAACATTGGATGGCAGTAAAATTGATTCTCAGATATTTGAGAGGTACCACAAATCAAGAATTATGCTTTTGTGGTTCAAACATTGCTCTACAGGGATATGTTGATGCAGATATGGTAGGTGACAGAGATAAAATGAGGAGCACTACAGGATATATATTTACTGTAGGTGGAACAGCTGTTAGTTGGGTTTCAAAAATCCAAAGTGTTGTTGCAGTTTCAACAACAGAAGCAGAGTATGTTGCTGCTACAGAGGCTAGTAAAGAAATGATTTGGTTACAAAGGATTATGAGTGAATTGGGTAAGAAGAATGATATGGGCATGTTATACAGTGATACCCAAAGTGCCATTCATCTTGCAAAGAACTCAGCATTTCATTACAGGACTAAACACATACATCTCAAGTACCATTTCATACGGTCAGTATTGGAAGATGGAGAGTTGAAGCTGGAAAAGATACACACTAGCCAGAATCCTGCAGATATGCTAACAAAAGTTGTAACTAAGGAGAAACTGAGAACATCCTCAATTTCAATTGGTCTTCAAGGATGATGATGAAGATGAGAAATAGCCAGGTCCAAAGAGGAGTCATTGTCCAGCAAATGAAGCAGTGGTGGAGTTGCTACAATCAATCTCCAAGTGGGAGATTGTTGGGTGTGGAGCCTGATTATCTTGTTTACTTTGTATCACAGCATTGGACCCTTGAACCTTAAAAAGGGCGACAACGCTGCCCAAAATTGATCACTGCTGCCCCCCCCTGGCGGGGGTTTTTGGGGGCAGCGCCCCCAAAGCTAAAAACATATGTAAAATTGCCTTGTAAAAGTATAGTAATTTCTAGTCAATCTGGGCCGTTCATTAGGCAAATGATCTGACGGTAGAAGTTATGTTTAGATTAGGGTTTTTTGCCCTAGAAGGAAACCCCCTTGTATATATGAGGGTAATGTATTGCGGCTGTGATTATGTATGTATTATCAGAGCGAGAAACAGAGAGGGAGGTTGTGAGAGAGAACAAAGGATATTACAATGGATCTGCTGTAGGTTTTGTCTCTTCATTTTTGCTGGATAATAGAAAGGAAGGACTGGCTGTTCGGGGTGGACGTAGCCCAAACTGGGTGAACCATGTATATCTGTGTCTCTCTGGTTTTATGTGTTTTGTGTGCTTTTATTTTCCGCATATTTTATGTGTTGTATTGCTCGATAATATATAATTTTCTAACAGGTATTTCACCTTCCCTCTAAGCTATCATTGTATTCTTTCCCTTCGAATTTCTCTTCCTCTTGCTATCTTTAGACTCCAACTGTTTGGATGTATTTCGTGAAAACTTGAATGGTCTACCACCTGATTCGATATGTATGGCTTGAACACATACTTCATCAAATTCATTAGGATTAAACATCAAAAACGTATGTTGTCAATATGAATGTAGACTGCCAATGTAATTTAATAAATTTTTAGGTGTATTCAAAGGAATACCAACCACCGACGGTTTCTTCCTAAAATCCAGAGTAAACTCTCGAACATTCTGCCACCTACCTTGTTGCAAACACTGCCAATCAATAAAAATGTGTTGTGTGTATCCCAACGGATAGAATTGTTTCCTTAGATATTTTAAAAACTTAGACCATGAGGATATGATTTTACCTTTACACTTTAAATATATATGTATTTTACTATCCCGCCAGATTAAAGAAGTTCCCCCCATCCCAAGGCTAGCTCAATGGATTTTTGTCTTATCATTAGAAATGTTTTGAATCCTACAATACACTTCTATCATCTTAATCCAGATATCTAGTTTCTCTAAGTTCATTTCACCATCATAAAATGGTAATTCAAACATCACATCAATTTTCAAAAGATATTTATGAGGTTTCTTTTATGTTTCAGAATCCGAACTAGAAGAAGAAGAAGAAGGATATAATGATGGAGATGATGGAGGAGAAGGAGGTTTATCTGCTTTTACTTTCCCCTTGTCCTTCTTCGATGCCTTTGATGAAGAAGATACATCTCTCGCTTTCTTATCTTTATAGATTTCTCCCAACATCTACTACATTTTCAAAAACATTTGCTGAGCATGATTCTCGTCCGTGTGCTTCACTTCAGGAGTTTCACCTGTTTCAGTTCCTATCATCGTCGATTGATGAGAAAATTTCAGCTTTCCAATTTCTGGATCAAACTTCTCAAGTTTTCCTTCTCCATGTTGGAGTCTGAACATAGCTGACATCGACTGGAAAAAATACTACAAAGCATAGACAACTCTATTACCAAAATATATGATTTGAATGTGATTGTTATTAAGTGCTGAAGTAGTATTGATTGGTTTCCGTTAGTGAATTGATTCTTAATTGAACTGCTTAATGTGGAAGACTAAAAGAAATATAAAGCGTTAACGACTTAAACATGAAACATATTAAGAATTGAAATACAACAAATAATAGATAGAAGAGACAATGAACATTGATTACGGAGTTCGTCCCTGGTGGACTGCGTCTCCAGGTCCGCTTTCAAGTTGGGTGTTTTCTTTATTAGGATTTATCTGAGGAAGTATTTACACAAGAAAACACCAGACCGACTGTGCTCGGAGGTACTTATGGTCACTAACAACAGAAATCTCTCTCTCCTAGCTTTTCAACGCCTATCTAAGCACAAAAAAACTACCTCTAACCTTCAGAATCTGTACTCAAAATCACTCATGTCTATTTATGGAGGAATAATTTCATGGTTTAAATAAGGTTGTTCTCTAACCCCTTGATGGAAAATCAGGCAAAGTGGTTGAGAAAACCTGTGATTGGGGTCTTGGTCTACTCATGTAATGACACCTAATGTATATGATAAGGTGTTTTAAATACATCCTTAGAGAAAATTTAATTCAAAACTAACAATAATCCTTGGGATAAGATTTTAGCCCTGATGATCAGTATAACAGCACGGAACAACGAGCTGTCAGCATGTGAACATGCGGTATATCCTCGGCCGTTACGTTTATCTCGTTAATTATGGTCAACAATGATGGTTCCAATGATAACCATTAACAGGTAACAACTACGACACGGTCAGTTCTAATCCTGACGATAAATTTTATGGTTTTCTAGACCTATTCACATGTTTCGGCTTCCAACATAGTCAATGGTAAATTCTAACCCCGACGACGTGTTAACCGTTGCAGCTTCTGCTGCGCTTGCACATGTTAACAGGTCTGACACGGTTTAGATCGATGGTCAGGATTTTTGTGGGTTTTAAAAATTTATTATAAATTTTTATTACATAGTCCCAAAATGGTTTTAGCTTAGTATTTTAGTGCTAGGTCTTAGGTGTTAGGTTTGTATAGTTTAGTTTTTTATACTTAGCACTAAGTCTTTAGGTTTTAGACCTTAGGTGTTATAACTTAGGATTTAGACTAGGTTTTTTTCATTACATATCTTATGTCTTAGTCTTAAGGCTTAGGACTAGAACATATTTTGACTTCATAATGTTTTTCACCTTAGTATTTAGGTGCTTAGTCTTAGGTCTAGGTATAGGGTTGCACTTGTAAGGAATTTCACCATAGGGTCTACCATCATGACATTATTACATCATCACGACACCAAATTCGAACCACATAACCATGAAAACATTTTGAACCATGACGAAACAACATTCATCAGGAATCACTAGAGTATGAGTTGAATGTTCTAAAGACTGAACTAGACATTGGAAACTCGAGCTAACTGGAGCTGACTGTTAATATGCGTTGAAACAAGATCCTCCTGCATCACTAGTCTAATACTTCTATCTCTTGTATAATTAACTTAATAGACACAGACAATAGAATATCACTTTTAATCTACAAAGTGAAGATAACTGAAGAAGTAATGAATTTTACTAGTAGAATATGAAACTAGTATTAGGAGTAGCAGTATATCTACATTGAGATAGTGAGCTATTTAGTTCCCCCTTACATAATGCCTTAGTTGGTCCTAAATGAATTGATGAACCATAGATCACCTATCACACTCAGAATGTTGGGATAGCATTAATTGTAGAAAATATCAATAAAAGGTAATGGTCGTGATTCAATATCAAAATATAAAGCTATTCTCGAACAAACTTTCCTTGGGCAGTAAAAAAAATAAGGCTCACAAGTATTTTCAAAAGACACTACCACCATCTTATAGTTAAAGAAAATTGATGTTCTATGAAACTCTGACATCCATATGAACGTGAATCTATCTGAAACAAGTCTTGCTCCAAGACATGCTTACATATAAACTGTCAAGGAACAAAATTCAAGAGAGGGAGTAGGAATAATTCCTTCTTATCGACCATGTCAAACTAGGGGAAAGGGAAAAGCAATGAGAGCAATGCCCATAAAAAATAGAGGCCCTTTGAAAGGTCGTATATGAAGAGGAAAAGATTAAATCCAACACCCTTGAAAAGAAAATTCTTCAAGCCTAAATTAGAATAGAACAAAAAAGGTTGGCCCACACCAAAGATTTCATTGTTGAACAAATAACTATTGATGATGATGAACCAGAAGCATAGATAAATGTATCTAATATACCAAGATTCATACATGATCCAAATGCTAAACTATGAACACATTCCTTTTAGGTTCAAAATATCTATGAGAAAGGAGATCTTTTTAGATATTGTAAAAAATAAAATTCTAGAGCCACCCAAAGAAAAAGGGGAAGTGATGTACATGGCTTCATTAAGGTCAAAAGTAGTGGTGACTTTGAAATAAAATATCTCTAGTAGGGTCTAGAAAGTAAGTCTCTCCTAAGAAAAAATATATTGCTATAGAGTTTGAATTATAGGAACAATAGGAGAATGCCCTAACAATAATCCTTGTTGTACAACCCCAATACCAAATGCCACCTCACCCTCCCCAAAATAGCATGATGAGCCCAAATGTAAGAAAATAATGGAATCAAAAGGAACAATTGTCTATTATTAAGGTGAATATTGAAATGGAAAAAGATATCTATGAAGATAAGGACAATGGGGATATGGATCTAGACAAAATTAACCTTCAAGGCATTGTAGAAACCTACCAACATTCCCATATCTTCATATTCTCCCTCAGCAATAGGGCTTACTCCCATAGCTCAAATACTCACCAATATCTGGTTTTCAAATATTGAAAGTAAGAATTTACATTTGAATTCAACTTTAATTATGCAAACGACACATATTATGAATCTTGTGGTGGTCATTGCATGTGTGTATTTAATATATAAAGAGCAAATAGAATTTAAGAAGCTTGAGGGAAAGGGACAAAAGCTTAATATTGTGTAGCTCGTCATTTTGTACCCTCTTATGATTGAATTGTTCCACAAGGATACTCAATGTTTTGATGGGACATACATACACCCTGAATAGTGGAATCTTTCACATATACACCAACTCTTATAGTTTGACCCACAAGGTGAGGATTACATTGTGATGTGTAGTATTATGAAGTTCTAGATGTATGAGATCACCACAAGATTGTCAATGATTCCATATGATGACACCATGAGGCAGGTCAATACGTAGGTAAATTTGTAGTAGGACAACATTGTCCACAACAATAGTGAACTTGTAGTCTTTTTGAATGCTAATGCTTTCAACAAGATATCTCATCTCAAGCGGTATGAAATTAAACCAAACAAGAAAATTTTACATAATTTGTTGGAAACCCACCCCAAATTCTTTAAGATGATGATGGGTTCGTGGGTGTATAGTTATTTTTTCAAGGAACAAGCAACATATCAATACCCCACATAACATTTACGAGAAGCATATGGAAATCTCACAAAAATCATTAACTTTAAAAATTGAATAGTTTCCCTTGGTGTTAGAAATAGTTTCAAGTGATAGTATATTTAATTGGTCAAAATATTTTGTTAGAAAAAATGTTGAAAATAATTTTGGAAGTAAAGGAATCCCTAGTAATTAGATCTACTGCTACTATATGTCACCCTTATTAATAGAAACATTTTTTTATGCAAATGAATTCCTCATAAAAGAAAAGGAAAATTAGATATTCCTCTTATACACATTTACTAGAAAATTTACTACCAAGAATTTTCAGTGCAAAATTACACCAAATTATTCTATGAAGTTGGTGACCAATTCTTCACTAAAACCGTTCAGTTTTCTCGTACCCAAGATAAGAAAAGAAGAAATGAATCTTATTAGAAGAATATGAAACTAGTATTAGGAGGAGTAATATAGCTACATGGAGATATTAGACTATTTAGTTCCCGAGTAGGTCCTAGATGAATTCATGATACGAGAGGTCACCTATCAGACTTGGGAAGTTGGGATAGCATTAATTCTAGACAACTATGCTCTATCAAAGTTTCCTTAGGTTGTAAGATAAGGAGGTCAGGCTCCTCATAAAATTTTTCAAAAGACACAACCCCCATGTTATAGTTAAAGAGCATTGGGGGTCTATGAAACTCTCACATCCATATGAAAATTAGTCCCTCCAAAAAAAATCATGTTCCAAGACATGCTGAGATATGTATTGTTAAGGAAGAAAATGCAACAAAGGGAGTAAGAATAAAAGGGAAAAATAATGAGAGAAATTCCCTTTAGAAATAAAGGCCCTTTGAAAGGCCAAAATGAAGAGGAAATACATAAACACAGGGTGTTGAAAAGAAAAAACTTGAAGCCTAAATGAGAATATAACAAAAAAGGTTCATTGAGGCCAAAGTCTTCATTGTTGAACAAATAACTATTTATGATGATGAACCAAAAAGAGAGATAAATGTATCTAATCTACCATGTTTCATACGTGATCCAAATGCTCAACTATGAACACATTCCTTTTAGGTGCAAAAACCTTATGAGAAAGGACATCCTTTTAGATATTTTCAATTAAATAACATTTTAAATCCACCCAAAACAAAGGGGGGAAATGATGTACAGGGCTTCATTAATGTGGAAAATAATAGTGACTTTGAAAGAAAAAATCTCTACGAGGGTCTATAAAGCAAGTCTCTCCTAAGAAAAATTATGTTGCTATAGAGTTTGAACTATAGGAACAATAGGAGAATGCCCCACTAATAATACTTGTTGTACAACCCCAATAACAAATGCCACCTCACCTTCCCCAAAATGGCATGATAAGCTCAAAAGTAGGAAAATAATGGAATAAAAAGAAAGTTAGTAACAGAAAAAATTCAAATAAACAAAGATATCTATGAAGGTAAGGAAAGTGGGGATATAGATCTAGACAAAATTAACTTTAAGACATTGTAAAAACCTACATACATCAATAGATTCAGAACATTCATAACAAGTGGAAAATTGAAAGGCATTTCTAGTTTTAGTGATACTTAAAATATTAGTAGTTGTCATTTTAATTTAAAAATATTAAGTTGTCATTTTATTTTAAAATGATATGTAAATTAGTATCTAATAATATATATATAATTTATTATTAAAATAGGTATATTTTATATAATGCTTTCCTATACAAATAACGATCAATATGGAACATTTCAGATCCCCTCTCTTGATGAAACCCCACATTTTCTCTAATTTGTTCTATTTTATAATTTGTTTCATTTCAGTACTTCGCAGCTCATCAAGTTCTTTACTTTTCTATCTATGTGCTTCGTCCTTTTGAGTGGGCTGCATTTTGGTTGCCACATGGTTTGGATGTACTAATTTTGTGTTGTCTGCTTTTGTTAATTTTGTGTTCCCTGCTTTGGTTACAATTTGAAGAGATCAAGCTACCAACGCAGATGTCGTTGCTATCAAACTTTGACAGCCCAGGCAACCTTTATAACGAATAATTGCACATCAAGAACCTTTATAATCAATAATTGTACATCCAGAACAAGTGGATAATTTCTATTTATTTATTTTAAAAAGACCACCTCATTAATAATAATAACACCCTATATTATATTATCACTTTAATTAGGAAATACTACTGTATATATATTATCACTATTTAATTGCAGAATATAGTTACCAAAGTAGAGGGAATTAAGGCGAAAAATTACGAAACACGACAGTTACACCGAGCAGTTCGATGAAATTCGAAACGATTCGCAAAACAGGAGATTAATCGAACGGTTTCTAATTGGTAGTTCGATGAAATTCGAAACGATTTGCAAAACAGGAAGTTAATCGAACGGTTTCGATTTGTGCACCGATAGTTCGATGAAATTCGAAACGATTCGCGTAACAGGAGGTTAATCGAACGGCTTCTAGTTTATACTGTATGAACACGATGGATAGGAGAATCGCTTGCAAGAAGATAGCCGGAACCTTGTGCATCGCGTGCGGCTGAAGGAAAGCAATTTTAAGGTAATTATATATTTGGAAAATTAATTATTCTGACCTTCTCTTTAAAAGCATGGAAAGTTGATAAAACTTTGAAGGAAGTAATTCAAAGATGAACATTAAAAGTGGAAAGGAATGGGAAGGTTATTATATATGTGGAAATGTTTTTATTTTGATTTTTTTTTTTATGGAAAGTTAACAAAAATATAAAAAGTTGATAAAAGTGGGAAGAAAAAATTCAAAAATAAACATTAAAAAGTAAATAAATACTCTTGGTAACTATGTTCTATATTATTTGATTTATTTAAGAATTTGATCTTAGTAACTATGATCTATATTATTTCATTTATTTATAATTCTTTTATATCATTTTTACATTATAAATTTTAATTATTTATTTTTTTCGGATATTATTTTCCTATCAAGATGTTAATTTTATTTAAGAATTTAAACTTAGTAACTATGCTATATATTATTTCATTTATTTATAATTCTTTTATTTCATTTTTACAATATAAATTTTAATTATTTATAATTTTCAGATAGTATTTTCTTATTGAGAAGCGAAACAATGTCTGTATCACTACATAAATTCATTTAGTAAACAATAATATAAAGCCCACGTTTCATTTTTTTTATAATAAAGCTGACGATCCTAATGTACGTTACACCGACTATAAATTGTTACGCGGTTGTTGAAGAAATATCAAATTTATCATCGTAAATCTTGTTTTTTTTTTCTTCCGTATATATTGAACTCTGGTTTGGTCTCTTTCAGTTATAAATATGGAAATGCAACAAGCAGATGCGGGTGGTGTGGGTTCATGGTTAACCGAATCGTCCGATCTTCAAACGGAGATATTAGCTCGTCTGCCAGAAGAGTTTGTATACCGTTATCGCCTCATCTCTAAGCAATGGAATGAATTTCTTTCTTCAAACTACTTCCTCACAAAGTGGGCTGAAGCGCCTCAGAACGGAAGGCAGCCACGGCTGGTTTTATGCAACAGGAATTCCGAAATGCCGTGTATGGCATTCTGTTTCTACACACGTAAATGGATTAATCCCTACTTCACCCTTTCATTCCTACACGATTCGAGACCGCGAGCCCATCAGCATCAGCATTGGCATGCCCATGTTCATATTGGTGGCGTACAGTCTGCGGCAGGATTCATCTTGGTCACTGGCATCGATGGGTTCCACACTATCTCTAGAAGTGAAATCACATTGAAACTCTGCAATCCTTATACACGAACGTTCGTTGATATTCCCATGCCACACACAAGAGTCTACGGTGAATGCATTGTTGTTAAAGAGAGTAGTAATCAGAAATCTGAAGCTGCATACAAAGTTGTCGCTCTCAGCGATAACTTGTCGGTGCAAATTTACGAACCTTCCCAACAGGATTGGAATATCGCTGGATATTTTCCTGCTGCTTATAAAATGAAGCTAGACACTCCGCTTGTTCACTGCAACAGATCATTCTACGGTCACTGTCAGAGGAGAGCGGACAAAGTGGATGGCATCGCGTGTTTCAGCATCGGTTTAGGTGTGGCACGGAAGCCCATTCCCCTGATTTTCGCACCATACCCTGAAATAGTGCGGAAAAGCAACCATCCTCTGTTATGGATAATCACCTGTGGGTCCCGTCTACTGTTAATCGCTGGCCATTCGATGCGCGCTGAGGGGCAGGTGGAAACGGAGCGGGAGACTACTATCTGGGAGTTTAGGAATGAGGATTCAAAGTCAGTGTCGTGGAAATGGGTGGAGATTGCACGGATGCCTTCTTCGCTTTGCAACGAGTGGAGGAATAATCCTTCTCCAAATCGATTGTTATTACCGTGGAACACGTGCACAGGAGTGGGACATCACGTGTGCTTCACACAACCACCTTACATGATTCGAAGAACAGAAGAGGTATCCGTGGTTGTCTACAATTTAATCAATAAAGCATGGGATTTTCTTCCCAGCTGTCCAATAAGCTCTGTCTTCCTGGGACCGAGCTCTGTTTACGGGGGATTTTACAATACTATAGCCCTTGTACCCAGCCTACATACGAAGATCCACTAAAACAATTTTCTTTGGTTTGGTTAGAATAAAATTAGTTCAGCAATTGGAGGTTTTGTAAAAAAGGATTCTTGGAGAGTTTGAAAAATGTTTTTTTTTTTTTAATTTTATAAATTCAATTTCTTATTTTGTGTTTCTTCTTTATTATTATTATTATTAATTTTCTTTTTTCTTTTTGTAAGTTCTAGTTTTTTTTTTTTTTTGCTAAATTACGCTATTTCTATTATGAACATAAAGTTACAAAACTGCCACGGCTCAGCTGAGAAAGCCTGAGGCCGGGCTTGAGTGCTACTGTCAGACTAGATATAGAACTGCCCATTAACGGGAAACCAGTTCGTTTGTAAGCAGATACACCGCCCAATAATTGGGAAACCGGCGAAGAGTTAACTGTTCTGTGCATATGAAAGCTGTAAAGATACAAAAATATATGCAGCTATATCTGCTGTGAACATTCATTGAAACACCTGAAACTAGCAAAACTTTTAAAGCAGAGTTCATACTGGAATTTTGTCATGGAGGTAAGAGAGCATTTAATCTGAAGCAGAGTGCTCCTCCATGATTCTGCAGCCATACTGGTCGTCCTGGTCCCCGTCAGCAGCCTTGTTCTCTTCGTCTTCATTCGGTCCGGCGTCCACCTGTAAATTGAAATGTCCTGAGGAGGAAGGGAAAGGGACAGAGGGCGCGCAGGAGGAAGGGGTGAAAGGAGCCGGGTTGGGGACAGAAGGGGGAGCGAATGCAGGAGCTGAGGGAGGCTGCAAGAAACTGGGGTGGGAGGCAGGAGGGAAGGGGAGCTCCTCGCTCAATGTAACAGTAAGGAAAACTGAGACAGGGTGGTCAAAAGCACGGTCAAAGCGCAATTCAGTATGCTGCGTGGCCTGTCTGAGGAAACTACCGCTCGGAGAAGGGGTGGAGGCGGCGACGACAGGCTGGGGAGGGAACGAAGGAGGAACAAGGGGCGGAGGGTCAGAACGGGGAGGCGCCATGTCAAGAAAATGAGGGCGAGGACCAGGAGGGCCCGAAGATGAAAGAGCAGGACGTCTAGCAGAAGGCTCCAGAGTTCTATCGACATGGTGGCTGAGGGGAGGGCGCTCGCCCAGGGATCTCCCCCGAGAAGCCCCCTTTCTACAAGCCATTCGCTGCCTCAATCTGGGCATGGTGAAAACCTCGGAAGAGTTCGTCCAGCCTCTGGAGGGAGCAGCAACTAAAACAGAAGAATTATCAAACGAAACCGGAAAACCATGAGAATTCAAATGAAACGGGCAGAGGTTACTGTGAGAGAGATGGAGTCCTGGAGCGATTTCCAAGCAGCTGTACAGTGCACACCGTCGCCCCGTATTTGTTCGCTCTCCGCCTGTAGCAGCACCTCCTGGGCAGAGCGAGTTCAGAGGCAACGGAGGGCGGTGGCCATCACTGGAGCATACGGGAGAAGCTGAGCGATCCTGCGCCATATGAAGGAGAGTGCACAGACCAATGCACAAGTAATGGCGGCGAACCGGAGTGAATGCACAACGCAGCTGGGCAATTAACATTGCATTTAAGTTGCCATGGGGGGCCATGTGGCCACCCCATGTGGGTTGCGTTGGGATTTTGTAAGTTCTAGTTGTGTTTCATTATTTTTTATTTTATTTTTTGTAAATTCTGATTATGTTAATTTTGGTTTTCTTTTAATATTTGATAATATATCAAATTATTATAATATATAAAAATTTGGAAGAAATTAATATTTTCCAATAACTAAATCAAGTTTTAAGAATAATTGAAAATAACTTGTATTATTACTGGGAAATTAATTATTATCAAAATTTATATCATGAGATATAGTAACATAATTGACAATAACTAGCAAGACTCTCTCGCGTTTCTATTACAACAAGGCACATAAGATACCGTGAGTTCTAGTATACCATGAGTTATATAGATAGCCACCAAAATGAGATTTTCTTGGGATCTTACTGAGCCCACAATCCATCTCCATTCTCCACATATTTATCCTCGGTTTCACCATTCAATGAAGACCTCAAGCCTTCTTTGAAAAGAGAAGCTATGCAATTTCCCTATTCAATACACTTTTGTAAGATTGAAATATCTCTTATTTCTAGTATTTCAATCCAAGTGATAGCTTAACGCTTTTTGGAAAAACAATTTTTATATACAGCAATTTTAAGATATCTGAAAAAGACGAAGAAAACACTTCATGTGAAATGTTGTAAAGTGCGTCAATTGCTTTGAAAAGAAACGGTGACAGTTAGGGTTCGTCCAAGGAGTAAAATTTTAAAGTCAATGAACAAATCAAAGTCAATTTCAATTTCAATTTCAATGAATTTCTAGATTATTTTTATTTTTATTTATTTATCATAATTTTGGAGCAAGTATAAAAAGAGGTTTTATTTATTCATCATACTTGTTGTTTAGTTATATGATTATGTAGTTTATTGATTAAGTTAGACATTATTTAGATTTTATTTATTTCAATTTTTTTAGTTAGGCTCTGCAATGCAGTTCTCGATGCAATAAACTATTTGAAGTTATACTTGTAGAATTTTTGATGATGATAATGACGGTTAATGTCCATTAAGAGCAAACTTTGGTCTATCAAACCTAAAGGAACAAATTATTCAGTTTGTATCAAAATTGTACTCTTATGCTCAAAAATCTTGGAGAGAACCATCCCAAGCTCACTATAATTTTGACATGTTAAAAGGTTAAGGTTGGTATTGAAACAAAGATTATGAAACTGAGATGACAGATCCTTTCCAGCAAGGAAATACTTTTGAATACATATTAACAATGACATATATTAAAACATTTGAATTTGTCTCAATATTTTAAAGTTTGGTTCTCTATATAACAATTCAAGTATACAATTTAATCAATGAAGAATTATGCATTGTAACTTGTACTCTAAAAAGGTTTTTCCTCTAAAAAATCTTGATCTCTCTCTACTCATGTTAAATCCATACTCAAGACAAATTTATATAAATACTTTAAAAAAAATATATTAATATAAAATACTTGCTAATTACTAAAAAAAACTTATATCTTTAAAAAAAAAATATTGAAAATTTTATATTAAATAATTTAAATTAATATCAACGAAAATAGTAAGAATATAAAATTTTTCAGACAATTACTAAATACCTTACTATAGATACTCATTATTAATAATACTAATCATATATACAACTGTCTATTTTTAATATAATGAGTATTAGTATTAATTTTTCTCCATGTTAATAATATCTTTATTTACTTCTACATTAATATATAATTATTACAAAAATGAAGTTATATTGTTTTTTATTATTAATTCATTATTATAATAAAAGTTAAAGCGATAAGATTTTTATTTCAATTATTATATATCATTACCATTATTTTCTATCAATTAAATAATACCACGATAAATAAATTAATATATATATATATATATATATAAAAGCTATTACAAGTTATAGTTACTAATAATCCCCTATTAATAATAAGGACACGTAATTAGACATTAATATGTTTATTACTAATAGACATGAACAATATTCATTGAGCTTACTTCTTATTAATTAATATTAATTATTAATCTTCTTTGCTCTGTTCTTTAATACGATGTCATTGCTTTAACAATTAATATTAATGTTATCATTCCTAACATCATCTTAAATTTTTATATTTAATAATAAGCCAAAATTAAAGTTAAATTATTAATATTTTAATATCATCTCTTTTTAGTTTTACTATGTTCATTATTTTATGTGAATTAATTAATTAATATTTATTAAGTATTAAAATATTTCTAATCTATTTTAACATTTTCATGTAAATGAGTATATTTATTTACTTTTCATTTTTTATTTTTATGTTTTAGGACTCACTCCTTAATTTGTCGTATTTTCTTCATTAATTTGTTTTCAAAATAAATAATACTAGATGGTTTGAAATTTCGTTATAAAAAATATCATTTTTTTTTTTTATGAAAATGAATTTCAAATAAGTTCTAATTCCATAATCTTCAATTCAAACAAATTACAAACTTCTATGGTTATGCCAATGATATTTTTGTGTTTACAGTACTATAAAAATTGCAGAAAATGTATTGTGAAACCCAAAAGACAATATCTAAATAAAATCAAGGCTATATTTCTTTGAACATAAAATAACATAGCTATGTTCATTTTCCTCTTTAAGGGCAAATTTTCAATATAAATGCTCTAGATACAATATCAACACTTGAAAAGCTCTATAAAACCTTTGACTCAATGTATAACTATCCATAGAGAATACTAACTATATATGTGAACTTATAATGACATTCTACTAACTAATTTATGCCCTACCAAGAATTCGAACCCATTTTACAATAAGTGACTATTAACATTATACTAAATGGCATGTATTCTATCATGGTGTACTTTTGTATTAATAAAATATCTAAATAAGGGTGTTTTTATATGATACTAACATGCCTTCTTCAAACTAACATTGTCCCCAAGAATGAAAGTGAAGAAAATGTCATACGATTTTTTTTGTATTCTCTTGTTGCATATTTTGGTTGTATAAATCTCCACTAGATATTTATACTGTGCCAACAAGATTAATTCTCTCTAGAATTCAATACTACTTCTAGTTAGAGTCAATTATTTGTAGATCCCTCTCCCCTTAGCGGGTTTTTCTCATTTAGTGCCAAAAAAACATAATTTTGTCCATTGGAATTGATAGGATAAATATTGGAAGCCTAATTGAGGGTGATATCCCTGGCCACCCACATATGCAATTGTGTCAAAGAATATTTCTCCATCTTTAGAAAGTTTCAATAGCTTTTTAGGTCCTAAAATTTTAGGTCTATCTTGAGGTCCTAAATGACCATTTTGTTCTGTGGTAGGGACCAAAGAACTAACCATATGTATGGATTCAGGCTACTTATAATGTGTAATTCTAAATTAGATCTTTCCAGGTGGATACTAATTCCACCAGAATAATATAATATAGAAACACTAGGACCCCTCGAAGTTGATATACTATCTAACCCCATCCTAGGGTCAGGTTTTTGGATTTTTAGGGTTTACTCATTTTTATTTATGTTTTTTGCGAGATATTTAATACAAGGGTTGACGAAAACCCTATTTATGTCATACTTTGTGTTGCTTGCGAGAGATCCAACATGCATACAGTTAATATGGTAAATACAAACAAATATGCAATGTAGTAATTTTTATGACATAACATGAGATATTGATTCATGTGGTTATTGGCGGCTACTGACTTATTCCACATGTACCCCCAACACTACTTTGTATCAATTTCATATTTTTCAGCATAACTTGCTATTTCATTTTTTTTTTTTTGGAAATTTTTGGTTCCTGCACTTCAAGAGCCGTTTGAGGTCCTAAATGGAGTTTTTTTGTGGAAATAGGAAAAAAAAAGATTTATCTCACATTTGTAGTCAATTTTTTTTTCCTCATATAGACATTCCTTATGGGATATTGTCCACTTTATATGAATATCATATGCAAAATTTACGACCATGGGACGTTGACCATTCCAATTAACCCCATTGAAGCCAATTCCTTTTTGTGCTTCATATACTAGTAGTAGATTTTTGTATGTTTATGTTTTATCATTGTTTCTTCGTGATAAAAATCCCTCGAAGCCTCATTTTAACATAGTTTTGAAGGCATGTAGCTATCACATCACTTCTCATAGATAAGCTACCACTGCCCAAGCTAGTTTTTTTCATTCCACGTATAAATAGTTTCTAACATTTTATTTTTATTATTTGAAGCTATGTTTCATTGTATATCGACATTTTTTTAAAACATGTATTTCATTTTTTTCCTTCGTAAATTTGGATCAAAGGTATGAGATCAATCGACTCCTTTTTTTTTCTATGCATGTCCCCAACGAGGTCCAGGTATAAGGAGTTGGTACTAGAATTGGTTGACCCTGTATAAGACCAGACTTACTGACCTTGATGGCCTCCCATGATGGAAGAAAATAAAGAGGAAGGGGCATGAGATCATTTAAAATTGTTTCTCAAAGAAGCCCTCAAATGATAAAGGAATGATATGATGGATAAATTTTCCCATATTTGTCGGTGTATGCAATGGGAAAATCATCTTAATCATGGGAAATTCCTATGTTTGAAAGTGATAGACGCATATGCACTAGATAGTTGGCTAAATCTTCTAGGATGAAATTTTTGGTATATCATTTTTATTATAGAGAAAATATTACTTTTTCACTCATTAAGGTCACCCCTCATTGCAAGGATTGGTGGGAAATTTACCATGAGAAGAACGAGGAGGAATCCTCACTATTTTTAGTTGCACCCTCTTGCAACTATTTTCAAGATGTTGGTAAGGAACAATAATACTCTGTTGGGAGCTATGAAGACAAGTACATAAATGGACCACACTACAGAAGGAAAGGGACCAGGAAGCACCACAACACATGAATATCATTCATACCATATGCATTAAGTTTGATATCAAGGACTTTGAACAACATATGTTGCTTAATTACAATGGCTACCCATAAAATTACGTAAAAAAAAATGAATATCATTCAAGGTAGTCGCTAGTGACCAAGCTAAAAGCTTCAGGGTGAGATGCTTATTTTGAATTTAAGCGAGATCTCGACAAGGGGAACTAATCATTGACATATAATATAATGATTTGATCTGATATAAAATGCCTTATCTTATCAGAGGCGGTGTTTCAATATAATGATTAGACAAGTTACCATGGGTGGACTAGAAGAAAATATATTTTGTTCCAAGTCATAATAGAAGGAATTCATTGAACTCGAACACCACCTTTGATCATTATATTGGTGCACTACTCATTAAACAAGAGCACCTAATGACCTACCACAGTTTGAAGGCACCCATATGATGATAAGGAAATGTATCGTATTATAATGAATTTCCGCAATGGAAACATTATATTTTTTAGGAAGGAGATGATCAACCACACAGATCACTAGCCTATTAAAATTATCTAGACACACAGGAAGATGCAAAATAATTTCCATTAGAAATGGCCCACATATCTACCACAATTGCATTTTAACATTAAATACGAGGAGGGAAGAAACAATCACAATTTAGAGTGCCTGAGTTGACCCTCGATTGTTGCACTGACCACCATTCTCAATTTCTTTGGTCACGAGAGATATGAATGGTCACAACTATATCAAAATTTCCTGAAATTTTCTACCACTTACAAGATGCTTATAGTTGGAGATCCAATTCCAAGCTTCCACATTTAGGATGGAATATTGTTCTGTGTGGGACATATTTGTGTTCCCTTAAATGAGTGTTATAAACTAAATTCATAGGTGCATTAGAGCTTGTCCATAGGACACTTTCCTATGGAATAAATTAGCAGTACTGAAAAATTATTTTTATTGGAAAAAAATCTAAGAGGATGTTGCAAAATATATCTGATCTTGAACTTATTGTGTGATCACCAAGCTAACTACTAAGAATAGATTCCTTTACACTCATATTCCTACTTCTATCTAGCCAAAGGAGTCAAACTGCATGGGCTATATGTATAACCTTCCTTCTACCAAGAATGATAATGTCAATGTGTTTATGGTCATTTACTGATTTTCTAATATGGCCACATTGGATGCTTGAAATAAGAGTATCATAGTATAAGCCACTACTAAGCTCTTCTTCAAATGGGTGTGATTACATTTGTGATCCCGCAAACCACTACACTAGAGTAGAATATTTGGTTACTAAGCACATCATTTCTGAGCCTTCGTGAATTATTGGACACCAATCCCACCAAGACAACTTCCATCCGCCCCCATATCGATGAACATATAGAGGTCACCAACAATATGATAGTGCCCATACTTCACATGTACAACTGTAAGAATTCACTATCATGGGATGAGAGTCTCTCCGATGTTCAAAAAAACTACAACAGAGTTGTCCATGCCTCAACTAGCCACAAACCCTTTCAGATGTGGCTAGGATTTTAACCATTATGACCTATTGAGGCTGAAATGTCTCTTTCAACTACCTACGGTGAATCTAATCATGCTAGGTCTAAGGCTAATAAATCCATCAAGTTTATTCAACAAGTTCATCACGTCTTCTGGTGGGTTCATGATATCTTAGCTAAAGTTAGTGCTAAATATACACAACATCATGATGAACATGAGGTGCCATATCAGTTTCAACTTGGAAACAAGGTTTTGTTTCATTAGTATATTAAGGAACACGTTTCCAAATACCATTAGAAGCTTCGAACAATTTGATATGAATCTTACACCATAACCAAGGTTATACGTCAAAATGTTTTTTAGCCAAGTATCCCATCATTCCTTACTCTGCACCTCGTATTCAAGGTGGATCAACTTCGTCCATACTTTCCATCATTGTTGGAGACATCAGGCATTGCTGAGAATATCAAACCAACATAGATAAATTTATATTGAATTCAATAGCCCACAAGTGATTAGACTGTCGAAACAAAAATCAATAAAAATCACCAACATATTATTCAACTCTATCATATTACAAATTGGACCAGCTCCTACAACACGGCAAGTGGCTCACCAATGATCAAATTCAGCAGAAGTTGCCTCACCTCATGGAGGCACTCAATGCAATGTGGAATATTTTTTCCTAAGGGGCGAGGCTCGATCAGATATTCGTGGATACCCGCCAATTCTAGTTGGACCCCTAGTATCTTTTTCTATGAATTTCCTCTTTTTCAATACAATTTCATATTTCGATAGTTTTTTATTCTGGTATTTTTCAGAACGTGAAATTTTGGAGATGTTTTCAGGCCCTAAATGAAATATTTTGGGGAACCTGAAAACATATATCTTCAACTCATTTTTGGAGTGAAAATATTTTTCCTTGTATATTCCTTTTTAACGGGTTATCATGTGTGTCAAACAGGGGATGTATGCCGGATTTACATCGCTCACAAGTTGAAATTCCAACTAACCTTAGTGGGGCCAATATCTTTTGGGAATCAGGGTTAGATTTTTATATGTTAATTGTTTCTCATTGTTTCTTAATAATAAAATTGATTTCGAACCTTGTTTTAACATAACTCATAAGAGATGTAGCCATTACATATCTTCTCAAAGATAATCTACCATTGCCTGAGCTAATTTGTTTTCATTTTGCATGTATATAGTTCACAACATTTGATATTGATTATCTGAAGTTTTGACTAACAGTATCTCTACATTTATGTTCAAATTTGTATTTTATTTAATTCCCTAAAAAATTTGGATCAAATATAAAGCATTGAACTATGGAAAACATATAGCAAATGAACATAAAAATATGGGAAGAAAAATCCTCTCTATTGATTGGTTTAAAGAGATAAAAAACTTTCCCTAGAGACATGAAAGGAATTATGTTAGGCAATGGTGCTCCATATCCCTCCTAAATAAAGGTCCTTCTTCCTTGTCCTTTCTAGGTAGAGTTCTCTCCTTAAATATGTTACAAGAAGGCTCTGAGTTATGAACCCTTTCAATTAAAACCAATCACCATTGACTTGGAAATTTTGGCAACATAACTTTGCATAGGCTTCTCATGTTTTTTTGGCTCCAATTTTTTTTGTATAGATAGGTTAAAATCAAATCATTGGTTCCCTATAGATTATTAATGGGATTTTATCTAGCTCGAGACAAGAGGAGATCTTTGGAGGCTCTTTAATGATAATTTATGGCCAAAATGATGAGAGACTTAGCATACATGACCTATCTGTTTAGTAGAATTTGGCTCATTCAATGTGAGGTGATCAAATGGTAGCTAAGTTTTCCATTTTGTAGATCCATGCAGCTATAAAATAAAATAACCATGGGTATCCGTGAAAAAACTCTTGAAGTAATTTTGTATAATTAAATTTGTTAAATGAAACATTAGGAATCTTTTATTTATGTGATGCATGATGTTTTCCAATATCACTAGTACACTCGCACATGCCATTTTTTTGTGTTTGAGCATTTGCTACACTGCAAAATTTGGTATATGATTTTCCCATGATAACAATTACACCCCATATATGAGGCTTAGAGAAAATATATAGCTAAAATACATCAATTCTTATATTCTTTAAAATAAGTCTTTCTTGGGAGAGAGATTGTTATTTGGAAAGAATTGGGGGATCCTTCAAAAGAGACCATATAGCCTAGCGTTGATGGAAGCTAGGTATAAAAAATACATACAATGTTGGGATTTGCATGCTCTTTATCATTACTTTGACTAACGTTATTACAAATACACAATATGAGTCTTTCAAAAGTTGTTGAAGAACATATTTTTTTGTATTCTAAAGCTAATGACGACTTTTCCCTCTGTGTTATCTATGAAATAAGGTTGATGGGTATGTTGCATGATGCACCACAAAAGATGGACCAAATTACTAATAGAGGTTCCATCTCGGTGCTTTGTTCTTTCACTAGATGTGAAAATAGTAATTGGTGATTTGGTCTTCCACTAGAAGGTTAATAAAGTAAAGAATGCCAATGTAAATTGTAATTTGTTTGGAAACATAAATGTTGAATATGGGTACTAATTGTTTGATTTTTTATGTTTGAATTATTTTCTCTTGAATGTAACTAATTGTGCATAAATTTTATTGTTGTGTATTTTAAATGTATAGTTACATCAAGACAACACTTATATTTTAAAAATAGACACAAAAAATCATAAAGTAATCATACAAAGATATTTATCATTTCACAATACCAAATTTTGTAAATAAATTGTTCAATTTTGCCAAATGTAAGACATCAACCTCTAAAATTTCCTTTTATATGAAAATTTTTTTATCTAAAAATTTTCTTTACACAAAATTGAGCTGCAAAGGTTTATCATAATACTTTCCTCTTATGGCAATATGAATATAAAACCTTATTAGTATTTTTTTACAAATAGAAGATCTCATCAAAATTTTCCTCATATTTCCACGGTTTCTCATCCTGTAAACTAAATATTAATAATAGATTTATAAGTTGGAAGATAAAACTTAAACTTCCTAATAAAATTTAAAAACTAATAATTATTTTTAAGATCTGTTTAATCGAATATATACACACACATAATATATGAATAAAATTTAAGCAATAAAATAGGAGTCGCTCAACTAGGCTTGAGGAATTGCCTTTGATTATTAAATTGGCTTTGTCTTCTGCTACAAAAAAAATTTAAAAATCTTACAAATGTTGTTTGAATTTTTATTTTGATATTAGAAATGGATTCACACCACGTAAAACCTTGCAGACACCCGTATTAAATCTTTGATGTTCCGCTATTAGAAAATTCCCGCCGTGATTTCTCTCCTAAAAATCTTATCGGAATTTTCATGACTGTGGCCATCGATAATAGACTACGCACAAATATGCTTACTATTTATTTATGATATACACATCCATGTTCACAAATACGCAAAGGAATCTCTTACACGTTCCTATGGTGGGCCCTCCTTATTTCAATGAGTAGGACACACGACTATTCTCGTTATGTAGTTGTTGGTTTTAAGCAACCAAAATGCTTAGAGGTTAATTTTGATCATTTCAAAGAACATAAAAGTAATTGTGGTAGTATTTTGACATTCGCCTTGACTCCACAACATTTTTCATAAAAAAACACTTGGAAAAGTAGACCGTTGTGTTTGTGAAATTTTTATAATCTGCTCACAAATTAACGAAAGCACTTAGAAAAGTACACCTTTATTTTATTAGTTTTTATAATCCTCTCCCTAGTCCTCCAGGAAAAAATAATATCTGAGAACACATTGCAAAGAACCATTATTTGTAACCCAAAACTTTACAATTTCTCATTCGATATAAATTCCTTAAAATGGATATTTTCTCGAGTCGTGGTGAATCTACTCTGTTTAGATCTAGATTTGCTGGAGAACTATTATAAATTATTATAAATTCCTTAAAATGGATATTTTCTCCAGTCGTGGTGAATCTACTCTGTTTACATTTAGATTTGCTGGAGAACTATTATAAATTATTATAAATTCCTTAAAATGGATATTTTCTCCAGTCGTGGTGAATCTACTCTGTTTACATTTAGATTTGCTGGAGCACTATTATAAATCATTGAGAAGGAATATACCATGGACAAATCATTATCAAATTGTTAGTGCAAATCATTTTTTTTTTACCATGGGTGATGGGCAAGTAATTCAACAAAATCGTAATTTACTACTAACGACAGTAAACTCCACAGTATTTTCCTGAATGCATTATAGATTTTCATTACCACATTGTGATTGATACCAAGGATGGAAGTGGAATTCCTTGTTTTATTTAATCTTGTGAACGGACCCTACCGAGATTTATAAAAATTTACCAACCATTTTTAGTAGGCGAAGCCTTGAGATACATGATCTAAGCTCCCACAAAAATTCAGTTTGGGTATCAGTACATGATGGGATATCAATTCATCTTTTTCAGTTTTCTAGACTCTTGCACGTGGGTAATTGCACATCATTTCAATGGAAATGCATGGAAATATCGTCCAAATGGGTGGGTTAATGTGCTTCCAATAATAATGATAGATATGAGGGTCACGATTAGATCATATTGGTATTCGATTTTCTCGAGTTGTTGCGTTGTTCATGAAAGTTATATTCTTTTATATTCTTCTTCATGGTTTTTAAGCTCCATATTATTGATGCATAAATCTTCATTTCACAATTTGCACCATCACCCATGTGTAATGCATTCATCTACTCAAGTAACATAACAATAATGACTTGGAAGTATGGCCTCAAAGGTGGTCAACATAAAATAATTTAGATAATTGTGGTCAACATAAAATAATTTAGATAATTGTGTATGTATAACCATGAGGATTAATTTTGGAGATAGCAATAATTGTAGGAATTTCCTTGACATGGCATATAAGAAGACTATTTCTGGAAATTATTTTTAAATTTAGAATCATAGAAAAATCTATATGAATATAAATGTAAGGAATTAAATAATTCAGATTTTAGATAGATTTAATCTCTTAGATAAAAGAATCATTATATGATCAAACAAACTTACATAAGGATACAATTTTCTTTTCTAGATTGTTTTTCTTCTTTTTCCATTCATTTTGCCAATATAATATTTTTGCTACACTTATTTTCACCATTACCCATGACGGTATGAATTTATCACCTTGAAACCTTTCATGAATCCATAAAATCTCTCATAGAACACTATGATTGAGAACTTATTATGTTGCAATAACTATTAATCTTTAAAAAAATGTGATAAAACATAGAGCATTAGGAACATAGAATCTCTCATGGAACATTATGATTGGGAATTTATTATGTTATAATAACTATTAATCTTTAAAGAAATTTGATAAAACATAGAGCATTAGGAACACATGACAAGGGAAACATCTTTTGGAAAAAACTTCCTTAATCCATATTCTACACTTTATGTTCATTTAATGATATGAATACATAGTACATGATTGAAGGAACATGTTTTCTTTTACCTGGGTAAGTCATTAAAAGATAAAGTATGATCACAAAAAATTAAAAATTTAGAAACACACTTAGGATGTAAATCATATCCCAAAATGTGAAGTACATGAAAAGGGTATACTAATACTTTCATGGTTGTATATCAATAATAAAATAACATTCCTGGCACTCTCATACTTGGTAAATTAAAATATTTTATAATTATATGGCTTAAACTCATTTATAATTATAGAGGAAGCGACAAAGAACTATGCAATCATGTTCTTTGAAGTAGCATTTTGAGTAATGTTCATCTAGATCATTCTATTTTAATCCAACTGTAGTCATCCTTAAGTATCTATAGCTTTATTAGTGATACCCACATCTTATACTAATGTGAGACTACATGGGGATGCGAGTGTAGTGTTGGGTAGTTTCCATAAACCTCCTCATAAGGTAAAAAATTATAATACAATGATATATTGGGTTATGTGTGTCATATGGAAATTTTATCCATTGAACCTAATAGTCCTATCAATTTGATAAAAAACATTTTAAAAAAAATTCTAAAACAAAAATTATATACTATTGTTGGGTATTGAGGAAACTTGAGCACAAGGAACTAAAATTGGAATTAAAATCAATAAATAGAAGAGTAATTACACTCCACGATGACGGGTGTTGTCTAAGGACATTATTATTACATTTAAGCACGATGAATTGTGATCAAAATATCAAAATGCATGATTAAAAAAAAAAAATTGATACTTCATGATTCATATTTAACCCATAAGTCCCTTTATTTATATTGTCCAAAAGGCTCATTTGACAACCAACTATGAGAGGGATGTGTAAGTTTATGTATCCGTATGTCCTGTTTAAAATAAATATATAGTTAAAAATTGTGTTCTAAGTAGAAAACTAATGTCAACTATAATTAAAAAAAATTAATATGTCGTAAAGTAATTAGAAACAAAAAATTGTGAGTAAGATGTTTAAATCTTATAATTTGGTTATTGATATAATATTTTAATAAGAATTAATATTGTTTATAACTTATAAATATGTCAATAATACAAAACAATTTTAATATTTTGTAAAATATTTTAATGTCAATTGAGTATATATTCTATATCATTTAAACAAAAATGATGTGAATATCATAAACGAATTAAGATTTTATGGTTAAAGTGTTTATTTGGTTCTATATATACTTTATTTAGCATTCAAAAATATAATTTACACAACAAAAATAAGCACATTGTATTTTACGGTAAATAAGTTTGCACCTGAAAAAATTTGATCCCTCTCTCCTCATGTTAGATCATTATTTAAGATGGATATTTGCTCGCTCTAAAACCCCATATGAGGTGATTAAGTTTGTGGGTCCCTCAGTTCCCCTTAAAAATATAAATACATGTTAAAAATTACTTTCTGAATTGAAAAATAATGTCTTTAAGTTTTTATTGTCCACGAGGTCTTGGATAGAGAGTGATTAGGTGCTCTGTTAAGGAACTCCTTACTGTGAAGTCACATGTTTAATTCCCTGTACTGATCGGGGTGATATGTATTGAACATGATGATGAATATGTAGTCCTACCTAGCTTACAAAGGAAAAGTTTTTCCGGTTAAAACTTTTATTTCTTCCTATATATATTATATTTTGCATTCAGAAATAAAATTTAAAGAATGAAATATACCACATTGTATTTTACACTATAAATAAATTTACAAGTGAAGAAATTTGATCGTTCTAAACTCATGTTATATTCGTACTTAAAATAAATCTATATAAAAAAACCCGATTTTCCTAATTTTTGTTTAAAAAAAAATGTTTTTCTTCACAATAACTATGTACTCATCTATTTTAAATCAAGTGTTTGACGATTCCCACCTGAGCATTTTTAAAATAATTCCTAGCATTTGTCTCTATCATTCCTTTTGGAGGTCCTTTAAAAAATAAATTGATATCCTCTTAATGTTTGGAGAAGGCATACGAGATGATAATTGGGAGTGCTAGCCCCCAATGCACTTTTCTCGAGGAAGATACATATATCTTGAATAAACAATGTTTGCATATGTTTATAATTATACTTATATTGATTATAGGAACTTTTATCTACCTCCATGACATTGGGGTTTCAATTTATTCATGTCGAGTTTTATTTACCCACGATACACATATTTGTGTTAGATATGTCTCATTCCACCCTCTGATGTCCATTGACATACCTATAAATCTAACTTAGTATTATGTTGTATTGAATTAATGGCATTCATTGATGTGTTAGTAGATTAATTTTATTTTGCGCAACCACTACAACTCTTCTACACAAAAAATTGCTTAAATATATTCGTTTTTAGCCATTATACTACTTATTTCTATTCTCCCATAGTTGATGAAATTAAGGTGAAAGATATGCATGGATTGAATATCGATTCCCTTAACCTTATGACTAATCGGTTAACGTTCACATCGAATGATCGTACCTACTTGATCTATGGATTCTGCCATCTAGTGTTGTGCACCCCATTGCAATGTAAAATGAGTAAGGTAGT
>CM076570.1:1329897737-1330220170 GCA_034641835.2 Pinus albicaulis
ATCTTTTTGAACTTCAATTTATTATACTGCTTCTTTGGGAACCTCTCCTTTCTCAAGTGTGCCACAACTAAGTCTCCTACTTCAAAATGAACTTCTTTTCTGCTCAAGTCTACTCTATTTTTGTATTTGATGCTGCTGTCTTGTAGTTGTTGTTTCACTTGTTCATGTATGGCCTGGATCTCTGAAGCAAATTCTCCACCATTTGCACTCCTTAACTCTGCTCTTCCCAGGTTTCTTAATTCTGATATTCCTCTGGGGTGCATTCCATAAACAATATGAAATGGACTCTGCCCTGTGCTTCTGTTTGGTGAATCATTATATGCATATTCTGCCTGAGGAAAAATATGATCCCACTGCTTGGGATGTTCTCCTGCAAGACTCCTCAACAAATTTCCCAAACTCCTATTCACTACCTCAGTTTGTCCATCAGTATGGGGATGATAAGCTGAGCTGAAACTCAGTTTAGTGCCAAGTTTCTTCCATAGTGTCCTCCAAAAATGACCTGCAAATCTGGTGTCTCTGTCTGAAACAATACTCTTGGGAAACCCATGCAATCTAACAACTTCTTTGAAAAACAAGTTAGCAACATGGGTGGCATCACTAGTTTTATAGCGTGGAATAAAATGTGCCATTTTGGAGAATCTGTCTACCACAACAAAGACTGCATCATTCCCTCTCTGAGTCTTGGGCAATCCTAGAACAAAATCCATACTCACCATGTCCCAAGGCCTGTCTGGAATAGGCAAGGGAGTATACAATCCTGCATTCTGGCTCCTTCCTTTAGCATATTGACAGATCTTGAAATTCTTCACAAACTTATCCACTTCTGTTCTCATCCTGGGCCAGAAATAAAAGTGACTCAGCTATTCATAAGTCTTATCAGTACCAAAGTGTCCAGCAAGTCCACCACTATGCTTTTCCTTGATCAAATTTTCTCTCATGGAACATTTTGGTATACACAATTGGTTCTTTCTGAATAACAAGTCTTCCTGCAGAAAATAATCCAGCCACTAGCTTCTATCTGTTAAGATAGGGTTAATACATGCCTCAAATGCTTCTTTAAAATCAGAATCTGTTTTATACAATTCTTTGAGAAAATCGAATCCTGCAACTTCAAAATTTGTCTCTTGAACAAGCAAATGTCTCCTACTCAAAGCATCAGCTACTTTATTGGCTTGGCCACTTATATGTTTCAAAACAAAATTGAAACTTTGGAGATACTCAACCCATTTAGCATGCTTATGTTTCAACTTGGGCTGCTGTACAATATACTGCAAAGCATGATTGTCAGAATACAATACAAACTCCCTGGACATCAAATAATGTCTCCACTTCTTCAATGCTTGAACAATTGCATAGAATTCCTTCTCATAAGAGGAATACTTTCTCCTGGTATCATTCAACTTCTCACTGAAATAGGCTATAGGCCTATCATCCTGACTCAAAACAGCTCCAATGGCCTCCCCACTGGCATCACATTTTACTTGAAATGGTTTGGTGAAATCAGGCAGAATTAAAACAGGCTTCTCTGTTATCTTTTGCTTTAAAACTTTAAAATTTCTCTCTGCTTCAGCAGTCCACTTAAATGGCTGTTTGCTCTTCTTTATGGTCTCAATTATGGGTGCATTAATCTTACTGAAGTTTCTTATAAACTTTCTGTAAAAACTAGCAAGTCCATGGAAACTTCTTACCTCAAAAACATTCCTGGGTGAAGGCCACTCCACAATTGCCTTAACCTTTTCTGGGTCCATCTTCAATCCTTCTGCAGAAACAACAAAACCCAAATATACCAAATTTTCTTTCATGAATGAGCATTTCTTCAAATTTATCAGCAGTTTCTCTTGGTCCAGCTTCTTCAAGACATGATTAAGATGCCTTAAATGTTCCTCTTTAGTTTTGCTGAAAACTAATATATCATCTAGGTACACTATCACAAATTTACCAATGAACTCTTTCAATACTTCATTCATAAGTCTCATAAAAGTGCTAGGTGCATTTGACAACCCAAAAGGCATTACCATCCATTCATACAGTCCTCCATTTGTTTTAAAGGCAGTTTTCCACTCATCACCCTCTCTTATTCTAATCTGATGGTATCCACTTTTCAAATCTATCTTTGAAAAATATTTAGCACCACTCAAACAGTCCATCAAATCCTCAATTCTGGGTAAAGGGAATCTGTACCTGATTGTGATCTTATTAATTTCTCTGGAATCAGTACACATCCTCCAACCTCCATCTTTCTTTGGGCTCAATACTGCTGGTACTGCACATGGACTCAAACTTTCTCTGATCAGTCCTTTGTCCACCAGTTCCTATACTTGTCTCCTGATTTCTTAATTTTCCTTGGGGGTCATTCTATAGGCTACCTTATTTGGCAGATTTGAACCAGGGATAAAATCTATCTGATGGCTGATCTTCCTCACAGGTGGCATCTCATCAGGTAAATCATCCACAACAATGTCACAGTAATCATCTAACATCTCTTGGATTTCTATTGGCAAATCAGAAATCTTTGTAGAAGTAAGAACTACTTTTGGTTTGCAAACTAAAGCAAAGCTTACCTCTTCTTCTTCTATCTGCTGCAGATATTCCTTCCTGCTCAGCAACAAGGTCTTTAGATCAATCACTCTGCTGGATGGCTCTCCTTCTTCCATGGGAATCAATATATGATGTACCCCATCTTTGAAGAACTTGTAAGTGTTCTTCTTGCCATCATGCACTGCTGCTCTGTCAAACTGCCAAGGTCTACCCAGCAGTATATGACACACATCCATGGGCATTACATCACACAAAACCTTGTCCTTGTATTTGCCCATTTGCAGCTCTATCTCACACTGTTCTTTCACAATCAGCTGGTGCCCTTTATGCAACCAGGACACCCTGTAGGGAGTGGGGTGCTCCCTAGTCTTCAGCTTCAGTTTTTCTATCGCCTCGGTGGAAACCAAATTTTCTATGCTGCCACTATCAATGATTAGCTGGCAGCATTTCCCTTAGACTTTGCATATGCTCCTAAACAAATTCTTCCTTTGTGTAGGTTCAGTGACTTCTTTGGTTTGTTTCAACAGGACCTTATTAACCACCAAGGACTCTCCCCTCTCTGGAAGAAATTTTTCTTCAATTTCTGCTTCTTCTTCAACCTGGGCAACAACAACATTTCTTGGACCAGCACCCACATTCTCTGGACACTCATAGTGCTTATGTCCCACTCCCTGACATCTATAACACCTCAACTCTCTACCTCTGCCTCTGTCTCTGCCTCCTCTTCCTTTTCCTCTGTAAGGACCCCTTCTACCACTTGCATCCTCCTCTGTAGATGCATTCTGAGGTGAGCTACTGTTAGCTCCATCCCTGGGTGTAGGCTTTCCTCTACCACCCTGACTTCCCTTCCCACGGAAAGTACCTCTCTTCTTGGTAGACTGTTTTCTCAGGAGTTTCTCCTCTGCTTTCAAGGCCATCTGATAGGCCTCTTCCACTGCCTTAGGAGACAGAAGACCAATCTCATCTTGGATTTCCAGTCTGAGACCATTCACATATCTGGCAGTCTTCTCTGGTGTGTCTTGGAATTGCCCAGCTCTTATGCTCACTCTGTAGAATTCTTCTGTGTATTCTTTTACTGTCAGCAACCTCTGTCTCAGGTTCTGCATTTGTTTATACAATGTCAGCGGGTAATCACTAGGTAATAATTTACCTTTCAATTTGGCCATCATTCTGGTCCAGCTCTTAATAGGTTGCTTGCCAACTCTCCTCCTTTCTGCCTGCACTCCATCCCACCAAAGTGCAGCATGTCCTTTCAGCTTTGTCACTGCAAACTTGACCCTTTTATCTTCACTTATTTCTTCATAATCGAAGCACTTGTTCAGTTCATTTATCCAGTCCACCAGCTCTTCTAGATTCAGTCCCCCTGCATAACTAGACACTTCAATTCTGGGCTTAACTCCAGATCCCAGAACGGTTCTCAGGAGCCTCATGTCAGGAGGAATTTCAACATTTTCTTCATCTTCTTCCGTTTCAGGTTCGCTGATGTCTTCAGGATCTCTGGGTTGTCTTTGTTCCATGGCATCTAATATGGCCTCGACCCTCTGCAACATTCCCAACACCTCAACGTTGGCAACAGGTCTTCTCCTGCCAGCACCTCTACCAACTCGGATTGCCATGTCAGCAAAACAACGTCAACCAGCTCTGATACCACAAATGATGCAACAAGTTCTGAAAGTCGCCCAAAGGAGAGTTTGATCAACTATGACATGGTTCTATCAGCCAACTCTTTTTATCCTCATTCCTTCTCTCCCCGTGGTCTTCTCTATTATTCACTTATTCGGGTTTATTTGTCAATTTCAGAGAAATTGATAAATAAACACTATTCACGACTTTCGCTATTATAAAGTTGAGCTATATAAAGTTCCCCTCTTTCCCTTGGACTTTGGGTTAAATAAACCAACAATTATAAACACGCGACTTTATGATAAACCGTCACCTGGACCCCACATTATATATACAACCAATCAATGTGTGCGTCGTACCTTAGGTTAAAGGTCTTGCATCTTCGTTCAACAATCACCCTCCGATGCTCCTGTGCCAGATCGATGGCCTACGTGCATTCCGCTCGACGTCCCATGTCGATTTTTAACGCGCGAAATAGATACGGAAAGCGGTTTTCCCGCGGGGCCACTCTGCCACGCGTCGATTCTTCAATGGAATCGCTCCCTGCTCTACGGATACCACTCACGGTCGGAAGGTGGTGCGAAAGGGGGGGGAAACCCACCTTCGAAATCCGCCTCCGATTCTGCTACAGTGCTGGACTCGGGTTGCGTCGGGTCACGATCTCCTTTGTATATATTTGACTCAGGGTAAGCCCCGGTTCCGGTCTTCGATTAATGATGGACAGAGTTATCTCGTTATACGGGGAATTCTCCAATATTAACAGACTTCGCCTCCATACGGATTTCTTCACGGGAATTCAAAGACAGAGAACGGGATATCAGTACACAAACGCCTCACAATCAAACGAATTACCACGCCATTAACATTCCAAGGCAATTAGATAATCAACAAAGTAGAAATTCATTCAATTGGGGCAATCGACAATACACAGAGTTTATTGCAGGAAATTCTCTATTCTTCCTCTACCCTCTTTCAATTACATCCGAGAATACATTTATACACATATGACTCCTCGGTTCCTCTATGAGGACCATTTCAGAAACCAAAAGCCTATTACAATTTATTCAATAACTGAACTGACAGCGAAACTGAGCTATTCGACTTCCTCTGACTCCAATTAATCTAAAGGTTACAATCAACTAGTATTGCCACCTAGGCATAATAATTAGAATGTTCCAACCCTCCTAGCCTAACTGTGGACAAACTTCCTACATTGCTGGCCGGTGTCTAATGCCCCTGCTCGGCTACCAAACCCATGGATACGGGTCATTTGTAGCAAAAATCATTTGGCTAGAATTGGGCCACTTCTTTAAACCGTTGCAAATTATGAGATCTTGATCACTGTAGAGCTTGAATAGCCGAGACCCAAAAAAATTCTCCCCTAGATCTTCAGAGCTTCTTTTGTACCGACTATCTAGAGTAAGGTCTTCGTCTAACCAAAGAGGATTAGGGTTGGAATAATTTCTTAAAAGAATATCTTGGTTTATTGAATCTTTGAGCATTAAAGTCACCCACTAAGAGGATATTAACTTCATTCCTTAGGCTAGAAATATCATTCTCTAAAACATTATAAGGACCATTTTTATCTAATTTTCTTTTCTTATAGAAGTTAGAATTGATAGGGGAAAAATAATAGATTTGTGTGTAGGGTTTTTATCATTAATGTCATTAATATCTATCCCAATATATTGGTTGTAAGGGTATTTTTTATAAATCCTAGCATGGGGGGAGATGTTATTCCTAATGTAACAAGCTATACCCCCAATGCCTCTACGATAGGATCGTTTGTTCCTTATTGACCATAGTACAAAGCCATCTATGTTAGGGACTTTAGATTATTCATGCTCCCAGATTTCAACTAGAAATATAATATCAACTTCATTCGAGATCCAACTTAGCTTGGGCCTTTGTTCCATGGAAAGCGTCGTCAATTCCAAGAAAGAATCAGTAGCATGTTGAATTGCTATTTATTACTATATTTACGATTTCCATCTCGAATAGCAACTTTTCTATTTCTGATTATTGCCCATTTTCCTTCCTCGCTTCTTTTACCTTTTGAATTTTATTTATTAATTCCTCTTGATCTTTTGGAATGATATCTTCATTTATAAATATTCTCGTTCCTTTAAGACTTGAGGTTTTACTAAGTATGTCATACTTATGGTCAGTAGAGCTCACTTTTATCGAGATCAGTCTTTCTTTATTCTCAGTTAATTTCCCCAACATTGTTTCTTCTGTGAGACACATTGTTTCAATTTTTAATCTATTATGTAATTATGTCTGGGTTATGGCTAAACTATCCTCATCTACCTCCTCTTTCAAACCAAAGATTATAAGGTTCAAGGCCCTTTTGTTACACTCATGGTGTAATTCTATCAATTTTTCATTTCTTCTTTAATGGGTTTGATATCTAATTTATCTACCACACTATTTAGGGTGAGATTGTTATTAAATTTTTCTTCTAGTTCTTTAATCATTTCCTTCATTATACGACTTTCTAAAGTATCAACATCTCCTTGTTGGGATGTTTGGTTCGTATCTTGGCTTTGTTTTTCTATTACCTGTGATTTTATCTCCATTGTCTCCATTTTATTCTCCAATAGTTTTTTTTTTTTTTTTCTATTTTTTTTTCGATCCTCTCTTCAAGAGATGTAAATTTATTTTCCAGCATGGCTTCTAACTCTATTTGTATTTGACTTCTCATTCTTCTCTACATTTCTATAAAGACTCTATCTACTCATAAAGGCTTTGTAGAGTAAGTGTGCTAGGTCTACCTTTGAAAATCTTTGGTAGATGCGGTGAATTATTCATACATGTGAACAAATATATGATCAATAGATATGTATTAGAAAAAAAAGATACGGAATGTACGCACCTGATATAACTGTTTCAAATCGCCTTCCAGCTACGGAAACAAGGAGATGCCATCCAATCAACAAGCCTGTGGAGCTTAAAGTGTGGGACTTTAGCTCAGAATGTCGATTGTGTCGCACATTTAACAGAATTGTTCGTATCTTCAACTTTCTTGATGCAAATGCTTCTCATTCCACCTTTGGAATTTGGAATTTAATAATGCAGGAAAACCGATGTGATTCGACCTGGAGGTCAGTTCTGCTTCTGTCTGCACTGATCCAAGAATTCATGAATTTAGAGCTCGAATCTTCCAAAGAAGCTACACTTCATAGCCTCAATTTAGCTACAAAATCTTGTGTAAGCTCACACCAAATTGTTGCAAGATCCACGTTGGATTTCCAATGCCTCTGACTGGTTACAAGAATCAAGCCCTTGATGCGCTATAAACCACAGAGATCGATGAAGATTCTGAAATGCTGCAGTAGACCCGATCATATCAATGTTACCATAAAATACCCGAGCTCAAGGTTTTCGCAGAAGACCCAAGGGAAATACCACAGAAGATCCGAGTGAGCCTCTCTTCACCACCGCAGATATCAAATGCGAGAAATGCGAGCCAATTCTGGAATTAAAATTGGATTTACACTCCCTTAGACTGTGGTTACAAGAATCGATCCCTTGATGCGCTATAAACCACATAGATTGTTGAAGATTATGAAACACCGCAGCAGACCCGAGCATATCAATGTTACCATAGAATACCTGAGCTCAAGGTTACCGCAAAATACCCGAAGGAAATACCGCAGAAAATTTGAGCGAGCCCCTCTTCACCACCGCAGAGATCAAATGCAAGAAATGCAAGCCAATTTTGGAATTAAAACTGGGAATCAAGCCCTTGATGCGCTATATATATATAATAAATTAAATTATATAGATAGCTTTTACTTTTTCTTTATATGAAATTATATATATATAATAAATTAAATTATATAGATAGCTTTTACTTTTTCTTTATATGAAATTTAAATAATATATTATTAAAAATTATATAGTGTTATTCAAGATAATTTAAAATCGTATATTTGTGGGGAGAGGTGCCAGAATGGGAGAGATGTTTCCATATAACATGGCATATAAAAATAGTAAAATATTTAACTGCTAAGTCTAGCAATTCATACATACTCTAACCTCCTCTAGTTTTGAACCTGTGACCTCTTAGGAGAAAAGAGCATTCTCTTATCCATTAGGTTCATATATATTATACTAGCCTATATCCATCTTAACTTCGGATCTACCAAGCCCTGAGGTGGATCACAACTCTTTCACGCGTAAAGAATCCCTCTAGGGACTTGGTAGATCTAGAGTTAAGATGGATCTAGGCCGGTTTTAGTGTAATATGAATGTTTGAAAGTACTAAATTCATTTCTACATTCAAAAATAAATTTTAATAATGCAAAATTACAACATAACTAACTAAGATTCAAACCATGAATATTGAAAATAGTCCAAATATTCTAATACTTAAACTTAAAAAAAAAAAAATGAAAATGAAAAACATTTTCACATAAATTTCAATTTCAAACTTTCTTTAAAATAATTAATTAATTTCTAATTTTCTTAAATTTCCTACAAATCAAGAAGGATCAAATCTATTGAGGTGATTTTGTTTAGAGTGAAACCTTAGAGAAAGGGTTGCATCTCTAGAGATTTCATCTCTTTCACAAGTGATAGATCAAATATCTAGAGGTACAAATCTTCAAAGTGCAAAACATGAAGAAAGACATATCTCTAGAGATTTGATCCCTCTTAACACTTGATAACACTTGGTAGTCAAGGTTCACATGGATCTATATGGATTACACACCCACTCTTGAGGTACAAATCTATATGGATTACACACCCACTCTTCAAGTACAAACCTTCATAGTGCAAAACATGAAGAAAGACTTGCATATCTTGAGATTTGATCTCTCTTATCATTTGATAGATTCAAGATTCACATAGATCTATATGGATTACAAACCCACCCATCAAATACCAACTAAACACATAATGAATTGTACATCTCTTCTACCTTAAACTCCATATTAAGTAAGAAAAAAATTACACATTTCCTTTATACTAAAAAACAGAAAACAATAATAAACAAAATCAAAAGTTATTTAAATTATACCAATAGCTCTTACTATAAAAACAATTATACAAATTATATATAAAATTAGAAATATATTATCTTTATGTCAAAAATTGTTGTATAATTAAAATGAGAATTAAAGTATCAAACAATTTTCTGTCCAATATTATGACAACCAAATTTATTTTTTATAAATTACTATAATCAAAAACTAAAATATTTTATTATTAATTAATATTAATTTATGGTTACCATTTATTAATATAAATATCACATTATTATTTTTAATATAAAATTATTAAATAACATCTCTAGAGAAATCTTTAGAAACTGAAGCATTATACTGTACAGAATTTAAAACACTATTTACATCACTATTTACATCATTGATAGACACTTGCACTCTGTCTATCTGTTCTTTTACTGAGACAGCTTTTGCCATATTCTTCTCCAAACCAGTAATGGCAATATTTGTCCAGTTTATTTGTTCACTGGCTGTTTGGACTCAAGCCAATTATCATATAAGTTCAAAGAATCACAATAAAAATCCCCGGAAAATCCACAAATAATAAAAATAATCGACGCTGACGGCCTGCTCCAGATAGTTCGTTCAATACTACATTTTGAATGCAGGACAGTACTAGTGTCAAAACTAATCTGTCTGCTTCTAGAATCTGGTCCCCACTCCAGACTACAATATATAATACACGCAGTAGTGACGTCAAAATTAATGCACAACGATTTTTTTTGTATATTACAGGCAACGCCCGAGCAGAAGGACCATTCTGCACAATTCTGCTAGTGCGCTTCGCTGCGAATAAACAATTCTGCTAGTGCGCTTCCATGGCAATTCTCAGATGGGCAGCTGCAAAACGGGCAGCGGCGCGTTTGGCTTCTTCTTCCTCTGGCATGTCTGCCGATCCCAGAACTCTTCCCAATTTCAAGATCACCAGACACCCACCTCTCATGGTGGCCCCAGATTGCGCTACACCCCGCCAATCCCTCTATCTTTCCAACGTTGACGATCAATTGGGATTAAGGTATCAAATGCCAAAACTTCTATTCTATAGAAATAGAAACGACTCATCCAAGAAGAATGTAGAGGATCCAGTCAGAATTATCAAGGAGGCTCTGGCAAAGGCTCTGGTGCATTACCATCCTTTTGCCGGAAGATTAAGAGATGCAGATAACGGTAAACTCACCGTGGACTGCACCGGTGAAGGGATTCTTTTCGTAGAAGCTGACGCCGATATTTCATTAGAAGACTTTGGAGATCTGTATCCACCTATTCCTCGGGGAGATGAATTTATCGCTAATGTTCCGGGCTCGGAAAATATCACAGACACACCACTGCTTCTGATTCAGGTTTGTAATCTTCACAAATAAGATGATAATTTATAGAGTCCATCATGTGGTCTTAGAAGTTTTGGTACCGTATGAATTTGCAGGTAACGCGTCTAAGATGTGGAGGTTTCGTATTGGGTTTGCGCTCCAATCACTGCATGAGTGATGGTGCTGGTATCGCCCAATTTCTAAAAGCTCTCGGTGAAATAGCGAGAGGGGCAGCGAACCCGTCGGTTCCGCCAGTTTGGAACAGAGAAATCCTCCGACCCAGAGCGAGGCCTATTCTGAAATTCCCCCACGATGAATATGACGAAACGATAACGCAACATGATTTAGAGGAAATGATTGCTTCGACGGAGGAAATGAGCACGAGATGTTTTTTCTTTGGTTCAAGAGAAATTGAAGCTTTAAAACGACAGATAGAAGTTAGCGGTAAATACACGTCATTCGAAGCGGTATCTGCGTGCTTGTGGCAATCGCAAACAAAGGCTCTGAATCTCCCGGCCGATCAAGACTCCAGATTGTTGTTTGCTATAAACTGCCGTTCTCGGTTTCGACCGCTTCTCCCCGACGGTTACTATGGCAATACAATATTTTTCGGGTGCTCTAACACAAAAGTCCGGAATCTAACTGAGCAGCCGCTGTCTTTCGCAGCTAAGTTAATTAGTGAAGGCAAGAGAAGGGTTGACGAAGAATACATGCGATGTGTGATCGATTTCCTGGAAGTGAAGCGGGGCCCACGCTTCGCGATGCGGGGTTCTTATATTCTTACGGATCTGTCCAAAGTTGGATACCAGAAGGCTGATTTCGGGTGGGGGGAAGCCGTGTATGCAGGTTTTTCGTTAGCTGCAATGCCTACAATGTCGTTTTTCTCCGTTCCTTTAATCGAAGGCTTCCAAGGGATTGCAGTTCCTGTTTGTCTACCGTCCGTTGCCATGGAAAATTTCGAAGAAATTGTATATAACACAATAGCCACCAAGAGGATATTGTTCACAAAAACACAGAAGACACAGCCGGTGATAATCCAGTGAACCATTTTTCTGGCTATATTGCATGTCTGCAACACCTTAAATGAAGTGCAAACGAGTTTATGGAGTTGAAAACACCAACCCCTTTTCATGAAGTTTCGGTACAGTCATTTGCTTTTAGCCCGGGCAGCTATGTCTCAGGCAAATATTTTTCATATTTTTATTTCACGAATTAATGAGACTGCAACAACATAACGATGACCGTGATCGTTATGATTTTTATGTTTTTCTCCTTCTATGTAATTTCTATTAGAATAAATTATTTTAAAATAAAAAAATTATTAATGTTTGATGAGAGATTTAATGATGAAAAGTGAATAATTCTGTTCGCAATGTTTAATTTCCATGAAGGTTTAATATGGAGTTAAAGGCCCTGAAGGTTTAATATGGAGTTATAGGATATTTTGAGGTAGTGGTTGAAATTATAGTTTTATTCAAAAAGATTATATCAATTAATATTTTTATGTATAAATGCTTTGATAAAAGTACAATCTATGTTTATTAAAATTTGAAGTTCAAAGGGGTTGGATTTAATGGTGAAAAATAATAATTTTTCATCAGTGGTTGAGCTTTAATTCTCATGTTTAATTTTGATGAAAGCTTAACATGGAGTCATTGAGCTTAACATAAAGTTATGGTAGTGGTTAAATATGTACTTACACAAACAAACAAACAAACAAAATGTTAAATTTTCTTAAAATTCATGTGCACCTAATTAAATCAAATCACAACTTAGTGTGCTTAAATTTACAACCCGAATGAATAGGATAAAATGATGGAAGTTCAAATCTCATAAAATTTCAACATAAAACCATGAATCATCTTAAATCTCAAATGTTAAATAATAAACTCATATAATAAAATAAAAAATATAAATAATAATTATAAAAAGTGAATGTCACATCTCTTTAGGATGCGCCTTAAGCTATCATTGTGTATCATATGATATTATATTCAAGGTAGGCTCAAGCAAACTGATTCACTCAAAATATATTCTCTAATCCATATAGTTGTTCTTATCTAGACAATTGCATATATTCCTCAATTCAATGATAGAATTTAACTAATAAATTCACGGGGTGATGTTTATGTTGAATATAGGGAAAAAAAAAATTAAACTGTAAAGATATTTTGTTAAAATAATTAAAATAAACACCAAATAAATTTTAAAATTTAAAATATTTTAACAAAATAAACACGAAAATAGCAGAAACTATTAAATTTAAAAAATGTTTCAGATTTGAAATTCCTACCCGACTTGAACCATATAGCCAATATCTACCAACCATCACCCATCCCTATAGCCATTGCTGTGGTGTAGAACCACTCATATCAATTTTCGTATGTTGTTTTCATCGTCCATACAACCACCAAAAATTAATTTCCTATTCATAAAATGACAAGTTGGAGCTTGTCTTACAAAATGAATTATAGATTTTGAAAGAATTAATTGCCGTACCGTACAATCCTGAATATTTGGTTCATCTGCATTATCCATGTGGGTCCAAATTTTATTTTGGTGTAATGAGTTTCACCTTTGCCATCAACATTTAATATGTTCCACCGTAGCTTTTTGTATCCTGCAAAGTCATAAACAGTGTCAGGAAATATCATAAAAGGATAAAAGGATTATTACCTGGCCATAATGCACTGCTTGTTGTCCAAGTAGGATCTCTTGTCCTATTGATGCAGAAGTATCGATGATATACTTGACTTCTGTCACTTCCTTGAGTCCAAATCATACTGATATCATGAAAGTCATTTGAAAGACTTTCTTCAGCAATATGGGCATCCATCATGCTTCTTGAGTAGACCATATCATGTATCCACTTGTTCCCTTTTGGATACACTTTTCTTTTGGGTACTAAGTGTTGTAAGTCAGTATGTGGCTGCAAATTTGCGTCCAATACCTTAGTACTTCTTAGTTGCCAAGTTGGTTTCCAATTGTCTCTGTATTCTGACCAACTTTTATTTTCTGATATGGATCTTAACACTTCTTGCTGCTGATTAAGATCCCATTCTGTCACTATCACCATTACTTGGTCTTCTTCTTGTTCTTGTTGCTGGATATATTCCCGGCTTAAGAAATCTGGCAAGTGATTATTTATCCCTTTGATATGTTCAATTTTAACGTCAAAATTTGTAAAAAGTGCTTGCCATCTAGCAAATTTGGCTTCTCCAGGCTTCTTAATTTCCTTCGTAAGGACTTTTCCTAGTGCTGAGGCATCAGTTCTCAGCAAAAATGGCTTATTGACAAGATGTATTGCAAATTTATCAATGCAATTCCAGGCATCTTTTACTTCTCTTTCAATAACAGAGTAATTTTTCTCTGTTTTTCTCTAGGTTCTAGAAGCGAACTGAACTACCTCCTCGATCTTGTCCTTTTAATCCTTCTTCTGCTTTAATACACCTCCCCATCCAATGTCGTTGGCATTTGTTTCAACAATTTTAAAAGAACTTTCATCGGAAACATACAAAATAGGCAACGTTTTTACCTTGGCTTTAATCTGTCTAACAGCTGTAGTGTGGTCTTCTGTCCAAGGTGAAGGATTTTTTCTCAATCTCTGGTTTAACAGAGATCTGTATGTTGCACAATCCTTGTAGAAATTCCCAACATAATTCAAGCATCTTAGGAATATTTGAAGTTGTGTTTTGTCGAGGATGACATCTGGGAATTTATTTGCAAATTCTATAGCATGGCTTTGCAATGCAATCTGTCCATTCTGGATTGTGTGTCCCTGAAATTTTATTGCGGTTTGGAATATTTCTATCTTCTTTTTACTTAACACCAAACCATTTTGTTTGACCAACTTTATAAAGATTTTGATGTGGTTAAAGTTGTCTTGAAGATTCTTTGAAAAAATAAGAATGTCATCTATCTAAACAAGCAACCAATCTGCATAAGGTTTGAATATAGAATCCATGACCTTCTGAAACTTGGAGGGAGCATGCTTCAGGCCAAACGGCATGACATTCCATTCATAATGTCCAACAGGAATGCTGAAAGAAGTTTTGAACTTATCTTTCTCAGCAACTGCGACCTGCCAGAATCCAGATTTTAGATCAAACTTTGAAAATATCTTTGCACCAGAAATCCTTCCCAATAGATCTCCTTTGTGAGGGATAGGATAAGTGTCATCAGCAATAACATAATTCAGAGGCTTATAATTTATTACAAGTCTTGGGATTCCTATGATTTGTTCGGATCTCTTATTGACATAGAACCCGTAGCAATTCCAGGGGCTACTGGATTCTCGGATCAACTTTCTACTTAATAGTTGATTTATTTCTTTTTCACAAGGTCCCTGTATTCTTTATTCATAGGGATTGCCTTGGACTTACAGGGCCTGCTTGTATACTCAGTTTTGTAGGGCAGTTCTACACATTGATGTTTCCTATGCCAAAAGGCATTTGGTTCCTCTGAACAGCATTTTGTTTCGATAATTGACTTTAATTTAGATATTTTTCTCTAAACTTCAGGAGATTTCAGTTGCTCTTCTATATGGATGGTAGACTTAATATACTTGAGCTCTGAGAGTTTATTTTCAGCCTTTTTAAGTTCTTGCATAGCCTGTACCATGGTAGAAACCCTAGGATTTGAAACATAGGGCATGTCTATTCTTTTGGATTTCCCTTCTGAAGTAGGTACAGTTATAAAATAACCTGCTCTATTGTTTCTCAATCTGATAGAGCCATGGGGTTTTATTGCTGCTAGGAAGACATTTCCTAAAATGCAATCAACTGGGATGTCTCCTACTGCAAACTTTAATTTTATGCAATGAGTATCAAAGCAAACAGAAGCTTTAGGAACTTCATATTGTAGGGTTTTCTCTCCTAACCCTATTATTTTTCTGGAGGTTGATATCCAGTATTTGGAGGGGATGACTTTTTTATTAAAAATATTCACATCTGCACCAGAATCTAAAAGTGCAGTGAGGGAAAACATCTCTCCTTTAATGCAAACATTTATTTGAACATGATGTTGTTGGTATTCTATGGCTAGAACCCGCATTTCTCTTAATCCTACTGTAGGATCCTTTTTTCCCTCAAGAATTTTAACATTGGATTATGTGAATGGAGGATTGTGCAATGTATAGTTTGTGCAGTGACCTGAAACAGGTTGTGTCATTTCATGTTTCCCTTTTTCTAGCTTAGCAACTTGGGATTTAAGAACAAAAAATTCTGATTTAAGCATATGGATTTCTTTACTCACCTCCCCCAAAGTGAGTGAGCGAACTTTGTTCTGCTGCTGATCCCGCTGGTAGGCCTTGGTATTTCTTTCATAAGAAGCTTCGAGAAAGAGAGGCTTCTTGCTGGCACTTTTGCTAGCTGAAGATGGCTGTGACATAAATGTCTCTAGCAATCTATTCTTGAGATCTCCTTCTTCCATTGCACGGATTTGTGCAAAAATATTGAGCTCATCTTCATATGTTTGTGCCATAAGGACTTTTAGTTTAGAACTAAAATCTTCTGCGAGAGAATCATCAGATGAAGAGTCAGATTCATCATCAGAAGAACATCCACATTTACAATTTTCAGAATCTGAACAATAACAATGAGATTGTAATTCTTCAACAGAAGAACTGGAAGAGGAAGATTCACTACATGAATCAGAGGAGTAGTCATGCAGCTGTTGTTGTTGAATAAACAGGCGAGGACAGATTTCTGCCGTATGGTGTGAAGATCCACACTTGCTGCATTTGTCTTCAGTTTTTACTATTGTCTTTCCTTTATTTGGAGGCTGTGATTTTCTGCCTCTGTTTTTCTTTGACTCTTCTCCATCAGGACATATGTTTGCTGTGTGGCCATGTTTACCACATAACCAACATATGAGTTGATTCAGCTTTTCTTTCTTCTAAGTTTTCAGATGTATATTTGATGGCTTGTATTAATGAGTATTAGTGACATACTTGTAATATCCCTTTCTTTTGGATGGCCTTGAGGAAATTATCCTCTTATTATTTCTGCTGATGAATTTTTCTCTCTTCTGAGCCTTCTTTGCCTTTCTTTTAGACTTTCTACTTTTAACTAGGGGATCATCAATAGTGATGCCATATTTACTGCAAAAGGATTTGCTGTCAGGCAGTCTAGACATCTTCTCTAAAGATTTATTCAACTTTGAAATAGTACACAGAGTTATTAGTACCTTTGTAATAATTGCATATATTTCTCCCCAAGTGTAAACTTCGAAAGGAAATTGAAAATATTCTTGCAGTTTAATAATGTCTACCAATTTTGAAGGCAATGCTGCAAGATAAACTTGTTTCCACAAGCGATTTTTAGGATCTTTTACCAAGAAGATCCACTGCATCCAATCTCGGTGGAAATCTTCATACTGACTCATTTTCATGCACTTTAAATTCATTAAAATAATCTCATTTTTGTATGAGACAACAGTCTCAGTGCCGCACCAATGTTCTTCAATCATGGAAGTTACAGCTCTAATCATGTTATTTGTGGGAGTACCATCTGGATGACAGATGATATCTCCATTTTCATCTTTCAAAATTTCTTCTTCCATCTTTTTTATCAAATCTGGAGAAGTTTCAACTTCCCACCATCTTGCCAAGTTCCAATGAAGCATTGTATCATGATTTTACATGCTTCAACTTCATATTTTCCTCTGACACACATGAGTTTATACTCAGTCATCATCTGATCAATCACTTGTCTAATTTGTCCCATGCTGAGATTATCAATATTCCACTCTTTATGACATTCAGGATAAAATGAATGGGTTTCTGGAAGCTTACCCATCCCACTGAGATCTGGAGCAGAATATCTAGTAAACTGGCTTTCTAGGGGTTCATAGACTGGAAGGACCTGAGTCTCAGGTTCTTTGTCAGATTATTTTATTAAAGAGGCAAGGGTAACTCTTTCTTTAGAAGGTCTCTGGGAAGACTGTGAGGACTTTCCAACTTCTTTTGGAAAAAGATGGGGAAACTTGTCAATGGGATTGACAGGGTTCTGGATATGTACATTCTTTCTCCTATGCAAAAAGGAAGCTGGGACAGGTTTGCCTGTCTTGGAGGGTTAAGCTTGTCAAACTTGTCAGACAGATTAGCTATAAGACCTCTAGTAGAATAAGCTTCACTTACAATTCTATCTTCTACTTCTTCCATTTTGGTTAAAGACTCTCTAGAATAAGACTTAAGCAAAGAATAGTCAAACTGCACATTATTCAAAGCACTATTTACATCATTCATAGAAACTTGCATCTTATCAAATTGTTCTTTAACAAAAACAGTTTTGGCAACATTCTTGTCAAGGCCTGTTATAGCAGTGTTTGACCAGTTTAGTTGTTCACTGGCTTTCTGTATCCTGCCATCTATGCCAAGAGAATTATCATACTTTAACACCAAAGGAATGGCCTTTGCAGTGTTCTAACCTTCTCCTAGGATGATGCCTCTATAAGGAGGAAAGGTAGTAGTAGTCTCAATTTTGCTACCATCAAGGGCTGACCAGGAATGTTGAGAAGAAGATGTCATAGCATCAGTCATTAGTACATTATCAGATTGCTTATTTTTCTTCCATGAATAGAAAGATATCCAACTGTTATTTCTATCCATATAATCTTTCCATTCTTCTGACAATCTGATTTTTTCTTCACATGAGTGAGTGATACCAAAAGAATCGGCCTCAGGATGAGTATAAATATCCCAGTTTAGCATATGTTTCATCCACTGGGTTTCAACCCTATGCTTCTTGCACCCATCCATAATAGTGAATAATTTTTGCATCTCCATGACTGAAGGCTTTTTGCAGTCAGATGGTAGATCCTTGAATCTTGATTCAGGGATTAAATCATTCTTCTGCTCTAGATATCCGAGACCATATTTTGGTATATTGGATGGTCTCATCCTGCTAAACATTTCTGTCAATCTAGGGTCTTCATTTTCCAGAGATGGCAATTCATGCATCATTAACACATGGTATGACTCATGAGGGAATGGAATGTCAGAGCATTTAGGATTAGGACATGGGTTAACTGAGGTAGAAGCTGGGGCTTCTCCTGTCCTGGGATGATGATTTTCATGAATGACCAGATAGGCAAGACTACTGAGATTGAATAAGGTTCTACACTCTAGGCAAGAGACTTCAATAGAATTAAAATTTACAAGCTGAGCAAATTCAAACAAAGAAATGTGTTTACAGGAACTGGAAACAATACTGGAGCAAGTTGTATCTACAATTTCCGGATCTTTGTACAAGGGAGATTTTTTGTAGGCCTCTTCAATCCTACGTCTGTCAATGGTAGATCTTCAAGGGAAGGACAGAACAACTGAGGATTGATCTTCACAAATGTTGGCAGAAGTGATATTTTTTGCACAGATAGATTTAGGGTTAGGAATGAACCAATGTTCTAGGAAATTCAGATCTTCCCATTTGATAGCTTGATGTTCCACCTTCTGATTTTTAGAATCGGTGAGAACAACAACACTTGTTTTTGAATCTCTGTTGGGAGCATGGAGGACAGCCGGATAAAGGGTGTTTGTGTGACGAAAACAACCCCTGGTCTGAATGGAAATATTATTTCTTTTCTTAAGCATGTCAAACCCTGAAGTCTGTATTTGAAGCTGTAAGATTTTTTCTATAGTCTCATCAAATACGTAGACTGAAAAATTAGGGTAACAATCAAACAAAATAGGACCATTAGATAGTGGGGCTACAATCCCTCCAATGATTGAATCAGTATATTTATTATGGGTAAGATCTCTCACAGTGGCTAAGACATAAGTATCTAACCCTTGATGTGTAAGAGCACTGATTCCAACTCTGATGCATCCTAGATGCAGGTACTGGGTTTTTAATCTTCGGGCTTCTACCTAAAGCTGCTTTGGGTCTAGAAGGGGAATGGATTGGACACAGTATAAATTTTATTGAATAGAACTGATGGATTCCTTTATAGATATCCTAGTGGCAGCCTTTAGATGGAAGGGTGTCACATCGGAATAAACTTCTGACGCTAAATTACTTGGGAGTTTCCATCGAGCAGATGGCTCAGTTTCTTCATAAACTAATTCAGAAGAATTCAAGACTCTATTGGATGCAGTAAAAAACATATCCTTAAGGGGATTTTCTTCAGCCTTTTCCTTTTCATCTAATTCTCTGAAAGAAATCGACTTTCTGAAAGAGTCCATTTTTCTTAAATAAAGAGAGGATGATTTTGAGTACTGACCTTTCTTGAACCAGACAATCTTTCTGGCTCTGATACCAATTTTACGCAGGGGCTTCACAGATCGAAGCTTGCAACAGCAACAACAGGCTGACTGGCTTTGTTGAGTCTCTTCTATGTCTTTGATCTCTCAAATTCCTTTACACGAACCCATACATGAACCTACTTCCATTGTCACACTCTGACGGCTTAAACACGGCCTCTTGCCTTCAACAGCCTTGGCGTCCCTAGGTGTTTTCGCGAACCTCTGGCGAACCTCAAGTGAACATAAGAGAGACAGATACTACCTCAACAGAAAATATAAAGCTCAGAATTTCAAGTACTCAAGGATGCGGAAAAACTTTCTTCTCTTTATTGATTTCAAAATTTCATTACATAGATCTTATGGACTCAGATTTCTTTCCAGAGATTGACTGTTTCAGCATTTACCAGGGATTTGCTTCTCAATAAATAAGATAGCACTCTGGAGGCTTCCTGGCTGAATACAAACTTTGTCTAAGAAAACATAACTCACACAAACTAACAAACAAACTAATGATCTGGCCACTTTAGGTTCTCACTAGTGTCGAGCACACTGATGCACGGGCTTCTCAGATCAACTACTAGACTTGAGTGACCTCTCCGTGATGTAAGCAGATCAAGCTTAGAGCTTGCAGATGCAGAGCAGGAAGAGAGCAAACTCTGACTCTAAACACACACACAAAGACTCCAACAACCGATGCTAAATGAGTGAGCCTTACCCTCCTTATATAGGATGAGAGGGGGGACAAGCAATCAATTCGGATCTGTCAAGGACCAAGATGTGGAGGAGGAATCATTGCTTTAACTGCCAATCCAAATGAATTTAATTAGTTTAATATTCGTACAATTAATTAATTATCATACTATACAATTTATTGCGGTGTTGTATGACTTAAGTAGAGCACCATGGAGTTAATTATTTCCAGTATTGTGTGATTTAATTAAAGTGGTGTACAATTTTTTTTGAAGCCAATTATGAGTTTGTAAAATTGTAAATTCACAAACTGGGCGTTAATAGGCCATACAAGATAGTCGTAAAAAAATTAAAATGGAAATTTACAATTCAGTAAATTAAATTTGGGACAAAATTGATCCAAATACCTTATTAGTGGAATACAAGGGTGGAAAAAATAGAATAACAATAAAATCATAATGAAGAAACCATTGTGGCACTTTAAAAGGAGTTAGAAGAGAAGCATGTTTGTTAAAAATATGATCTATCGGAATCATTATATATTACAAAAATATCAAATATAGATAAGGGTTCTAGTTAATCAGAATCACATTATATTACACGAGGACTAAGTTAAGTCAAGTTAGAAAGTGGATAAAAATCACGTTCAAATAAAAAACATACTAGCAAATCTTGCCATTTCCAAAAACGACCCATTTCATAGAAAAATTTTCAAATGCTTCAGATTATTTAAGTCCATATGACAAATAAATATATCTCCTCATGACATGTTGAATGAAATGTATCAAAAGAAACAACATCAAGAATGTGTGTGAGAAGTAAAAATATTACTTAGACAATGAAGAATCATATGTAGAAGATATTTAAGATCCTTAATGATTTTCCCTAAATTACAATAATGAGAATGCACCACAGATATCACTATCAACCATAATAGGGATACCACAACAAAAAAACATTAAAATTGAAAGGATACACCAAAAATATCAATAATGGACCTAGTATATACCGGAAGTACCCTGTAACATACATCCAATTTATTTTTAACTTTCTACCCTATAGGTAAATATTAATCATATTGCATGTTTATTATGCCAAACACAACATTTGAATATCAGTCATATAATAAAACTATTTGTCTGCGTTATAACTTTATTGTAAAGCTAACCATTAATACAACCAAAGTTATATCAATTCCTATTCACGGAATGCCTTGCTATGACATACTGTACCATTTCATATTAATGTGTTATGGATCAGATTATAGTTTATTTATACCATCACAAATTGCATTGTTTTGGTATCATTTTATTTATGGTTTTCCAACACATAAGTCACACATGTATCAATTTTTGGAACGAGGCGTAGTTGGGTCGGACTGGCTATTAATTATAGCGGTACTCGCAATTAAATACAAAGGATAGATGTGTGATTTTCCACAGATGTATGTAGATTTCATTGGAATTCGATTTAGATTTCCACCGTTGATTCTTATGAGATCAAGGGCTCACAAATTTGGTGGGAAATGTTCTTTGGAAACTCTGCTAACCCTAGCAGACTTACCATTTGTCACTTCCACCCTATGAGTTTGATTCACTGCACTTTTGAGTTCTGCTCCTCATGGTTTCGTTTTGGCAACAACATGTTTGAAGGTGTCTCTACCCTTTGCAATGCATTTGCTGAAGAGCATTATCTCTATTTTCCATGGTCGTTACCCTTGTACTGGATTTAAGCTCCTCCTTTATGATTTACAGTGGCGTTCCCTTCAAGGAAGTCTGAACATTCTCCCAAATTCATGGCTTCGTCGCCAATCTCATCCCGGTAAGACTTAATTCGTAGTTCTATTTCTTTCACTCTTTAGTGAGTTTCGATTTGTGGTTTCTGGAACCGTGTATAGACGTCGTCTAACTTGCTTCCCTTACTTGCAGCTCGGCTTTCTTCCAGGCTTAGGATTTGATTAACCTCAGGTGAGAAAATTTACCTTTTCTCCTTCTCTGTCTTCAATAGTTTCCATTTTATAGTTTGGTTTACGTTTCCACATTGCTACCTTTACACGCATTATTTAGTCTGTCGTTCTGAATTATCTAAGGTAAATATCTGCCAATGTAATGTGGCACTTCTACCGGTTAATGGACTCGGCTAACGTTTAATAATTCCCTCTAGGTATTTCGAGTTTTCTTATCTGGGTCTGCATTCTTTTCTTCAAGGTTAGCACTGGTTGTGTGACATTGAACTCCAGAATTTGTTAAAGTTTACTCTTTTATATGAGTTTGTTCTCTTTTGGATCCAGAGACTCTGTTTAAATGTTTAACGAATTTGAGAAGCTCAAGACTCAGGGTCTCCACTAAGTTTTGATAATGGTTGGAGCTCTAAGTATCTGAATGTTATTATTCAATGTTAGACTATATAATGAGAAACGTTTCCAGAAATTTTTTTACCATATAGTCTATTACGATATTTCCATTCCTAAGTCTTGTTTTCATTACGATACTATTTCTCTGTGGCATAGCAGTTTTTATTATTATGCTTCACGGGTTTTTCCAGAGAATACATTTAAATGTTCGATAAGGCTGCTTGGCTTGTTGTTCTCAAATCCTTTGTCGAAAATCATTCCTGTGCATTTCTTGAAATACTCTACAAATTTGTGTACAGTTTGTTTACTTAAGGGTTTATTTGGGTGTATAGATGAGATATCTTGTATAGTTTATACAGGAGGTCTTTAAAGACGGTTTTCAATTTAAATTTTCTCTTGTTCTTTACATATATTGACCGAACTATGGTTCTTATTCTGCATTTTATTCAATATGTGCTAATATATATTTCTTGCAGTGATACACTCCAGTTTTTTGCAAAGAGTTATATTTGTATATAGTCTTTATCTTTACTGTTACTTGAACATGGAGATTTCTCTGCTATTCTACTGTGCGTAATTTAGATATTTTTATCGGGTGTCCGGACCACCAAGCCACTCCGTCCATGAATAGATACCAGGGATAACCATGTATACTGGGTTGGGATCTCTTGTACCCAGTAACGACAGTTATTCCGATTCAGTTTATAACACTTTAGGGTTCACAGTTTTGAATTCTTTTTTGCACAGTTATAATAGTTTTCTAGATTGGTTTATCTCTTCTTACCACCTTTCTTGGTATGGTTACTGATACAAGAATTCATGTTAAATTAAATAAATCTCTACCGTAAAATATGTTACAGCAACTGATAATTATAACAAGCTTAAATTGTAGGATACTACAACAATAGTTTTCACAACCTTGTCGTAGCGTACCCATTAATAGATGCTTCATAATGTATCATTCCAACAGAAGATAGTTTTAAAAGTCCAAAAATATATGTTCCAACAGAGGGTTAATATGATAAAGTCTTTATTAGATTTAAATATCAGTACTGTATACAATAACTTAAGAACAAAAATTCTTTTATGTCTACCATAATAAATAGACATTCACTTATCTGGAAAATTGTGTCAAACTGTGGTGTCCACCCAACATTCAAGAGAGGCGATTACGTCCTCCTCTTGCCCCTGAACTCCACCTGAAGAGGTATAGGTTGACAATATATTTTCTGATGTGACCTCCAGACTCCAAGTCCAGTCAGAGCCAGAAAACTTCAGGAATTTCTGAGTGTTTTTCCACTGGTCTCTACTATCTTAGGAAATCCTCACTCTTTTCTTAGCCCCTGAACAGAACCCCTACTCCTCACTGGGATAAGTTTCTTATCCTCAGAGGAGTAGGTAATTGTTCAAACTGTCCAACCACCTTTCAGTTCTTGGAAACATTTACCAACAACCCTTTAACTTTTACTTTCCATAACTAATTTTTTTATTATTCACAATTTAAAAAGGAAAAATAACTTTTCCAACAAAATATTAATTGTCTCAGAATTTTTCCTTAACAAATGATAAAATTAATTTAACTAGTAAACAGTAAATGCAACTGTCACAACTTCCCCCTGGAAGTAACATCGTCCTCGATGTTTTACTCTGGCTCATCAAATAGCTCTGGGTAAGCCTCGTGCACAAACCCTTCATCCTCCCAAGTAGCCTCATCTGTGCCGAAGCACTTCTAGTGCACTTTAACCTGGGTGATGACTCGCTTTCGGAGCATAATTTCTCTCCAGTCAAGTATGTCTTCTGGCTCGACCAGAAAATCGTCGTCCGGTTCTACCTGCAAACAACAAAGTTCCTTATCAAATTTTCATACAAAAATAATATTTCAAGTTAGGAATTTTTAATTATATCCTACCTAAATATTTTTCCAATGAATTGCGTGCTTCGAATCATGCACATAATGCTTTAACAGGGACACATGAAACACATTGTGTACTTGAATGTGACTGGGTAACACCAACCGATAAGCCACAGATCCTACCCTTTCCAAAATTTGGAAGGGTCCACAGAACCTGGGAGCCAACATGGCATAAGAGGTCCACCGCAAGGTACTCCTCTTGGGTTTGATCCTCACATACACATGCTCTCCTACTTCGAATTCCCGATAAGACCTCTTCTTATCTGCGTAGATATTCTACTGACCTTGTGCAACCTTCAAATTTTGTCTTATCTTCTTTACTTCTGATTCCATTTCTGCCAACATTTATGGTCCCAACATTAGTTTTGTTTCGGAGCTACTCCAATTTATGGGTGTGCGACACTGCCTCCCATACAAGGCCTCGAAAGGACTCATCTTAAGGGATACCTGATATCCGTTTTTGTAAGAAAACTCAACAAGATGAAAATAGTCTTCCCATTTGGTTGGCTGTTGCATCACATACGTGTGTAGCATGTCTTCCAACACTTGGTTTACTCGCTCTGTTTGACCGTCTGTCTGGGGATGATAAGTTGTACTAAAGTTTATTTGGGTCCCCAGACCTGTAAACATTGTCTTCCAAAATGCTGATGTAAACTTAAAATCTCTGTCTGAGATTAAATTCTTTGGAATACCATGTAGCCTGAAAATTTCTCTCGTGAAGATGTATGCTATCTGTACAGTCTTGTAAGTAGACTATACAGGTATAAAATGTGCATATTTACTCAATTTGTCCACTACCACCATGATGGAGTCATTTTTATTTTTATTTTCCGCGGTAAACCTATAATGAAATCCAAGGATATGACCTCCCACTTCCATTCAGGTACTGGTATGGGCTGCAACAATCCTGTGGGATGTTGATGCTCCAACTTCACCAGCTGACACTCCAAACATTTATTTAAATACTCAGCAATATTTTTATGCATACCAAGCCAGAAATATACCTTTCTAATCGGAGTCAACATTTTATGGTATCCTGGGTGACCTGCATAATTGATATGATGGTATTCGTTCATTATCAGCTCCTTTAGGTCCACATGGTTTGGTACATACACCTTACCTCTAAAAGTTAGCATATGATCGTCATCTACTCTATACTCAGAATTACTTCCTTGCTTTTAGGTCTCTTCCATTTGCTTCGATAGGAATTGATATTCCGGATCTTTTTGTGCTTCTTTTTTTACTTGATCTAAGAATTTACTTTCAAGCTGATTGTAATATAGCTCATAAACACAATGCAGTTTTCTGCTTAAGGCATCAGCTACCCGATTTTCCTTACCTTTCATGTGCTGGGTGTCCATATCAAACTCACTTAGAAAAGCATTCCATCTTGCATGTCTGGAGTTTAAATCAGATTGCTTGAAATAACTAGTGAAGCTGCTATGATATGTATTTAGCACAAACTTTTTACCCAGCAAGTAGTGTCTCCATACCCTCACATGTACTACTTCTGTTAATTCTAGATCATAGGCCGAATATCTTTTTTCATGTTCCTTCAACTTCCTTGACTCATAAGTCACTGCTTTTCCTTCTTGATATAAAACTTCCCCAACACCTTCTTTACTTGCGTCTGTACAAACCTCAAATTCTTTGTTGGGGTCAACTACCCTCAACACTAGTGCAGTGGTCAAAAGTTGTTTCAACTTTTCAAAACTATTATGACACTCAACAGTCCACTTGAAAACTTTTCCTTTTCTCTGCAAAGAGGTAATGGGAAAAGAAATTCTGGAAAATCCCTCAATAAATCTCCGATAGTACCCAGCTAATCCCGTAAAGCATCGAATGTCTACCACATTATGGGGTACTCTCCATTCCATAATTTTCTTGATTTTCTCTGGATCAAAAACAATCCCTTCTACTGAAATGACATGGCCTAAATACTCAATTTCTATTTTAAAGAAATCACATTTGCTAAACTTAGCGTACAACTGGTGTTTTCTTATCATTTCCAACACAATTCTTAAATGCTCCTTATGTTCTTCCTGGTTTTTAGAATAGATTAAAATGTCATCTATGAATATAAGTACAAAATTGTCCAAGAAAGGATGAAAGATTCCATGCATTAACCTCATAAAGGTTTTTGGTGCGTTTGTTAACCCAAAGGGTAACACCACAAATTCATAATGCATGTACCTGGTACATAATGTTGTCTTGAAAATGTCTTCATCCTTAATTCGAATCTGGTGATATCCAAATCTTAAATCTATCTTTGAAAACACTGTGGCCCCCTTCACCTAATCAAAAAGATCATCAATCATTGGTAATGAATACTTATTCTTAACTGTTAACTCGTTAAGTTGTCTATAATCCATGCACATTCGCATGGTTCCATCCTTCTTCTTCACGAACAATACTGGTGCTCCCCAAGGGGACACACTCGGACGAATGTAACCTTTGTCCAGTAGTTCCTATAACTGCATTTTCAATTCCGTTAATTCTGGAAAACTCATTATGTAAGGAGCCCTTGACACAGGAGAGGATCCTCGCATTAACTCTATGGCGAAATCAATGTCTCACCTTGGTGGTAATCCAGGAATATTTTCTGGAAAAACGTCCATGAAATTTTGAACCACATGTATGGTTTCCATCATAGGTGATTTTTCCTTGGATTCAGCTTATCCCACTTGAATAACATATATCTGGCATCACTTCCTTATACAATTATTCATTTGGGACGTTGTAATTGGACATAGCTATAGCGGCTTCTTGATTCCTTGAATATCCTTATGTGTTCCATCTTTCATTCTGTAATAAATAATATTTTCCTTGCAGTCCAGTAAGGTCCAATGTTTTTCTAGCCAGTCCATGCCCAGCAAAACATCGTACGACCCTAATGGAAGTATGTTCAAGTCTACATTTAGCTGTTGTTATGAAATTTCCAAAGTACAGTTTGGAATTTTGGCAGTTACCTTTCGTTTTTCTCTGGTGGCTAGCTGTACCAGCCACAAGTTTTTGAATTTCTGCTCTTTTAATTTACACATTTCCATTATTTTGGGACTAACATAACTTAGACTTGCACATGGGTCTACCAAAATAGAAACAGATTGAGACAGTAATTTACCTTCAAACTCAATCATTGTTGGTTGATAATCTGCCCGTCGATCCTCCAACGTTGTGTTGATACGAGGAATGTTTCGCGCCACATCGCCTACTGTAGAAGCTTCCTGCAAGTTAGAAACTGTATCATTTCTTGCTCGTTGTGGGCAGTGTTTATAATAGTGTGCCTCACCACACCCCCAACATTGTATAGGTGGCTTGGTCACTTTCCCTTGCTGAGGTTTGCTAGATGCCTCTGTAGGCTTCTCTTCTACTAGCTAGCGGGTCCTTTGATGATTTCTGCCAAACTATTTGCTGACAGATATACGTGTATAATTCTTAAATTTATTGCTTTTGGCTCCTTTGTAGTTGGAGCTGCTTTTCTGTCCTTTTCTTGGCTGCCAACTTTTGCCAACCTCCCCTTTGTGCTTGGACTATTGATAGCACATTCATGCCTTAAGAATGGCTTCGTCCATGGTTTTGGGATGTACAAATTCAATTCGCTCTTTCATATGTGTTGGCAGGCTACTTAGAAATATTTGCACCTTAGCCTTTTCCTCTCGAAGGTATGGAACATATCGTAACAGGGAGGTGAACTTGGTGATATACTCATCCATAGTCATCTGTCCCAGCTTCAAGTCATGAAATTATTTAGATTTTTCATCGTAGAAATGTTCTGTTAAATACTTATCTTTAAAGTATTGCTGGAACGATTCCCAAGTAACATCTTGTTCCTCAATATTGTGAACATTCTTGACCTCTTCCCACCACAGAGTGGCTTTCTCCCTTGACTGATATATGGCCAATCTGGCCTTCAGGTTGCTACTATATTCATACACTTGAAAATACTTTTTCATGTTTATTAACCATGCTTCGCCACTTCCTTAGCTTCACCATAAAATGTTGGTGGTTTTATTTTTCGAAACGCCCCTGAAGCTCTACTTTCTTCTTCTTAACCTCTTTCTGATCTCACACATTGCCAGACTCTGCCTCATTATAGTTTTTGTTTTTATTACTTCGTTGAGAAGGGATTATTTCCACTCTATTAGTGGTGTTGTCTCTTGTTTGTTGTTCATCACCATCTTGCATACCCCTGTTAGCACTGGGGTGTTCCATTTCTTGGTTTTGCTTGTCCGACAGGCTCTTAAGTATCTTTTCTTGCTCTTGCATTAATAGTTCATTATCCCTTCGAACTCGCACCATCTCTTCCTGTAGTTACTGTACTATATTCAATAGTATGTTGGTTTTATGCCGTTGTTCCTCTAGCAATCTGTTCGTTTGCTGGTGCTGATCGACACTCAACTGAACCCACATCTCAGTGTTCACTACTGGTTGTGTTTGGGGTTTCCCGGTACCTTGAGGTGGTTGTTGTGTTGTTCCCCTCCTCATGATATTTCTTGTAAGCTTCTATTTTGTGCATCATTATACAAAAAACGTAAATTGTTAGTTGATCCTTTGGGTCCTAGCGTAGGAACGTTGCTCTGATACCACTTGTAACGTACATCCAATTTTTTTTAACTTTCTACCCTATAGGTAAATATTAATCATATTGCATATTTATTATGCCAAACGCAACATTTGAATATCAGTCATATAATACAACTATTTTTCTGTGTTATAACTTTAATGTAAAGCTAACCATTAATACAACCAAATTTATACAAATTCCTATTCACGAAATGCCTTGCTATGACATACGGTACCATTTCATATTAATGTGTTATGGATCAGATTATAGTTTATTTATACCGTCGCAAATTGCATTGTTTCGGTATGGTTTTATTTATGGTTTTCCAACACAAAAGTCACACATGTGTCAATGTTTCGAACGAGGCGTAGCTGGCTCGGATTGGCTATTAATTATAGCGGTACTGGACATTAAATACAAAGGACAGATGTGTGATTTTCCACAGATGTATGCGGATTTCATTGGAATTCGATTTAGATTTCCACCGTTGATTCTTATGATATCAAGGGCTCACAAATCCGGCAGGAAAGGTTCTTTGGTAACTCCGCTAACCCTAGCAAATTTACCATTTGTCACTTCCTCTCTGTGAGTTTGATTCACTGCACTTCCGAGTTCTGCTCCTCATGGTTTCGTTTTGGAAACAACATGGTTGAAGGTATCTTTGCCCTCCGCAATGCATTTTCTGAAGAGAATTATCTCTATTTTCCATGGCTCTTACCCTTATACCATATTTAAGCTCCTCCTTTATGATTTACAATGGCATTCCCTTCAGGTAAGTCTGAAAAGTCTCCCAAATTCATGGCGTCGTCGTCAATCTTAGCCTGGTAAGACTTAATTCGTAGTTCTATTTCTTTCTCTCTTTATTGAGTTTCGATTTGTGGTTTCTAGAACCTTGTATAGACGTTGTCTAACTTTCTTCCCTTGCTTGCAGCTTGTCATTCTTCCAGGCTTAGGATTTGATTAACCTCAGGTGAGAAAATTTACATTTTCCCCTTCTCTGTCTTCAATAGTTTCCACTTTATAGTTTGGTTTACGTTTCCACATTTCTACATTTACATGCGTTATTTAATCTATTGTTCTGAATTATCTGCAGGTAAATCTCTGCGAAGATAATGTGGCACTTATACCGATTAATGGAATAGGCTAACGTTTAATAATTCCCTCCAGGTATTCTGAGTTTTCTTATCTGGGTCTGCATTCTATTCTTCAGGGTTAGCACCGGTTGTGCGACATTGAACTCCAGAATTTGTTAAAGTTTACTCTTTTATATGAGTCCGTTCTCTTTTGGCTCCAGAGACTCTGTTTAAATGTTTAGCGAATTTTAGAAGCTCAAGACTGAGGGTATCCACCGAGTTTTGATAACGGTTGGAGCTCTAAGTATCCAAATGTTATTATTCAATGTTAGAGTGTATAATGACAAACTTTTCCAGAAAACATTTTACCATATAGTCTATTGCGATATTTCCGTTCCTAAGTCTTGTTTTCATTACGATACTATTTCTCTACATCATAGCAGTTTGTATTATTATGCTTCGTGAGTTTTTCCAGAGAATACATTTAAATGTTCGATAAGGCTGCTTGGCTTGTCGTTCTCAAATCCTTTGTCGAAAATCATTCCTGTGCATTTCTTGGAATACTCTGCAAATTTTTGTGCAGTTTTTTCACTTAAGGGTTTATTTGGGTGTATAGCGGAGATATATTGTACAGTTTATATAGCAGGACTTTAAATATGGTTTTAAATTTAAATTTTCTCCTATTCTTTACATATATTGACCGAACTATGGTTCTTATTCCACATTTTATTCAATATGTGCTAATATATATTCCTTGCAGTGCTACACTGCAGTTTTCTGCATATCTATAAATTCTTTCTCACCGTTTATTTTATATATATATATATATATATATATATATATATATATATATATATATTCAAATTTCTTTCAGTAAAGAGTTATATTTGTAAAGAGTCTCTATCTTTAATGTTACTTGAACATGGAGATTTCTCTGCTATTCTACTATCCGTAATTTAGATATATTTATCGGGTGTCCAAACCACCGAGCCACTCCGTCGATGTACAGATACCAGGGATAACCATGTGTACTGGGTTGGGATCTCCTGTACCCAGTACCGACAGTTATTCCGATTCAGTTTATAACACTTTAGGGTTCACAATTTTGAATTCTTGTTTGCACAATTATAATAGTTTTCTAGATTGGTTTATCTCTTCTTACCACCTTTCTTGGTATGGTTACTGATATAAGGATTCCTGTTAAATTAAATAAATCTCTACCGTAAAATACAAAATACAGTTAGAGATTCCTCTACTAATTAGAGTACTGCTGATATTCATTTTCTATGTTTCCTTATATATATATATATATATATATTACAGCAACTGATAACTATAACAAGCTTAAACTAAGGATGCTACAACAATAGTTTACAGAGTCTTGCCATAGCGTACCCATTAATAGATGCTTCATAACTTATCATTCCAACAGAAGATAGTTTTAAAAGTCCAAAAAGATATGTTGCAACCGAGGGTTAATATGATAAAGTCTTTACTGGATTTAAATATAAGTATTGTATACAATAACTTAAGAAAAACAATTATTTTTTGTCTACCATAATAAACAGACATTCACTTATCTGGAAATTTATGTTAGACTGTGGTGTCCAGCCAACCTTCAAGAGAGGCGATTACGTCCTCCTCTTGCCTTGAGCTCCACCTGAAGAGGTACAAGTTGACAGTAGATTTTCTGTTGTGACCTCAGGACTCCAAGTCCAGTCAGTGCCATAAAACTTCAGGAATTTCTGAGTGTTTTTCCACTGTTCTGTACCAGCTCAGGAAATCCTTACTCTTTCCTTAGCCCTTGAACAAAACCCCTACTCCTCACTGGGATAAGTCTCTTATCCTCAGAGGAGCAAGTAACTGTTCAAATTGTCTAACCACCTTTCAGTTCTTGGAAACATTTACCGACAACCCTTTAACTTTTACTTTCCATAGCTAATTTTTTTATTATTCACAATTGAAAAAGGAAAAATAAATTTCCAGCAAAATATTAATTGTCTTAGTCTTTTTCCTTAACAAATGATAAAATTCATTTAACTAGTTAATCAACTAGTTAATAGTAAATGCAACTGTCACATACCCATAATTTCTCATAAAAGGGTTGAATCAGTTTGTATACCAATTCACAATATGAAGATCATGATAGTAGATGGGAAAAAAATTAAAGGTGAGGGGAAATGCCAAAAAGTTAAATTATATATTCAACACTATAATTTAGAGTTATTGTTTTACATCATACATCTAGTAGTATTGGATGTAGTCTTAGGAGTCTATGGATACAAACATTAGGAACTTACTTTTTCAAGTATCATAAACACTTTATAAAATTTATATGAAAAGGAGAAAGATATAAGTTATAGGGGTTCCAAGCGCTTTTATATTTGTCTAATCCCTCTTCCAGACAAGAGCAATCTCCCTAGATTTCCAAAAAAACCTAGTAACTAGAAAACAATCAAACTACTCTTTCCTTGAATCTATGTTTCTTGAATCATAAGGCTAAAAGTAGAGGAAATGAGATCTCTACTTTATTGTGAAATGATTGATAAAGATCCTCGCTACTGCCTCGATACAACTCTTCAATGCTTGGAACAAACCCACACACATAGAAACCAACGTATCAAAGGCATATGAAACATAGATAATTCAAAGATTCAAACTAATGATCAAGGAGATTAGTAACCAACATCATTTCAATGGATAAAATATCAATAACATAAACCATTCATCACATCCATAAAACAATGTAGTGATAAAAATAGATCAATTGTATTAATTCAAAAATATAGAATAATCTCACGACCTTTGCCTTGATGAGGTGAAGCTCCTCCCATAAGTCTACAATCATTTCCTTGGATGATAAGCACTGAAGCCTAATTTTACCAACATAAGTATACCTTCAGCAACCTCCCTCAACCCTCTAGCATATAGTTGATTTATAGGCAAAGAGGAGCACATTTCAGATCCATATCAAAAGGATGAGATCCACTTAATGTGGGGTTAGGGTTCCTTGAAGAATGTGAGTTAGATCCATAATGGGAGAGGCTAGGCTCGAATAGGAATTACCTCGAAGCTATTATTTGGGATATTTCCACTCAACAAGGCTTCTAGAATTAAATTTTTATTTTTACTTTTTGTTGAGTCAAGTACGCGGTCCATAGTGTAAGACAAAGCGCAGTTGTTCACTGGAACCAATGGTAGGAACTGCGCATGCGGAGAAACTGGTTAGGAAAGCACGCAAGTATCTAAAAAGGAAGGTTTTTGAACTTATAACCCAGAATTATTGCTTTCTCCAAGGTGATTAAGTTTTTGAATTCCAAGGGAGTTCTTTAGAACACATGATTTGGATGGTGAAAGATCCATTCTAATGGTCAGTCCTCATGGTGAAAAAATGATGTGTAAGAGATTTCCCCATAAATTGCGAAGTTATAAAAGTTTTTTTAAGGACTAAAGGGCTTTATCATGCCATAAAATAGATTCAAGACCATTGTTGGAGACCTGCAACAATCAATCAAGGATTACGATGCAATTTAATCATCATTGAGGTAGGAATTCCCATACTCGGAGTAAACATAACTAAATGAAATAGTTCATAAATACACTAGGAATCATGTCAACAGTATACACAGTATAGAAGTAACCATCAAATATGATTTTATCTTTATAATCATGAATACATATCTCCTTGCAGTCTGGATGGGTGAAACTAGATCCAGGGTCTTGATCTCCATCTCTATTGATCGATAGTATGAATTTATCCATGTGAATACATGTCTTGAAATCGAACATGGTAGAAACCACTTAATTACCAGTCAGTGATGTGAACCATTAACAAGCGCGAGAGAAACCATAAATAATGTCAATGGACCTCAAGGTACTCCTAGTACAATCTATGGAGTATGAAAATATGTCTTGAAGTTGAACACTCATAGAATCGTTTGATCGAAGGTCAACGATAAGAACATGTCGTCGAATGTGAGAAACCTACCATTAAGGTAGGAAATCCTCAAGGTACTGAAGAGGGTTTCTAGATAAACTTCTTAGATACTGAGCTGTAGTCGATAAGAAGCGATCCATCTTACAAGGGCCTACAACATGAAACTTCATGTCAAGTTTTGAAGAACTATTTTGCAAGGACTGACTCAGGGATGGTCGATGTTATTGAAGGCTAAAAATTGCAAGGTAATTTGAATTGAGGTTGGACTTCTCTTGAAAATATTGTCAACATGACACTTATACTTTGCAACATTTGACTCAACGATAATACCCAAAACCACCTGAAGACTTTCAAAAAAATTTGATTAACTATGAGATAAATGGATTTCCCAACCCCAACACATATGCGATCGAGTTTCATGTTGAAGAGAGACACAATTCCATAAATGAAATACAAAAATGAAATATTTTTCCCAATTCCCCCCCACCATTACTAGCAAGTACCTCTTTATTTTTTTCAGGCTTGAGGAGGATAATGTTTTCTTTTCCTATAAGCTCATCCTTCAGATGAGTCCTCTGAAGTATTTTTAAAAAACCCTAAGAAGGAGTGGTTCGGTCTCGAAATTATTAATGAGTCCTACACTGTTTAAATTTTACGAGTCCAGCGAAGGTGTAACTCAATGTCATTTTCATATTTAAAGAGTTTTAAAAGACAAAAATAAAAGTTATGTTGTTCTTTCAATGTAAACTTTTAATGACCACAGAGAAAGTAAAGCTCAGTTTTTTTTTTTATAGGGAGTCAGGAAAAAAACGTAATTAAACTCCATAATGTTAATTTTAGTAAATTTAGTCCGTCGAGCCCGACAAAGGATAAAATAATGCAGGAAAGAACTTTGTTGACCATGATTAGTCAATGTATACATTTTTCATAAATAGTCTAGTTCAGTCCATAAAAGGGGTAAACTTATACTGAATAGACGACTGTTCATTTACTTTTATGAGTTCGAATAGTTAGTTATTCAACGATATTTTCATGTTTAGAGAGTTTGAAAATGGCTTAAAAGAGAACTCCACGGTTTATATTTTTTGAAAGCACGAAAAAGTGATAAAAGTTAGTTGAACATCAAAACTATCTATTTTTATGTTATAACCTATTTTCTGCACATTAAACCCAAAACATTATTATATATGCTAAAACACTATGGAAAAAACCCTAAAATTTTTTAATTTAAAATTCAAAGGCATAAAAAATAATATTTTAATAGCCCAAAAACTTGTAAAAGTTCAAAAAGTAATTTTGTTTTTACTATTTGAGTTTTTAACCAATTCAGAGCAAAAAAGAGGGATTTTTACCAACAAATTTAGGAGTTGATTCTACATAAAATGGTGGACAAGATCAATCACCGCCTTCTTCACGTAAGAGAAATATTAATTATCTTAACTTCCATCGAATTTGTTTTTCATTTTAGTAATGCATTTTTTGGGGGTAATTTTCTTTTTAAATTACAGTTTCGAATGTGCGTGGTTTTCCTTCATTGAGACTGTGCACACCAAATTTTTTTTATCCACAAAAATTCCTTGATTTGCATTGTTTTTATCCTAAGAAATCACACAAATGGGCTCTATTCGTGAAAGACAGTTGCACAAGCACCGAGGATTTTGTAAAAAGTAGGAATTAAGCCACCCTAATTTGCAAAATTATTCTCATTCTTTTCTAACCTTCCACAATTTTTATTTTCAGGATTTTTTTATCATTCATAATGGAGTGGAGATAGAGAGAGAATGAGGATGAACATTTCAAAGCTTTAAATTACCCAAAAAAATTGCAGGCCCTAAGAGATTGTGGCCTATACAAATATTGGATAATTCTGGGGATGAAAGCCCAACTAGATCTCTTTACATGGATGGTGAGCATATGGGATGTCCAAGATCATTGTTTCGTGACAGGAGACCAATGTCTCACCATAGATGTTGATGATATTTATTTCTTGACTGGACTCTCTCGCAAAGGAACAAATATATCCTTGTATGGCCACATACCAGGTGGAGAGACTACTGTTACTTATTTGAGGCGATATTTTGTTGACGAGTCTCAACTAAAGGATGGTAGAATTGACATCAAAACCATCAAGTGACTCCCCTTGAGAACCATCACCTTTACAATTACCAGTTTATGTTGAAGTGCAGCGGTCCACTTAGCTGCAAAGGCTGAGATGCAGATTATTATAGAGTGCTGACAGACCATCATTTTAAACTGGTACAAAGGGGTAGTTGCCAATATGAAAGGGAAACTGAATAGAGAAAAATAGGGAAACTAAAGAACTTTGGATATGGTTCTATATTTATTTCATTTACTCACGAGCATATTCCCATCCTGGCCCCATAACATGTTTTTGAAGAGATACGACAACCTCAATATCATCAATTGCTATTGTGGGTACCGTTGATGGCTCACCATGAGGGGATGACCCAGTGGTCAAATACAATCCTCAGTTATTCAGATGGTTGGAGAAGAAGATCATTATGATCAAATGATTTCCTTATGCATGGATTGATTACAAAGATGACCCAAATATCCCACTCCCAACAGGGATGAAGTGGGGTTACCTAGGTAAAAATTTCTCATTTTGATGGTTTTTATGTTTTCTAATTTTTTATTTATTTTTTACATTCAAAGCTAATTATCCGAGTTGTTCATGTAGATATTGGCCCGACTATACTAGTGGGACTATGGAATTTTGACAGGCGGGGGGGGGGATCAACTAGTATCTATTGCAATGCATAACCCTAATGACGTAGAGGCCTTGACTGAGTTAGAGCATAACCCGGAGAGGTTGGGTCTATATATTCAAGAGACTGGACTTGATTATTTTCCTTTGCGGTACCAGAGGCACGTAGTAGGAGTTCCAGGGCTAATCAATCATCTATTACGAGGCATAACACATTGTATATTATGCTATCATTATCACCATCATGGATAGTTGCTAGCCTTTTAGGGCTATATTTTGATTTTTGGTATCAACGTGTTTGGCCAATAAAGGCCACGGGGCCTCATGTCTTTGGATAACATTTTTGGTAACACACTTTTTACAGACTATATTACTTAATGGAGATTACTACTTATCATTTGAGTTTATCTTGGTTCAATATGTGGATGGATATTTTTTTTGTTTACAAATGTTGCAAATGTCTATAACACATGGTTTTCCAATGCATCAGTTAATGTGTTTAAATTTCTCATAATATGTTGATATTCAATTTAATCAAATTGTCTTTCCAAGAGACAGACCTGTAAAAAAATTCTTAGTATCGTTGAACTTCTTACTACATAGAACCCATTTAAATATAATACTATGAGCTGTGAATCTCACCTAATAATTAAATGACGAATGCAAATTGAAATGGAATCAGATAATAGTTCAATTACTTCACTATACTTTGCTATGTTATTCGTCATTAAACCTCGGCATGGCCCATGAATAGATACTAACTCATCATTTGGCGAGTAAATATCCCAAATCGCAAGAGCGAGATTCCGAGTAGTACGACTAGTGCCATCAGCAAATCCCATGTAAGTCTGAGGGAATGTTGACATCTACAAATCAAGTATAACACAAGATAAGCAGTAGAACTAGCACAAAATCGTAAAAAATGAAAAACGAAATGCACACACTCATAAAAATATGATACAAGTAATGTACAAAAATCTTCACGAGATGAATCACACATACTATTTCTCTAAGTAGAGACCATTCCTGGGCTCTCCCAAAGAAACAACATCATAATAAAATAGTTCATAGGGCTCTTTGGCTAGTACACGTTTCACAATGTAAGGACCATGCCACATGGGTTCGAATTTACGAGCACCTAGCTTATCATGTGCTTAATCATATACCAATACTAGATTACCTTCCGAATATGGACGAGGATTCATGTTTCGATCAAACTCATCCTTAAAAAGTTTCTTATGAGCCTCACTATCCAGTGCAACATCACAACGAGTCTCATCTAGTCGTGCTAAGTACAAAAAAATTTCTTCCCCAGTAGATATATATGTTAGCAACTCAATGGCTAGTTGCAATGATGGTATTTCACATTCAATTAAAAAAACTGCCTCCAAACAGTAAACAAGTTGGAAGGGAGTAAAGCTAGTCGATGTTTTCGCAGAGGTATGGTATGCCCACAAGGCTGAAAAAACATAGTATGCTAGTTTCTTATATGAATTCCAACAATCCATTTGATAATATTGGTCAAAAACTTATTAACATCTTCTACTTCGTCATTCACTCGTAGATAAAAAGGGCTAGATTTGTCATGGCGCAAGCCTAGATGTGCTGAAAGCTCAGTCATGATAAAGTTTCAAAAGTGGATACAATAGTCGGTACAATCAACTTATGGTACGTCGAACCTAGAAATTACATGGTTGAATATGAAAATGGCTATAGTTTTTCCATCATCCTTATATGTAGGCATCACCTTTGGCCCATTTTGTAAAATATTCTATTGTTAGAATAATATACCCATGCCCCTTGACTGAGTGAGGATTACATGTAACAAAATAAATGCCCCATTTAGAAAATAGACTGGAAACTATAATTGGGTGAAGAGGAGCTAGAGGCACATGCATCTTGCGATAGTAAACCTAGAAATTATGGTATTTCTTAACTGTGGTTATGCAATCTTTAAACATCGAGGGCTAGAAATAGCCAGCTTATAATATCTTTTGGACAGTGGCAAACATTGACATATGACCACGAAAAGCTCCAGAATGGAAGTCATTTAATGCCTTCTCGGCTTCCTCGTGTGTCAAACAACATTTAAATATGGAATAAACACCACGACGATAAATTTTATCGCCAACAATATTATATTGCTGGGATTGGTACCAGATTCGGCGACGATCAATTCAAGACAATTCGGGCCGAAAAAATCCGAGCTTGAAGATATATAATGATATATCCATACCAGGGATCTAAAGTACTAATAAGAAAGAGGGATTCGTCTAGAAGAGAACCCTCTGCCACGGTTTCTGTCTCAGTATATGGAAAGTCATATAATAACTCAACAAATACCATTGCTTTCTTAGATTTAGTTTTTTTTTGAATTCTAAATAAACTCTTGCAAGATAAAAATCCATTTAGATTATTTTCCCCTTAGGAAATGTTTGGTAAGAATGTACATCATAGGGTTGCAATCATAAATCAAGGTTGTTTTGCGTAAGAGTATATAGTGATGGAAATGTTGGACAACTCGAACGACTTCCACGGCCAATTTCCCCACATGTGCATATTTGATTCCAGGTTTTGTGAGAATCCTACTTAAATAATAGATCACATATTCATCCTTAGATTCGCCTTCCTGAACTAACACCATGCCAATGGTGGCATAAAATGAAACTAAATACAAAAAGTATTCTTGACTATAATCAGGTGGATGCAACAACGGTGTATGGGTCAACGCATTTTTGAATGCATCAAAATATTTTTGAGAAAGCTCGTCCTCGATAAATGGGATGCCCTTTTTAAACAATCAAGTAAAACATTTAGTTAGCTCGACATAATTAGGTATGAATTTATGTAAAAAGTTCTCTTTCCCTTGCAAACTTTGTAGTTTGCAGAAATTGGAAGGAGGAAATTGATAATAACCTCTACCTTGAGTGGATCGACATGAATTCCCTCCTTTGAAATGAAAAATCCAAAAAATTGACCAGATTGGACACAAAAAACACATTTGTAAGGATTTGTTTTCTTAGTGAGTGAACTGGTAAGTCATCCAAGTAGGGTTGCACAATATGTTTGATATCATGAAATGTGTAAGATATTGCACTTTCAAAAGTTGCACCATCATTCTTCAATCCAAATGGGAGTTTCCGATAAGCAAAGGTTCCCTATGGAAAAATGAATGCAGTTTTATGTTGATTGGAAAGGAGTATGTTTATTTGATTGTATCCATAAAATTTGTCCATAAAAGATAAAATCTCATTTCTGTCACAATCATCAACAATTTGATTGATATAAGGAGTAGGATAATTTTCCTTTGTAAAATATTTGATGATATCGCTATAGTCGACGCATACTCTAACGGTCCCTTAATTTTTGTTAACGAGAACCATATTTGACATCCAATCAGCCAAGGGAACAAGATAAATGAATCCTGCTCTAAGTAGTTTTTCAACTTTAGTTTTTATAGCAGAATATTTTCGCGGATGCGCTCGACGTAATATATGTCTAACAGGTTTGGCATCCGGGTAAATATTTATTTTGTGAACTACAATGTTAGGGTCAATTCCCGACATTTCCTCATAAGACCAGGCAAACATTTCTTGAAATTCCCGAAATATGGCTTTATACGTCTCAATTTCACCAAGAAATCACGAATCACCTATGTGAATGTTCTCATTAATTCTAGGTTTAACTAAGATGTTGATGGGTACAATTGTAGATATGTTTCCTAGATTGATTTCAGAAATTGAATGAAGGATTGACATAGGACATTGTTGAATATCCCTAATCTCAGATGAAAATATAGATGAAATATCATTCTCAATTTATCAATTTTAGGCAGAAAGGATGAACAATGATGATAATTGTCCCATGTCATATTGTCGAAATTCATTATTTCCATGATACTTTGGTACATTGGGAACTCGTTATCGAAGGGATCACGAAATGATATTGGTACTAATTGTGAAAAATGAGTATAATCATATCAATGATCACATTCACTTGATCAGTTTCAGATGATGGGATTAAAGGCATCTTACTTCCATACAAGGTCAATTCAGACTCTGAAGGAAAAATACAAGGATAAGAAGATTTCATTGTGCTTGATATATTCATATTAAATTGGGGAATATTATTAGGGGAATTGGGTGGAGGGAGTGAAAAAGTTCCCATGAGAGATGAATCCTTAAGCAAACCCACCCCAACATCTTCATATGGAGTAACCATTTTTCCAACAAAGGGTATGGTACCTGTAGAAATAGGGTCTAAAGTGTATTAAGACAATTGGTCAACTTTCACGATTTTTCCTTTATGGGGAAACATTATCATACGAAAAAATGACGATACCATTTCTGACATAGCATAGGACCAACTTCGTACTAGTAAAAGGTTATAATCAAGTTGAGCATCAATAACTTCAACTTCAATTGCAACCGTTTTACCTTCTAACTCTATAGGTATATCATTTAGAATTCCATGTGGATGAAAACCTATTCCATCAAATGCTTTCAAAGTTGTGGGAGACTAATTGTTAGTTGGAGAACCAAAGGCTTTCCAACAATAACTAGACATGATACATGTAGAATCTCCTTCATCAATTACTGTGCAAAAACTCATTTAGTTTTGACAAAAACTGATATTTGAAATGTCAGTTGATGTGGAAGTCTAGGATCATATCTCTTAAAATAATTACAATGAGATTAGAACCCTAGGGATTAATAGCTCTTATTGCTAACAATACCAATATTCTTTTTACTGGACAATTCTGAAACACTTCAAGGGCTGACATCGTTGAAGGTGACATAGCCAGATCTTCAACAATGTTGTAATTATGAGTAGTTGGCACATGATGATTAAAAGCTAAATTTTGAAGAAAGCTTTTCAAAGGAGGTCGAATCACCATGTCATAATTATATTTTTCAATCTGTAATGGTTCAGAAGGAGGAGGAATTGACATGGAAGACTGACTAGGTGAACCATTATTGTTTCCTTTACAATATAACCCTTAGATCTGTAATCCTTAGATCTTGTGGCTACCATAACTTCTGAGGACATCATCATGATATTCGTAGATGTGGAATAAGAGGAAGGGTTGTGTGAAACGATCGTACTATCTTGTGAAGGAAATGGATCTTTCAAAATAGCAGGGGTGGGGGAAACTTTAATGAATTTAGTAACCTCAACATGATGAGGGAACTCCTTGGTGTAATGATCTTCATCACGAATTAAACAAGGATAACGAGGATTTTTCTTTTCATCAGATGGTTCGGTTTTGTCTTGTTTCTCTTTTGGAGAAGCATATTTTTTCTTTACCCTTTTCTTTCTTTTTACCTCCATTCAATTTTTTCTTGTCATTAGTGTGAAAACTCCTAAACTAGAATCAAATTGTAGCAACTGGAAAATATTCACCTAATTGTTATTCATTACTTAACAAATTATTTGTTTTTGTTCTATGATAATCACTAAATACAACACACTGCAACCTTCACTACATAAATAAAATGCAGAAACAAGGAATTAGCAAGAAGAAAATGAAACACACATATGACACTGTTATTTTTGGACAAATTTCCCCAGAAAAGCCCAATGCAGGAAAAATTCTACAACAACTGAGGGTTTGTATTATTAAGTAGTAGCTCTGAATACAACCTAGGATGCCTTACTAGATATCCATACAGAGAAAATAATTGGCAGAGAGTTAGTGAGAAAATATCCTCACACTATCACTAAAGAACCGACACTAATCCAACCCCAAACTCACAAGCCCCACGCTTCCTCTGCGCAGATCTGCATCACATTGGCTAGCACCTGCGTGATTTCGTTCCACTAATCCTTCTGTTGGCTGGATGCTTCAATATCTATCCCTCTAGTCTCACGCCCTGACTCCTAACACTGAAATGGATCACTCCCTCAACAAAATTGTGGATCTGCTCATTGTTTCAACACATCGTCTACATGGCACTATGATTCCTAGGGTAGCCCTTACGTTTCTTCTTCTGCATCCTATCTCAGCCTTCTTTGCATTGTATTCTCAGCTGAGGAAAATCTCCAATCATAACTATCTCTGCCCCTCATTGAAAGAATCAACTCGATGATATCTCTAACTACTTTGCGTTGCTCACTTGAGAAATCGATCTCTAGACTCTCTCTCGACGTGATTTCCAAATGCCCAACAAGCCTTATCTTATAACCTTCTCGTTGAGAAATCAGTGAACTAGATTAAAACATAATCAAGGGATATGATTAACTTGACTTTATATTCGTCTTTTTCAAGAAGATTCACACCCATTTCTATTAATATAATTTAGTTATTTTAATTCCCTAAGTTGAGACTTATGTTCCCATTAAAAATAATTAATTATTTTAATGAAACTCCATTCGGGTGGAATTTCCCTAAATGCTTTCTGGGTATTTTGGAATCCGTTTGTCTAAGCCTCCCTACAAAATTTAAGACTTAGAGAATATACGATGCTACCAGAAATCAACAGGTAGATGAATCTATGACATTAATCTCAGAAGTAATCTCAGGGGAAGGATTTCCTTTGGGTGAATCTCGTAAAGTCACAATCTGAGTAGTTTTGGAAATTTTCTTCTGACTCTTATATTGGATAACAGAACCAATCACACCATCATCAATGTGAGATCATGTAGGTGTTAAGTTTATTTGACCAGGGTAAAGGAAATCCAGAATTTTATCATACAAATTGTCAGATTATGTGTATACAAGGCCTAGATATTAGGCACAAGCAATTACCTCTCGTTCAGTTACAACACCTCCCTTGGAAACATCTTCAGTGATGACTGGAAGCAATGATTTTGTGAACCATTCAGCCAAAATATGATATGGAATAAAAACATTAACTAAACGAAGTCTACGCCTCCCTTCATGTATATGATCGGAAACGTCAGTAGATGAGGATTGTTTCAAAGAAATCAAAAGTTAGGTACCGATATCATAACATATCGTAACTGAAAATGTGTTAAGAAAGCAGTAGCTAAGGTGTTGAAGTTATGAAAAGAGGCTACAGGTAACTCAATATACCATTTTGTTGTTGAACTCATTAAATTTTGCTGGAAAAGTCACAAATAATGGAATCACCGATCAGTGAATTCGACGCACACTAAAGATGGTATTTCATGACATGGTTTAATTGGGTCTTCTCTTGATTTGCCTTCTAATTTCAGAACGTAACTGGGAAACTTAGTAGGCTTTTTTGGCCAAAACAAGAAATAGTAAATAGGAACATTCATTAGTCGAGACAAATCCAGTAAATCTAAAGTTGCAATGAACGATAACTGTCAGTTGGGATCATGTTGTGAAAATTAATTACCCCGCGGGATAAGTCCAGTACCTAGAGGAGGATATCCAATATATCCTGGGATAGCCTATGTGGTTGGGATTTGCATTCCTCCATGATAACCAGGGTGAGCCATACAAAACTGTGGTTGACACGGAATTTGATAAGTATGAAAAGGGTATGGTTGGCTCTGGAAAGGCAGATTTTGACCCATCTTCCCCAATTAATATTTCCCCTAAAAGTGTTGGCTTTGTAAAGGATGTCCTTGAAATAACTGAATATGATAAGGTTTGCCTTGAAAAGGGTTACCTTGAAAGAACTGGCTCTAAAAAGGTTTCCCTTGATATGGTGTTTGCAGAGTTTCCATTCCATGTTGTCTCAATGGTATTTGAGGTATATATTGTATCATATGACCAGCTTCACAGACAAATGTCTTACGGATAGCCTGAGTAGTTTGCATCACTGGTATTTGAGGGTTAATTGAAACAATAGTTTGAGATACTCCCACGATGGGGGTTTAAGGTGTACTCGATTGTTGAACAAACATTTTTACAATGGTTTGGACAAGAGTATGTGACTTTTCGCAACAAAATAGCCTCTCGTACTAATGGGGCCTTCCCTTTAAAAGCTAGAAGGTCGGCTTGAAGTTGATGGCACTGTTGTGTGCGACCATCGTCCAATACCTCTGTATCTCCTAGCGCCTCCTCAAGGGCTAGCCCAAAGGATGGCTGCACAATCTCCTCCATAGACACTCCAACACGCAAGACATGCTCACTAGTCAGTTGCATTTGATTGTCATCCAACAATTCTGTCATAGACCTGGAAGTCTCTGTACCTATTGGCTCCTCAACAAAAGTGGAGTTGTCTCCCGACACCTCATCAACCTGTGATGTGTTGCTATCATCAGAGAACTCGGTCACAACCCCAAATACCCCATCAATGGACACCTCAACAATGGGTGGTGTCTCACCAGCGAGTGTATACTCAGTTGTCTCATTGCCAACTATGGCCCCTTCAACTACTCTTTCTTCTTCCTTAATCCGTCTCACCATCCCTACATTATTCCACTGAATTCCCCCCCCTGATATGTGTCTGTCTTTTAGTTCACGAAACTCCCAAAATAGAGGGTTGCTTGAGTGTCATTTCCCAATGATCGATACGCCTGCCAATTTGTTGCCAATAACTCCACATCAGCTGCAATAATGTCTTGATTCACAATTGTTGCATGAATCAGTTTCTTTCCCGAATTAACAATCATTTGTTGAACCCTAATCACCTCATTCAAGGTTACTGCCATGGCGTCTGAGTTTATCCTTTATTTTGGTCTCGTCATAGAATGAGGGTTTCCCATAAGTTGAGCCAAGATTATGCTCTGATACCACTGTAATATCCCAAATCGGAAAATGATAGTAATACAAGCAATGATAGACTAAAATTACAACAATAAGATAAACACCATTAAAACACAAAATTTGGGGCCACAATCACTGTTGAGCCATTTTATTAATATGTTGGGAAAGAGTACAAATGAGGTGCTAAAAATATTGCACCTAGGCCTACTCAAAGCAAGCTGGAGGACAGCTCAAACCCAAACAAAAACTCCTACCAAAAACTGTTATGCATGGTTCAATGACTGTGTTGCTCTGCCTAGAAATGTTACTACTAGCTGACTTCAGGCTGCTAGTTGGCCTAGCTCTCGTGCTCAAAAAAATATAGGAATTTGGGAAGGTGATCCTTGCCCAAAATCCAGAAAAAACCCAGAAAAGGTTTCCTCTAATTCCAACCTTCAAAATCTGACCCTTTTTCTCCTAGCGCCTCTAACTGCTGGCTGAGTAGGGGCTACGAAAATGAGTCGATCTGCTACTCAGAAAATTTCGGGATTTTAACCATAGACTCTACTCAAGAAACCCAAAAAAACCCCGAAAGGGTTCGTCCTAGTTTTGACTTCAGAAAATTGGCCCTCTTGGGCTTGGCTCACCCAACTGCTGGTAAATTCAAATTCTTGGTTGGAACTGTTGGTAGATGTCTCCAAAATGCTGCCAAAATCTCTGGTAAGGGGTGGCTAGCCTCCCCTCCAAATCCTCTGGCTGAACTCCTCTTCTCTCCCACACTTTTGGCACTTCCTCTCCACTGTACTGCGCAATCACCGCGCAGTCTCTGCTACCTCTACGCAATCCTGAAGGGACTACGCTCTCTGTTGCCTTTACGCAGTCCTGAAGGGACTACGCACTCTTGTTGTTGTTGGTGTTTCAATCCCTCACCAAAGGGTGGAACTCCTTTCCTGAGCGGGCACTCCAAGTCCCCCAAGGATGAGGTTGGGATCTCCGCTCAGAGACACCCATGTGCTGAACAACACTGCAGACTTGGCTAAACAGCTTAAGCATGCCCTAGTCAAAATGACAAGAAGAAATTTGTTGAATGAGTGAATGATCTCTATGGCCGCCCTCATCCCCTTTTTATTCTTGTGAAACCTTAACAATCCTTGAAACCCTAATAATCCCTTGGGTACACATGAGCTGCGCTATCCACTTGGCCCCTTGGGCTCCACATAAGTTGCACTGTCCACTTGGCCCCTTGGACCCACATGAGCTGCGTTGTCCACTTTAACTCTAAGAAAGTGGTTTTATTCTAAATGTTGGGTTTATGGGTCTCTTCACCCCTTTATTCTCCCACTGAACTTTAGAAAATTTTCTAATATTCTAATTAATGTTGATAATTGGAAGATGACACCTGTCTGGCAAACACAATAAAGTTGACGTGTGTTGGGCATGCACCATTTTCATGATTTCCTGCTAAAATCAGAGTGCATCCCTTATGGTTGGTCCATGATGGACATGTTAATTTCCTCATAAATTCCTCGACAAGCATAAGGGGCTAATTTGTTTTATGAGCCTTCAAGGAATGCATTTCTCTTGAAAAAACACATCATCCTTGAAGCCTTTTCAAGTTCCCTTCCTTTTGATCAGTTCCCTCTGATGTTATTGAGTCAATAAGCCTCACCGATGTAAAAAATTTTGCTCCAAAAGGCCTTTATTTGCCCCTTGTATCCCTGCAAAATGTCCTATTTTACCCTTTTTCCCCTTTGTCAAAGTCCCCCTTTTTTTCCCTCTAAATCCCCCCAAAATCCCCTTTAAATCCTACATTCACCCCTTGTTTGGTCTAATTCCCCTTTTTTTCCTCTATTGTTACCCTTTCCTGGCCTTGAAATGCACTAAAAAGGGGCAAAAACCCACTTTCCAACTTATATCATGGCCTAGCCCCTTTCTGGCCAGCCCGCAAACCACTTCCCCACGTGACCCCGCGCCAAAACCAGGCACAAAGGCTCAAAGCAATAATCACAATCGTAACTTTCAGAGGAGCGCATTTCTTTGTTATATGAAAAACTTCGATGCGATTGGGTTTTGGTCTTTAAGGCCTCCGCTGCGTTATCCACCGTTGATCTATCATTTGATCGGACGGCTCGGCGCTAATCGCACTCCCGCTCCGATCACAATTGGAAATTTCACCATGCCACTCCTTGTTTCCCCCTAATTGAAAATCCCCGATCAAATCACAGCCATCCATCCACTCGGAATCAATGGCCGAGATCCTGTCGCATCGCGTCCCGTCACCCCATTATTTTCCCTGCCGATCCAATCTCCGCTGTCAATCAAGACCCAGATCCGACGGTTAGCACTCAATCGCTCCCATCGCAATCCCAAGTTCTAAATGTGCCACCCGACTGCATTCACCGATTTTGATCTGCCGATCCCATCCTAGCCGTTGATTCTCCTGTTGATCTGACGGCCCACGCTCTCCTGCTTCAATCGCAATCACATTTTTCAATTGCTGCCACCTTCCGCCCTTTGCGATTGAGATCTCCCCGATCTAATCTCGACCCTCTGTTAGTCCGAGATCCAACGGCCATAAACCAACCACAGCATCATTCAATCAGACAGCCGACCCTCCCATTTCTCCCCTCCGTTTGGATTGTAGTCGTCGATCTCCCTCCGAGATCCGACGGTCCTGAATGAATCTCCCTCTGCCCATGTTGGGTCCCACCACATACAATCATTTTCATTACATTTTCATTCATTTTAATGCATTCCACCCAACTTCATAAACCATCCCACTGTTTAATCTCCGTCGTCGATCTTCGTCACCATACCATGATCGAATGGTCCACGAGCATTTCCCCACTGAAAACCTATTAGTTGCAGTCCACATCATATCACTGCATTGTTCACCATTGTTTCATTTGAAACCACCGTTTCTACCACCATCACACTATCATCCTTCCCACCCTCCATAGCCATCCTTCCCTATGCATGGATTTCATAACAGAGTTGCGTGTTTTTGCAGGGTACGAGAGGCGGAAAACTGCCATGATTCATAGTCTTTGTACAGTTACAGAGAAACAGGAAAGGACCATTTTCAGGAGTTGAAATCATGAAGAATGGTCTGAGAAGACGTTATGACAGGGCTCGCATTAAAATAATAGAGTTTAAACTCTGCAAAATCTTCCCTAGAGCCATTAAAGCACAGATTTCACAGTCAGAAGAAAACGAGGAAGCGGCAAAGAGTATCAATGGAAAAAAAGAGTGTTTAAGGCCTATCATTGAAGATTTTGAGCCTTAAACCAATGATTTGAAGGCACAGTACCAAATCGAAGACATCATGGATCACATGGAAGGCCCAGCACACAGAAAACTATGTCATTAGGGTAGCTACATCAGTAGAACGTTCCTACCTGTGAAAGGACAAAGCGCCCATATTGTTTCCTTTATTTACCATGTTCCTGAAGAAAATTCAGCCTTGACCACAGTCCTAAGCTACCAAAGCATTTTTTATGCAGTATGGCGGACTTCAATGTCATTTGTTTATCTTTTGTTTATTCACCAAAGGTGCTACAGAGTACTGCAACCAAAGTACATTAGGGGCATACCTGAAGTAAATGGAAACCTGAAGAAGATCATTCTTTTGTCCAAGGAGTGCCAGATATAAATACGCAGAATTTAAAACTGAATGGACTTTGGCCCTCTTTCTTTTATGAGTTTTAAAGCTTCATTTAGTGTTTCACCTACCTCCTTTGCTCATCTTTCAGCTATAAAAATCAGGAAGAAACTCATTGTAAAGGTTGTTGATCGGCTATCAGAGAATGACAAGCTATTTCTTTTGAGACATAGTCTCTATGTAAAGTTGTAAGATAGGCTGAGGAAGATGTTTTCAGACTGAATATCCAGCTATTGGTAATGTTGTACTTGACTAGTGTTGCTCTTTAATATGACAAGCACATTTCTTTGGATCCTGATCTAAAGCAGCGGTGATGTTTTCCTATCTCTGTATTTTTTTTATTTAGCAGTTCACCTCATTTCATTTCTACTGGCTCGCATCAGAAATCTAGCATAGGATTTACCCTTGTTAGGTACCCTATGTTTCTGCTCTCCTTGCCTTCAATTTTTTCTGCTATATGTGTTATCTAAGGTTTGATTTCAATTAATTTAACCAGTGTAGTGGATGTTATTGCCTGCTAGCTGATGTATGAATTAATGAATCTGTTCTTAGATGTTCTTGTTAGGATTTAATTGAATGAATTGGGAACACTGGGAGGTCTAGAATTCTGTCTCTATCTCACTAGGATCCTTTTCAATTAATTGAACCTTTCTAAGATCCCTCAAGCTGGAGGCCGAAGCATTGAGAGTTCAAAGTCTCTCTCTGATCTCAGGTCTTTAACTTTGTGTTCTAAATATTTAATGTTTCTTGTCTGAAGAGTTAGCCTTTGGATTTTAGAATCACAGGTGGTCAATGGTATGCCCTGTCCCTGGATCTGATTTCTAAAGGTCACCTTGGATGGTTTCCTTGCTTTCACCTTCTCTCTTACCATTTCATATCACACAATCATCTTTAAGATCCAATGCTTTAGATGACTAGCCCAACTGAAAGCCTGCACATTGAATAGCAAGTAAACCCTTTCCTGACTCCATTTCCCAATGGTCTTGAATGTTCCCTGGGGTATCTCTCCTTTGCCTAAAACCCTCTTTGCTCATCCTTGTCTTATATCGAACCTTTCTTTCCTGATTCCCAACAACCAAACATACATCAAACAAACAAACCCCGAGCCTTATAACTAGCCTAATATCTTAACACTGAGCTTCAAAGTCATATACCTTTGACATATCATAGAGAGATCCCTCTCTGGACCCAGGAGGGCTAGATCCTGAGGTCTGAAAGTGGTTCTGATGTTGTCTCATCTTTTGGTCTTGCCAATCTGGCCAAAACATGGGAACCCCACTGGACATGCACATGTGGAGGTAGCTTGCTCTTGATTTGTTAGACCTCAACTCCATGCTTAAGTGGCTTTATTCTTTGGAGCACTTGAGACCTTGTGACAACATGTTTCTTCTATGGCTTGTGACCTTGTGACAACATATCCGAGTTCTTCTATGGCTTGAGCGAAGTTTGTGGAACATATCTGAGTTCACCTGTGGCTTGATCCAAGTTCAGTGGTGACTAGACCGAAGTGTTGTGGCTTGATCTAGGTCTGTGGTATATATATCAGAGATCAGTGAAGACTAGACCGAAGTCCTGTGATAGTTGATCAAAGTCTGTAGCATAGATCCAAATCTGTGGTCTTGTTCTAAGTCTGTCGTATTGGTCCGAGATCTATACCATCTATCCAAGGTATTTCAAGGAGGTCTAAAACCTATATTTATTTCTTATCTGAATTGCTATCATCATATTAGTCCAATATCTATTCTTTGTTTGAAGTCTGAGCTTAAGAAAAGGTGTATTCAATCTTGTTTCCTTGTGGCATGATGAGAGGATCAACCTTTCCTTGGTGATCTTTGTTGGACATTCAGTTGTGAATACTTAGCACTTATGGAAGCCTTCATGGGTCAGTAAAGTCCTTGTCTTGATGTATTGTTGAAGAATAAATTCAAATGCTTAAATAACAATGTACTCTGCTTTAAAATTTGCATATTCATGATCTGTTTTTGTATGAGAAATTGTGCAACCACAAAAAGGACAACTAAATCATTCTTTGGCACCACCTACACACAACAATGATCCAAATAGTTACATCTTCAATGTTGACTGGATAAAAATGTCACGGCCATTCAAAAATTTTCCTCACCGTGTTTCTCTCAAGAGAAACCCACCTTGCCTTAGCACCCATTCCTGAGCTTGATGCCATCTCCAGTACCTAACATTTTGCACTACAATGCCCATACACTTTGCTATGAACTCCACCCGTACTAACCCCTGCTCTTGAAAATTATGAAACCTTTCAATATAAGTTGTCGTGTCAATGTTTCTTGAAAAAGAGTTGAAAGAAAGAACAGATTATATTAATTTTCAATATTAGCCAAAACTAGTTAATGTGACTAATTAAGTAGAAGTAAACGATTGAACCTCAAAGTTTGCCCAGTGATCACAAGTGCTGAAAAATGTTTATCTAGCCAAATATCTTGGTTTTGGACCTTGTGCCAACTCAATAGTTGTAAATAAGGGCAGCAGACAACAACTTTTGTAAAATTATGTAGATGTTCTATGCTTGATGCAACTTTACTTTTCACTACAGCAATCACATAAGCAATCAAGTAAAATGCTGATAGAACATACCAGTGGATCTACAGAAGACAAACCAGAAACAGAAAAATGTGGTGGTGCGCTATGGCGGTCAACAAGATGCTTCAACCAGCAAAGTCTCCTTAGTCAGCCAACCCAGCATGTGTCACATCAGCCCTCAAAACAGCCACACGGTCAACTCAAAGTCAACCCCAGAAATGTCAACGCATGACAGCAGCAAGAAAGTCAATGCAGCTCGGTCTTCAGTCAACCTTTTGACCTCGATTCTTGTGCCAATATGTACGGCCTTCCAAAATCGAAGTCTCCACCAAAGTTCAGCCTCTTTGGACCATGGTTGACCAAAGTCAACATTGGTCAAACTTGCGTGGAAACCCTAGCTGCAGTAAATTCGTCATTTTTTCCCACGTGTGAACCGAAACTACTTCCAAGGAGCTCGTACTATATTAGAAGAGGAGATGTTCTGTGTGGATGAGATGAGTGAAAAAGTCCTCCAACGTTGACTCTATTTATATCAATCACTGAGGTGTGTGACACATCTGCTGGGGGTGTAAAACCTTAAGGCCGACCTGCACATATTTGAAATTAAAAAAAATAAATTCAAAATAAATGTTCTGCTTATCAGATTAAGATCAATTTTGGATCGATCTTACACCTCTCCGAAAGAGGAACCCAATACAAATATTGGTATCTTCATCTGAGCATCACCTCATGGAGTTTAGACCTAGTTGTCCAATTTTAACACTCCCTCTCAACTAGGGAGAACTCCATCCACCTGTGCAATAAAACATCGTGCGTCATCCCACCGTAACTTGCTTTTCTAGCCTCTTTATTTCAGAACAGAAGTGGGTCAGTCACAAAGACATCATTCTCGGCTGACAGATTCAACCCAGAGGTCTGAAACTTCTATCGAACTCACAAAGAGTCTCATACCAACCCGAAGTTGGTTTACTGAACCCGAAGTCAGTTGGAGGTCCGAAACCTCACTATACTTGATCCCCGATCAAGTGGTTGGACCGTGCCATCCTAGATAGAGAATACGACAATCTCTGATGCGTCCATCAGTCTTTGCTACTAGTCTCTAGCTTTTCCCACCTCATTGGCCAAATGAGAGGTACTTCCCATGAGCCCTGAACTCAATGGGTAGGATGCATACGGGGCACAGATAATGAGAGGTGAACCAACTCAAAATCACAACGGTGGGGCCCAAACACACCAACAAGGTTTGGCAAGCCTAGCCTTGTGGTTGCTTATAGCTCCGAGAAGCTATCCCCAAAGCCCCCCAGAGCTCCCAGAGCTCATCGTCCAATAGGACCCACATCATAGGGTCGTTCCACGATACCAAGACTCTCACGGAAGGTTAGGAACTTGACCTTCCCCAGGGGCTTAGTGAGAATATCCGCGACCTGCTCATCAGTTCCTATATGATCGAGCCTTACGGCGCCTCGCTGTACCATATCTCGGATAAAGTGGTACCTGATATCAATATGTTTGGATCGGTCGTGGAACACAGGATTCTCAGTCATACGAATCCCACTCTGGTTATCACAGAGTATCACAGTGGTATCTAGCACATGTCCAAACAGCTCACTAAAGAGCTTACGCAACCAAACTGCTTCACAACAGGCCATACTTGCAGCAATGTATTCGGCCTCCGCGGTGCTCAAAGCCATCGACTTCTGCTTCCTGCTCATCCATGAGATCGAAGCAGAACCAAGATTGAAGCAGCATCCCGATGTGCTCTTACGATCCACCACACTGCCAGCCCAATCGGCATCAGTATATCCACGGAGTGTCACACTCCCGGCAGTGTATCTCAGCCCATGGTTTATCGTGCCCCAAAGATATCTCAGAAGATTCTTGGCACCAACCCAGTGAAAGTGATGAGGCTCAACCATCTGTTGACTCAAAGTGTTCACTGCAAAACATATATCTGGACGGGTGTTCACTAAGAACATCAAGGCCCCTACGAGTTGACGATACTCAGTAGGATTTGCTAATACGGGTCCAGTAGCACTGCCACTCAACTTCTTGAAGTTGAGTTCCATTGGTGTTGACACAGACTTGCAGTCCACCATACCGAATCTTTCCAAAAGTTTCACAATGTATTTTCCTTGAGAAAGGAAAATCTCTCCAGGTCTCTGCCAGACCTCCAGGCCTAGGAAGTAGTGCATCAGTCCTAGGTCCTTCATTTCGAACTCAGCAGCGAGCTCCCTCTTACATTGATGAATGAGAGGGTCAGCACCTGTCAGGAAGAGGTCGTCCACATACAGCACTAGAATGAGAGGCTTCCCCTGCACAACCTTGAAGTAAAGGTTCGGATCAACATTACTTCGAGTGAAGCCCAGCTTCATCAAGTAACTATCCATCCTCTCGTACCAAGCTCTGGGTGCTTGCTTCCACCATAGAGGGCTTTCTTCAACCCGTGCATGGGTGTCTCGATCCCGGACTTCAAACCGTAGGTTGCTCCACATATACCTCTTCCTTTATCGCAGACCATGCATAAATGTGGTCTTCACATCGATCCGATGAAGACTCCATCCTTGCGTAGCAGCTGAAGGGCTATAATAGATCGAATGGTGGTATATCGGGCCACGTGTGCAAATATGTCATCATAATCTATGCCTTCCTTTTGAGAGAAGCCACGGCAACGAATCTGCCTTGAATTTTTGCCTTGAACTTTTCAAAGACTTCCATCGTATCCATGGTGAAAATTGTAGAGCCATTTCGAGGTGACAATGCTTTGTCCTCCGGTCTTGGAACCACATCCCAGACATTATTCTTCATTATGGACTCATATTCTTCGTGCATAGCATCCTTCCAGATTTGATGCTTTACGGCTTCCTCAAAAGATCCAGGTTCAGATTGTACAATAGTACTCATGGCAGCTATATACCCTTGGTATCTACACGGCTTCTTGCTTTCTCGGAATGTCCCCCTTGGGGCAGCATGACCCTCAGCATCTTCGAGGGTGTCCCTGAGCCATGATGGTCTCTTTCCCAGTGAAGGAGATGGATCAATAGGGTCCATTGGTCCTTCAATATCAGGCATTGTCTCATCCTGTGGTTCTTCTTGATTTCCAGGCCTTTCTTCATGATTTTCTTCAGATCTTGGAAGATCTACTACTTTCTTCAGGGAAGCATCTTCGTCAAAAGTGACATCATGGCATATCTCTACTTCCCTTTGACCAGGTACATAGACTCTATAGGCCTTAGAAGTTTCACTATAGCCCACAAACATTCCTTTCTTCCCAGAAGCATCCAGCTTACTTCTCTTTTCTTTCGGCACATGAAAATAGACAGGACATCCAAAAATTCTAAAATGTGAGACATCAGGTTTCTTACCAGAGAAAACCTCTTCGGGAGTTTTGGAGTCTCGAGCGGAATGAGGGCATCGATTTTGAATATACACAGCAATGTTTGCAGCTTCTCCCCACAGAAACTTTGGTAGACCTTGGTCACATAGCATGGCATGGGCAGCTTCCACAATGGTCCTGTTCTTTCGTTCAACAACACCATTTTGCTCGAGAGTATAGACAGTTGTGGTCTCCCTCTTGATGCCAGCTTCTCTGCAAAAGTCCTTGAACTCATTTGTCTCATATTCAGTGCCATTATCAGTTCTCAAAATCTTGATCTTCTTCCCTGTCATATTTTCCACCAAGGCTTTGAAGGTACGAAACCACATGAAAGCCTCATCCTTCTTCTTTAAGAAGTATATCCAGGTTTTGCGAGAGAAGTCATCTATGAACGTCATATAATATGAACATCCTCCCAAGGATGTTACGGGTAGCATACCAGATAGATCAGAATGGATCAATTGCAAGACATTAGATGTCTTTGTGACACTTGAGGGGAAAGGTCCCCTTGTATGCTTTCCTTCGGCACAACCCTTACATACACTTTCATGATTGTTTGGAAACTCGGGAATCCCTGTCAGCACCTTCTTTGCTTTGGGAAGGGCTTTGTAGTGAAGGTGTCCAAACCTTCGGTGCCATAGTTTAGTCTGTCGGATAGTATCACATGTCATTGCTCCTAGTGGACTTCCTCCAACCTGGTAGAGTGTATCAACTCTAAACCCAATCGTGATAGCTTCCTTAAAGTTCTTCTTCCACATGAGCACCTTTCCATCAGTGAATGCCACATTGAAACCTTTGTCTTCCATGGCCGATATAGACACAAGGTTCTTCTTCAAATTTGGTACATAGAGTACATCCTGCAAGTGGAGGACTTGACCTTGAGACAAGTGGAGGGTCACAGTCCCTATCCCTTTCACGGGATATGTGACATTATCTCCAAGAATAATTTCCAGATTAGTATCCTTCTCAACCATATCAGAGAGTGCTTCTTTGAACCCAGTGATGTGCCTTGAGGCACCACTATCTATCAACCAGACATCCATAGTGTCTGGTGGAGATGCAACAGAGAGGGCAGATACCAGAATATATTCATTTCTTTTATCAACAACATGTGATTCCTCATACCTGGAGTTTCTTGACCTTTTGAAAGGTTGATCATTTCCGTCGGAGGGAGCCTTCCTTTTTCCCTTGAACCTGTTGTTCCTTTGATTGCCATTCCTCCGCTTGTTGTTGTTATCATCACCATTGGGAGAATCCTTCTTGAAAGGACATTCTCTAGCATAGTGACCAAGCCTATGACAAGTGAAGCACTTCCCTTCTTTCCTTGGGCCCCTACTTTTCCCTTGTTCTTTGGACCACCAGAGTTCTTCTTTCTAGAATGAGCAGTGTATGCAGCATTTCTTTCATTTCCATACTCCTTCATTCTTGATTCTTCTTGAACGCATCTTAACAGTACTTCGTCAAAGTCAGGTATCACATTATTATTTATAATGGTAGTGTTGAACATATGCCATTCGGATGAGAGCCCCTCCAAGTGCAGTGAGCACCATCTCTCGATCAGCTATTGTCTCCCCAATAGCCAGCAAATTGTTCCTGATTTCGATCAGCTTCAGAAATTATGATTGGACAGACTCATCCCTGCCTTTCTTCAGATTCTTCAATTGATTCTTGAAGAATAGTACTTGATTCACATTGTTGGCCTTGAACATGAGAATCAATTTATCATACATCTCTTTGGATGTGCCCAATTCAAAGATGTAGGCCACCAGACTTTTATGAATGGATTCCCTGATCATCAGCTTTGCTTTGATCTCCCCCTTCTTGTACTTTGTTTTCGCAGCAACAGTAGTAGTAGATGGAGGTTCTTGGATTTTACCCTGTACATAGTCCATGACATCTTGGTCTTCCAATTTGAGATCCAATATCATCTTCCAAGCATGGAAGTCATCCTTCCCAATCAATTTGTCATCCTCCTTGAAGCCATAGTTTGTGGAACCCATTTTCCTCTTCGGCGATTGCTACAAATAGGGCTTGTCTTCACCTCAGCTCTGATACCATGTAAAATTATGTAGATGTTCTATGCTTGATGCAACTTTACTTTTCACTACAGCAATCACATAAACAATCAAGTAAAATGCGAATAGAACATACCAGTGGATCTACAGAAGAAAAACCAGAAACAGAAAAATGTGGTGGTGTGTTACGGCGGTCAACAAGATGCTTCAGCCAGCAAAGTCTCCTTGGTCAGCCAACCCAGCATGTGTCACAACAGCACTCAAAACAGCGACACGGTCAACTCAAAGTCAACCCCAGAAAAGTCAACGCAGGACATCAGCAAGAAAGTCAACGCGGCTCGGTCTTCGATCAACCTTTTGACCTCAGTTCTTGTGCCAATATGTACGGCCTTCCAAAATCGAAGTCTCCACCAAAATTCAGCCTCTTTGGACCATGCGTTGACCAAAGTCAACGCTGGTCAAAATTGCGTGGAAACCCTAGCTGCAGTAAATTCATCCTTCTTTCCCACGTGTGAACCAAAACTGCTTTCAAGGAGCTCGTACTATATCAAAAGAGGAGATGTTGTGTGTGGATGAGATGAGTGAAAAAGTCCTCCAACGTTGCATATTTATATCAATCACTGAGGTGTGTGACACATCTGTTGGAGGTGTAAAACCTTAAGGCCGACCTACACATATTTAAAATTATCAAAAATTAATTCAAAATAAATGTTCTGCTCATCAGATTAAGATCAATTTTAGATCGATCTTACACCTCTCCAAAAGAGGAACCCAATACAAATATTGGTATCTTCATCTGAGCATCACCTCATGGAGTTTGGACCTAGTTGTCCAATTTTAACAACTTTCTACACTCATAACAGGAAAGCAGATATAGAAATCACCAGCCTTTAAGATGTGAAAAAAAAAAAAAAAAATTAAGAATCTGACAATTTTGATGCAAATAAATTTGGATGACACAGCCTGTATCCAAGTTGCTCTGCTAATGAACCAACAAGCATAACAACTGGTTACCCTGATGGCTTCATGGATGGGAGTTAACCCATATCCAATCTTTTAGATAAATTTTTGGGTGAATAAACAAGTGATTTCTTGACTTGGATGAACATTTAAGGGGATGTTCAATGATAGTTGCGTAAGTTTACAGCCACAATACCATGTCGTGCAGTTCACTTTGAAATGCAAGTGATGATGATCCAGCAGAGTGGCCACCAAGAATGGGTCCCAGAAACTGTGGATGGAGAAGATATTGTAATCAGCTACAAGTTTGTGTTGAACTAGGTGATAAACAACTCTTTATTGAGTAGCTCATATTTGAAGGGAGATGTTGGAGGAACAAAAATCAAGTAAGTTACAGCCACAATACCATGCTGTGCAGTTCACTTTGAAATGTAAGTGATGATTAACCAGCAGAGTGGCCACCAAGAATGGGTCCCAGAGACTGTGGATGGAGAGGATATTGTAATCAGCTACAAGTTTGTGTTGAACGAGGTGATAAACAACTCTTTATTGAGTAACTCATATTTGAAGGGAGATGTTGGAGGAACAAACATCATGCCATCTCCAGTACCTAACATTTTGCACTACAATGCCCATACACTTTGCTATGAACCCCACCCCTGCTCTTGAAAATTATGAAACCTTTCAATTTAAGTTGCAGTGTCAATGTTTCTTGAAAAAAAATTGAAAGAAAGAAAAGATTATATTAATTTTCAATGGTCGCCAAAACCAGTTAATGTGACTAATTAAGTAGAAGTAAACAATTGACCCTCGAAGCTTTCCCAGTGATCACAAGTGTTGAAAAATGCTTATCTGGCCAAGTATCTTGGTATTGGACCTGGTGCCAACTCAATAGTTGTAAATAAGGACAGCAGACAACAACTTTCTACACTCATAACAGGAAAAGCAGAGATAGAAATCACCAGCCTTTAAGATATGAAAAAAAAGCTAAGAAACTGACAATTTTGATGCAAATAAATTTGGATGACACAACCAGTATCCAGGTTGCTCTCCTAATGAACCAACAAGCATAACAACTAATTACCCAGATTGCTTCATGGATGGGAGATAACCCATATCCAATCTTTTAGATAAAGTTTTGGGTGAATAAACAAGTGATTTCTTGACTTGGATGAACATTTAAGGGGATGTTCAATGATAGTTGCGTAAGTAAGTTTACAACCAAAATACCATCCTGTGCAGTTCACTTTGAAATGTAACTGATGATGAACCAGCAGAGTGGCCACCGATAATAGGTCCCAGAGACTACGGATGGAGAAGGTATTTTAATCAACTACAAGTTTGTGTTGAACAAGGTGATAAACAACTCTTTACTGACTAGCTCATATTTGAAGGGAGATGTTGGAGGAACAAACATCATGCTCCAACAAAGTGTTAATTATTGTATGACTTTATTTTTAGCATTGCCATCACGTGACACTTTCAATGTTTAGTGTTTAACATTTGATCAATGTAAACATTAGATGATGACGCTATAGGCTGGTGGATTAACCACCATCACTTCTGAAGGGTACTTACTATAAATTACATGATGTACATGAAAGATTTTACATCATTGTTACAACATCATTAAAAAATAAAGTTTCACTCTCTCCATTATCAACTGTTCATTTCTAAGTGTGCACTGCAAAATCTAACAAGCATTGGAATTGGAATTGGTTATAGTGGAAGCTGTGACCAAAAGGTTGAATATATTATATAGGTTAATGAGTTTTTTCTTTTACTTTTGGAGGGGTAAGAGGGTGTTTCCTATATCCTTTAGGGTTCTTGGAATTGCAGGGCTCAGCAAACGAAACCTGGGACATTATTACTCATCAAACAAGAAGATTCCATAACTATTCCATTCTCATGGCTTGATTAGAATTTACATCTATTATAAGAAATGATAATTTCCGAAAAAAAATCCAAAAGAAAAGAATCCAATTTTAAATGTAGCTCTCTAAAACATAGAGCAAAAATAACTTTAAATTCTTTTGAAATACATAAAACCTGTTGAGTTAAAAAAAAATATCCATATATTACAACAGACAGAGAGCCAGGAGTGAGACCTTGAGTTACCTTTGATAGTGCATCAAGAGCACCTTCCGTATGATTAAAGTCATTGCTATTAAAGCATTGAACCAGTGCCTGCAGTAATTATGGCCAACTCCGCACCTGTACTTGCTGAACTATAACACTGACAATAGTTCCTACTGTTGAACGGAGGTGTGTATTTGGTGCCCTCAGACAAGATAGAAACTCTGATTTGATATATTGTTGATAAAAAGTGATCATCAGATGAAAACTTGTCCTCAGATTACTTTTCAAAAGCAATCCTGCTCCCTATCGTACTTCAACAGATTTTCCCTGTCCATGTGACATATTCACACATATCAAGCTATAAGTAGATCCATCAAAAAATGAGACCAAGTAAAATCAGGCGATCAAGCTCTAAATACAAACCCATAGATGCCCCACATCTCACCAAACAAAATGTAGATCAATTATTATTAGAAAGAATTCATCACAATTATCTAGAGGTACATTGCTAGCTTTTAAACATTGACTGTGACCTAATATAACTCTGTTCTGGTAAATTTGAAGCTCTGAAATTCTCTTATATTTGTTCTAGTAATGTGTTCTTTCTAATGCATGTGCGTCTATTAATCTTCCTATATATAAGTATGCAGTAGACTCATACTGAATCAATTACTGTAGTTATAATTTGGACTTTTTCACATAAATAGCAAGAGAGAACTCACAACAACAAGTGATTCTTGCAGCTTCAAATTATGAAGTCACCCACCAGTATTGCAGTATCAATGTGTTCATACGACCAATAAATGGATACAGGCAATCTGCTATCACACTATATATAAGTATGCAGTAGACTCATACTGAATCAATTACTGTAGTTATAATTTGGACTTTTTCACACAAATAGCAAGACAGAACTCACAACAAGTGATTCTTGCAACTTCGAATTATGAAGTCACCCACCAGTATTGCAGTATCAATGTGTTAATATGACCAATAAATGGATACAAGCAATCTGCTATCACATATAGGTAGTTGACAAATATTATTACCTTTTTACACGTTGCTACATCATGAACTGTCACTAAGTACTGTGAGCAATTCCTGTAGCAATTGCATTGGTATAACATGTTGTCATATCCTCTATTTAAATTCTTGTATAAACGGTTCCACTATAAGATTTTGGGTAAACAATGTGAGTTGTTTTATTACTACTACAAACGGAAGGAATGAAACCCAATATGCTGTAAAATTGAAGGCTATTAGAATCCAAGGTTGAGCGTGATCCAAGGTAATAGAACGGACAATTCTTCCTTTTTAGTTGGGGTGCACTGAAGGAAGTAAGTTTAAAGTATATTTTAGTTTGAAATATACTCTTTAAGGACTGCTATTACCATCCTTAAGCATATTGGCATTTCATCATGGCCATATGAACCGTGTCACCCTAATGATGTAAGAGGGTCAGTTAGCATACTCCAGTTATGTTTATTAGACATATTTTCATGGAACAAGTACTTTAAATTCCAAATGTCATCAGATTTTACCTTATGGACACCCAATTTCCAGGGTATGACCTATATGGTGACTACTGCTCAATGGTTGGTGCTATGATATCTAGAAAAATATGATTAAGTGCAAAGTTTATGTGCGTGTCTTTTGTATTGATTAATGGATTTTGAGCACCAGAGTTACCATGATGGCCCCTTTAGCATTACTATGATACATTAGTGTTGAGATTCAATCTGCATATCAAGGATGTATAGATAGTATGTAGTGTAAGCATGCTACAGTAGTGTGAATGTTCCATATATTGATGGTCTGATTATTATTTTCCTCATTTCCATATGGTTCCAGCATGATTAGATTTACTTTGACAAGTTTACATATGGTAGAGATCATTGTCTTCATTGTATTTCTCCTTGATTGGTCATATGTACATATGGTCATTTCTTGATGAATGTAGACTTCATACTTTTTGAGCTTATCAACCGCAGTACACTCCTTTAATAAATATTCTGGACATTGGGACAGCAAGCAAAACATTGACTAAACTTGAAATTTGCAGCCTTTTCCATTAACCCCAGGGCATTAATGTCACCTTTCAGCCACATTGATATTTCATGTAAAGCATGTTTTAAATTTATTTCACAAATCTGGAACACCTGAAAAAAGTTTTACTTCCTAAAAAAAGTCTTACTTCCTATCTGTCTCTTAGTCTGATAATTTTCCTTTTTGCAAATTATGTTTAATTATATGTATATAAATTTACTAAAGAATCTGCATCACAACACCTTCTAGGAGCATATTTATACATCTTGGTTCTGTACTTTATGCTGGAGTTTATCCCTGAATTCAATATATATGTATATCCAGTTGTAATACTTATCTGTGAAAGGGTTTTGTTACAAATGAATTAACATATACATGTTGAAATTTGAAAAGACACAGAATCAAACTCTGAGTCATCCCATTTTATGCCTCTGAATCGAGAACTAGGCAATTTTAGCAGAAAACTTACCATACAGACCTCGCACCTAAGCCATCGGAAGTCCTTCATGTGTAAGTTTATTGCAGTAATTCCTATAATTAAACAATGAAAGTAAAATGCAATTACCTACCTATTGAGTGGATTTAGTAGCCTCTGGAGCATGGAGCCTCATTCCTACTTGTCTGATTCCATGTCCATTTCCTTGGCATTCGATTTCTTTGGTTTGGGACTCGCACAAGCTCGGATCCAGGCCAATCCCAAGGCCATTTTTGGGTCTCTGGATTTTTTAAGGACAACTTGATCATCACAATCCATTTGTGCCAGAGCATCTCGCTGGTGATCTCCTATGGTATTACCACATTTTATTTCCCTGTCGTAATCAACGCCTTCTTGCTTTCTTTTCTATGTATTTTCTCCATTGATTTTGTGGTCGGAAAGGCACCTGTGGTCTTCAGTTGTGGGATCGGAAAAGCACCTGTGATAGTCAATTGTGCAACCATTGTCGCACATGCCTTCAGCTTTGTCTTCCTCCATTGAACCCTAAACATACAACCTCATTATGCCAGTTTAGAAGTATTTTGAAGTTGCAAAGAGATATGGAGGGCTTGGGATGGGATGGACCATCGCCCAGAGTGTGAGAATCCAATTTCCTGAATTCAACCAAAAGTATGATATGAGCCCTGTTACGGCTTGGCAGCGCCCTTCCTCCTTCCTTGGAAAAGGAAAAACCGTGCAACGCGAGGGAAATAATCGATGGAAATTAAAATATACAAGCTGTGAGAAGATGCGGTGACCATCCGATCCCGTTGTTGAAAACCTTGCAAATTCTATGGTCACTCTATTCTGCCTATTGCATAGCTGGTGACCCCTTCTCCACAAGCGCGCGCGTCGGCTTCGAACCTGTTTGTGCTAGGCTGTCCAGTTACGGGCAAAAATGAATTGCTCAACGCTAATCCACCCTAATCCATCCTGCCAGTAACTGCCACTTCGATAAAACCGGTTCCCTGCTCCATCAGAACCATAAACGAATTAAGAAAAGGGCTGAACAAAAGGAAATTATCTTACCGGGGTTTTGAAAGACAGAAATCCTATGAAACCTGGATGAGAACTTGAACGAAACGTGAATCTATCTTTCAACGCGAATTAGATTCCATTAAATGTAATGTGTGTTTTTCTTTTGATTAATAGGAAGGTATTTTTTAATATAAATCATTATTAATGATATAAAAATGGTTTGAGTTTTCTATGTCATATTATTTTAGGGGATTTTGAGTTTTCTATGTCATATTATTTTAGGGGATTTTGGTTGATTTTTTAATTATGATATTTGTGTAGTCAAAAAAAAATTGGAGTGAAGTAGTAATGTTATGGATTGATGATTATTTTGAATGAAATGTTTAGTTTAATAAGGATAATTAAGTTATGGAGTTTTTTTTTATAATATTTAATAAAAGGAGTCAATATGGGAAAGATGATAATTTGGCTCTCATGTGCTTGAGAAAACTGATATTTTTTTGTCCATAAATGTTAGAGGTGGAAAAATATATGAGTGGAAAAATGTGTAATCCTAGATTCCCTTAAGGAGAAAGGGTTAAAAAAATCATATTTTACTTGCTAAGAGGTCAACACTATGTTCATGATCACATATTTATGGATAAAAAGATATCAATTAGTTCCTCTCATAAAAAAAGATATAAAATTCAAATGCATTTTTCTCATCTAATCAATCTTTACAATAGGGATGGATTTACTCATAATTTGTCTTCTCGTCATCATATACTCGCACCTTGATGAACATTAGAAAGTAGGCATAAATTAGTCCTTCCAAACAATTGTGGTGAAAATCACACAAAATGTTTGATTTTCATCCCTACCATGGACACATTAAAACATGCATTGCCCTCCAAGCAAGGATTTATCTCAATTAAAACATTGGATTTTAACTCCTTGAAGATTCACTGAAGAAGTATACTTTACCCAACAATGTCATCAATTGTTCTAATATCAAACTAAGTCTAGTACTTTTGTAATTGTGTGGTCTTTGGCTTACAACATCACCTTTATCCTGAAATAAATTGTCTTGGACCTTAGTATCTCACTATGGCCAAGTACATTATATCATTCTCTATCCACTTAGACAAGTACTCTTTAAATACTCCATTTACCATCATGACTTAGCGACAAATTCATCTTTCTTGAGGTAGAAATTGTACAATAACATAGCCAAACAAAGTCCTATAAGTAATATTTCTTTCCCATTTTCCCCAAGAGCTAGTAAAATAGTTATTTTTCGTGAAGCACCCCTTCCCGATGTGAGTTTCTACCTTTTCCAACCCATTTCCAGGCATAATTACCATCCCTAAATAAGCTCACGAAAAATTTATGGTCAGGGTTAAAAGCATTCAAGTCACTTAGAACCATTTTGTAGCTTAAACCCCACCCCCACATTCATTAAACCCTAATTTAAATCATCTACCATGTTTCACATATTTTAGACAATTATTTCCCATTATTGTATGGTGGCTCTATGACAACTCAAGGTTAATGGGATGTTTCCAAATATGGTCTATTCTTGTCTAATGTCCTAACAAATTCCATTTTTTAGGGGCAAGAAGGTCTCATTTGAGAAACATATAACAATTCCCATTAAGTAAAGTACAAAATGTTAAAGATTTTAGGGGGGTCACATTCGTTATGAAATTATTGGTGTCCATTTAAACCACTAGAACTAACATCATTAAAATCAATAGAAAAACAAACATAGGTCACCCAAATATAGTGTTGTTTTTCCACGACACTGGAAATCTAGGTTAGGATATGTTGTGCTATTCAACAACCTCCATTATTTTAGTATAATTACCTTAGAAAAATAATGGAGACCCTTTTAAAAAATTTAGAGTATAACAAATAAAACCTTTAAGAGATTAATTCAAATAGGAATATGAATGAAATGGGTTAAAAAAAATTGAGTTTTCTTTTAAAAGACACTTGAGCGGAGAATGTTAAGTAAATCGCAATCGCAATTGCAATATCGCAAGAAAGACATATGGCTCTTAAAAAGCCACTTAACACAAATTGCAATGCAAAAATACGACATAGCACTTCAATAAAGGAAAAAGGCATTTTCCTGGAACAAGGGTCCCGAGGAAAAAGGCGTTTGGGTTAAAGGTTTCGTAGTGCGCCAAGGTATGTTATCACAGGTAATTCCTGTGATGAGCTTGGCTTGTTATTACGATTTGATGCTGCTTATTCTGCGAATTAGGATAGGTGTAGCGATTCATATTATAGACATACAATCGCTTCTGAAGAACTATATCTCTTATATGGTAAAACAACAAAGGAATCTTTAATCCCAAAAACGTATATCATAATGCTTTAAGTTATTCATGCATTTGTTCATATGCGTATTTCTTTTGCTGTATTGTAAATGTGCTATTTTCAAACCCAATAACAACGTAAAGATCAGAATATAAACTTCTTCATATAATAAAGAATGTTCTGAAAGCAAAACTCACTAGTATAGAGAAGCACACAGAATCAAGTCGGTGCTGAATAACAATTTTAATTAAAATGGCTATGCTTGGTAAAAAAGGGTCAATTACATGATATATAGAATATGTAAAGATTTAATCAATATGCGGCAGGCTTTTGTGTTCTTACGATTACTATGATGGTTTATCATCATGGTCAAGTAGATATATGTGCTTAAACGCTGTTGGATCTCAACCCAGGCGTGAATTCGATTTTGTGTACTAAAACAACTTAAATTGTTAATACCAAAACTTGATTGGCTTAATTTTCACTTTTATTATTATAGTTTGTTTCGTAACTACTAATATATAAGCATATAAGCTAGTTAATAGCTTGTAATTACTAGTCAAATGTAGGTGGTGATATTCATCGCAAGGTTTGCCCCTAGTACAAGTTAATTATAATAGCTAAAGGTGGATACACCAAGTTGCCATATATAATGATGAACAATGTTCTTTCGCTTGAATATAGAACCACCTCAATATGCTTGAAATGTTTATAATTTTAAGCGCCGCATGACTTTTAATTTTCATATTTACTTAATCAATAATATGTAAATAAATAAAGTGCCATAGGTCATTCAATATAAACTTTGGAATCATTTAGCCTTTGTTTTAAACTTAAGTAATACCTTTGTTTAAGTTAGTTCCTAATGATTTCTATAACAATCTGGATGTTTGTAAACCTATGCCCAAATATAAGTTGAAAAAGTACCAGGTAACATTGTAAATTCACAGAATCTGTCTAGTCCATTTATCATCATTATTCTTGTAAAATGGTGGATAATAAAACCATTGGGAACTATCCTAAAGAAATTAAGCCCATCTAACATAAAGAGAACTACAATATTTAGAACCAAATGACACATATAGGTACTAATCACATCAAATACCGTCCTTCCTTTGAGAAGTTACTTCATCCCAGTTTAAAGTTACGAGATGTAACTAAACGGCGCATTTGTGTTGAAGTTATCAATGGATCCATTGGGCAGATAATTTGAAGCAATAAGGTCAATAGGCTTGTTGTATCTCTTTTTCTGAAAGGAAAATTTGTCACTTTTCATCGTGAAAAAAATCAATGCACACTATAGAATCTCGTAAAATAAATAGAGGAACAAATACACGGTGGCAAATACATAAAGACATTCAGGTTCAACATCAATGACGCCAAGGATAATGTTGTTTATAGTTTTACCATGGTTTGTAATGTTATTGATTATTGTCGGAAAACTTGTTCTTGCAACGTAGGCTTGATGGCTCATGGGTTGGTCGCTTATCAACGAGTTCCACCTCATCATTGCAGATAGTTTGACATTATTCCACATGTCAATTTTTAATTGTTGTTTGTTGTTTCTATTCCCCTTTTAAATCGTGATTCATCTTGTAACTTTAAAGTTAAGTCTGCTAGGGAATTTGTCTACATGTTGAATTATTGCCAGAAAAGCAGTATTCTACCATAAATGCTGCTAAACACAAACGATATTGTGAATAGGGATCTTTATTTTAATTTTAAAGATTCTTAATTTTATTTAGAGCGTATGGCCACATATCATACATCTGGTATGTAACTTACACTTCTCTACTACATTTAAAGTAATTTGAAAAGAAATTAGTCATTCGATACACGATGGAAACATAGCATAAATTGTTGGGTTACGTTACTACTTCCTCTCTTTGATTGTTCATATGATCATACAAAAATTGACATTCAAGGTTTGAAAGGCTGTATTTTTAGGCCACATCTCTTCTATGATGTGATGCAAGGTGCATATTTTAATTGCTGTAATGATGTTGTAATAAGTTAGGAAAATGTAGAACATTACTATCACTATGTCATTTTCTAAGCATCCATTACAAATGTTCAGCTTTTACAATTTGTATTTTATTTCTTTCATTTGCTACATTTAAAATGTTTACTGATTATTAACTTTAATAGCTCATTGTCAATAAGGAAAGAAATTTGCTTGATGCATTATGTGACTTTCCTTCTATACATAAAATGACTCTTTTGTTTGTTTTATGTCGTTGAATAAACGTTCTTTGTTTATTGAATGGAGAAAAACAGTCTATCACAATAGGGTAGTAGAAAAACAGTCTTACAATGGGATTTTATAATCACATTAAGGTGATAGAAAAGCAATCTACAATAGGATACTATCACGAGATTATGTAAACACATTTTAGCGTGGAGCAATATGGGATCATTTAATTTCCCTAAAAATAATTTCATCATTAACCTAACATAAGTTAAACCTAAAACCTACTTCCTATTGCTAAGTTTGAACTTAAACCTAATGAGCAAAACCCCCACTCAAACCAACTAATACACCTCATGGAGTCACTAATGCCACCTCATGAGTCACACATTCACCTTGTAATTGTGAAAAAAATTTACATTCATGTAATTGTAGAAAAATTCCATTGTATATGGCATTCTTGTCATGCCAGCGCTTCACTCTATTCAATTTCATGACATCTATCAGGCATATAAGACCAGTTCGGTAATTATGACATCTATCGAGCATATAAGACAATTCGGTAATTCATTAGCGAAGCTCAGGGTTTGCAAGTTGTGTGGGTATGCCATGGCTGGCCTCGAATGGTTGTTCGGCATTCGCACCATTTGAACGGCAGAGCTGACGACGACGATGTGAGCGATCGCAACAAATCTCGGTCGTAATATCCAGAAGGAATATCCTGAACGATTCCGAGAGGAATCGTCTTCAGAGGTGTCTGATGATGGGAACTACCGGCCTTTTCTTTCTTCAGGAAGCAGCTGGTTTGCGTCAAGGGCAGGAAAACAATGAAAAAAACGCGGGCCTGGGCCGAAAGGTTTCGGAAAAAACTGGAAATTTGAAGGACATTCAAGTTTGTTTCAGTACAGACAGATTGAAAAGGTAAGATGTAGAAAGGTAATGCTTATGGCTCGGCGCCTCTGGATTGAACATGGAAAAAATAGCGCATTCGATGAAAAATAAAGATCAGAAGAAAACTGGAAATTTCTATCTGATGCATCGGATGAAGTTGGTAGAAAAGTGACCTTCACGTTATTAGATAATAGATTTAATAAAATTACCAACAAGGTTCAGTCGGCTTTGGAAAATTGAAAACTTGGTTGAAACGGTTGAACATGAAAGTCTACGTTATGTTGAGTTTGCTAATGACCTTCGACGTTTGCCGGCAACTTTCTTCGTTTCCTTTATCTCGGTCACTGCAACTGCCGCTGTGGAAATTATAAAGACGAGTCCGAAGGCAGGCTACGCTGCGGCTGCGGCTGCATCGCGTTGTTTCTGGTCACATACGGCAGCGATAAAAACGGAAGGTGAACGTTCTCTCAAAATGGTCTTTGATTCGGAAGGCTCGGCGGGTCTGGTTCAAAAGTTAAACAATTTCGGAAGAAAAGAAAATGAAAGGTGGCTGGTTCCGATGTGAAATTCTGAAGGACTGTTTCAATTTGGGATAATTCAAGCTAATATGCCATATGATCTCAGCACCTGAACGAAAAGGAAATGGAAAAATACGCATACTTTTATGTAAAAACGGAAAGATCCCCGACAGAATCAAACCGAAGGTTATTATCGAAACAAAGACAGTAAGAGAAAACGACCAAGGAATTATAGCGGGAAGAATGAAGAAACAGAGGACAAGGTGATGTCAATTAACAAGGTACAGAACAACGGGCACTGCAGATTGTAGAACATTGGTAAAGTAGTCCAACATCCCAATATGAAAAAGAGTCCACCATTGATAGATTGATGCTAATACTTACATCCCAAACTCATAACTCTAGATCAGTAAATTTCGTTGGATAGTGATACTAATCTATCGCAGTTAAATGATGAAAGAAAAAGGGAAGCAAAAGTATACCTCCATTGGAGCCAACAAGGGTTATTTATCTGAAAAAGCGATTAATATAGGTGAAAACCTGAAAAAAGAAAAAATAGAAGAGGACCAAATGGTGATGTTATCCATTGATGAAAAAGGGAAAAAAATGGAAGACATAAGCAAGCCTGAAGAAACTGGCAAGGGTTCAAGGCTCTCTTTCAGCTTCATTCGTTTAGCGGAAGAACTTGAAAAGTAAAGATACATCTTCTAGATTGCACTGAGAAGAAGGGCTACAGCACAATTTATCATGACAAGTCGCTGACAAATTGATTCCGTAGGCACTATCTTTACATGAACGCTTACATAAATTTTCAGGCAGGATCACAGTTTTCTGGCTCTGTTTGTGGTTATATTGTACGTGGTTATGCTTGAAGATCTGTAACATTAATCCCAGCAAATATTCTTCTCAGAGTGCTGACAGCATGAATTATAGGAAGTTCTGTTATCCTCTGAGAACCTAACTGTTTGCAGGTGTTCAAAGCATTCCTTGTCTTTCGTCCCCTTGTGGTTGTTCTTCTGACAATGTTTAGTTTTTTTACCGTAGGTGCAATTTATGGCTCTTTCCAAGACAGACTGCCTATTCTGACAATTGAATAATTTAACATGTCAAGTTTTGCAATGGACGTTTTTTGATTAGAGTTGGAAATTATTGTAAAGTATCCGAGATTTTCTTCTCTTTAAACATCTAGCCAATTTCTTTTGTTGAATCAATTTAATTATTCAATTGCAATGTTTATAATGATGCTAACATAAAACCATGTTCTCTTAATTTTCTGTAGAATAATGAAATCTTGGGCCAACAATCCTTTTGTATATTTTCTCAAAAAGCTCCCAGGACTTCTGTTAACAATGTGCACTACAATCGACGGTTATCTTTTGTTCTCCATTTCCATTTTGATCTTTGGACGAGTTATTGCTACGATCCTTTTAAATTACCCTTGTTGTGGTCGCTAGGCACCGTCTTTCTCTTGGGGCCAACCTCTGGCGTCTTGATGCACTTTTCTCAGTGCATGAGTTGAATTCTCTTAAAACACTTTCTCAGCACTACATATCAGGTCAATAAACTTGATACTTTCTTTCAAGTTGCATCACCTTACCTAAAATAGGCAAAGAAATTCTGCTAACAAGTTCCTGCTATTGGATATTTATTAATAGCTATAGTTATGTTATTAAGTAAAAATAAATAAAATATTTATATAATCTAAAATGCTTACATAGAAAGTCTTGCTGCTGATGCTTTGGCAAACCCTTTACTCAAGTCTGCTGCCTTTTCTACTGTCTGGCAAGTCATCGGATATCATCATGCTTTAAAATAATCTCCCAATCACACAACACCTATCTAGTTGCATAACCATTCACTACATAGAATAAATTGAAAGCCTAACATTGTGGGATATAGACTAAATTAAAATTTTGAATCAATTTTCTGGAGGGTATGACAAGGAATTTATAATAAGCAACTCCTTTTTAAAACATGCAATTATCATTAAGTCCTGAAGTTCATATACAAATAAAAATTAAAAAATTAATAATAAAAGAAAGTTCATAGGAAAGAGCCTTTAATCTTTCTTTCTCCATCAGAATTCGATTCAGCCGTCCAGAATTTTTAAAGGCATTGTGTGGCTAAATTAAAATCAGCCATGTTCTTGCCAGTTCTTGGGTGAACTTGTACCTTTAGAATCTGCGGGTTCTCTAACCCAAGTTCCAGCCTGAAAAGATTGGATTAAAGTTTGCAAATTCATGGTAGGGTGGATTTTTTACATCATATCTTAATTTCTATATTAAAGAAAAGATATTGTATTGTAAATACACATATCATTTAAAACTTTAAAAATGGATATATAATATTTACTTTCGCATTTTGACAAAAAACTATGAAGGTTGATCGTCACCCCATCATTTTATCATATGTAACGCTGGGGGCTATCTTATGGTGTGGACAAGGAAGTAGAATTAGTTGACAGTAAGTAACAATTTTCGCTTTCATTCTGTTCTGATATCTCTGTACGGCCTCCTAGCCCTCTGTGAATGGAAGTATCTTCCTGTAGTGTTCAGTTCTCTGTATACATCTGTAAGAATTGTGGAGAAAAGAGCATACATCCTTTTTAATTGATTGAAAATGGGGGACAATATTGTTCTATCCATCCTGTATAATATATCTATTCTATCAATCCTTATCAAGTAGATGTATATGAGTATTCACTTTACAATTTTTTGACAAAAAACTATGAAGAATAGGTCGTCTGCCATCATTTATCATATAGCATTGAAGACTATCTTATGTTCTGGATAAGGAAGTGATATTTGTTGATAGTAAGGAGTCATCCTTACATTCATTCTGTTCCCAGTATCATAAAACACACCTCCTAGGTCCCTTTCTGCTCTTGTTTTGGACTATTTTGCAAGTCAGTTTTTATTCCTTATGGCCACCCACATGGAAATTGTTTTTTCCATAGTGGTTTCCACCATCAGGACTTATCATTTTGACTATTGAGCCTCATTGGAAAGCATTGCTTTTTTTCCCTAATTTGGCAATATATTTATCCACTGAAGGATTTTTAGGTCATACTATTTCATCTGCTTCCTTTCTGATTCTTACATTACTTCTAATCAAGGCTTCAACATATTCATTCCACTGATCTGCATTGTTCCTTTAAAGTCCTACCATATTGGTTTTGATCCATCCTTGTTGCTAGATATCTGTAGTCACAGGACCGACACTTTGGACACCTTAAATAATTCCTTTCATGTAAAAGAGTTAATATTTTGTTTGACAGAGTATAGGTGTTTTCACATCCAACCCATGGATCAGACTCCAGTCTCATCTGTTCCCCATTACCAATCTTCCATGCTAGCCAGTGTCTAAAACTGGAAAGATTTCCACCAGTCCCTTCCAGATCAAAATTATCAAGACCTGGTGACAAAGACTCTGTGGAGCAAAAGAGCAATGAATTTGAATTGGATTGGGAATAAATCGTGAAAAACTTGGCAAGCACAAAAATTAAAGATATACACATTTTAAATAAAAAATATGTATTTATTAAGTGAAGAGTTAATGCTAAATACTATATAGTAAAAAATCTAAGATGCAGGTTTCTCCCATGTCCTCGACTCTTTGACCCTCAAGGTTCGCAAAGTCCTTAAGGTGAAAAAGAGGGCTTCTTTTGATCGAAGCCAATCTGATGTAGGATCTAGCTATTCCATGTTTAGGTCAATATCCCAATGATCCAAACCTGTCATTATCATGAAACATTAAAATGTGAATTTCTTCCAATTCAAGTGTTTAAGCTTTAGATAAACTGAACTGAGTCTTGTGTTTCTTGATGTCTCACCTTGGATTTTCCTTTTGCAAAGTCGAAGAGTGCAGTGGACCAATACATGGTTATTTAAATGCTTTTGTGTTAATAACGTAATTGGTTGTGCTTATTGGCATGCATTTTCTCAAACATGCTCCAATTGCACCCACAACCTGAAGCATTGTAGGTATGGGTCAAGATTTGAATGGAAAATCTTTTAATATCTGGCACATCGTTGCCAAAATTTTGCCACCAAAGATCTAGCAAAGTGGCAAGGTTAAAATTTACTCAGAAGCATGTAAGAGTGGCATATACTTGGCCACCTCGTCATTATATCTTCTTTTGATGGCCTCCTAGGTGAGATCCATCGCCTCATAAATGTAACCCTTAGTGGGTTTTTCAACATCAACCATCATGAAAGATTGAAGTTGATTGTCAAACATTCAAATTTTGGTATAAATAAAATTCGAAAATGAAATGAAGTTTGACTTTGAAGGTGAACATTGAAAAAGTTTAAGACTTAAGTACCTGAGCACTTTGGCAAGTGACCCTGTCACAGCAATAATATCTTCAACATCTTCCTAAAAACCATCACTAAACACAAGAGCAACAATTATAATGCGTTAATGTGTTTTTCCATGTCTCTTGATGCCATCCACTCAGGTCCCAAACATATCCTATTGAGATTTACCCTTTGGTCAACCATGAATTGCAAAGAGATGAATTTTGTTGGAATTTTGGTCACTGTAGGACAAACAAGTTCCTTGCCTTCAATGAATATTGTTGTGCTGGGTCATTTGTGTGATTGTAAATTTATTTGGTTATGGATTTTGCCTTATACATAACTTTTTGTATCCAGGGAATTCTTGCAATGCCTCAAGCATTAAATCTATGCAATGTGTAGCACAAGAGTTCCAAAATATGGAGGGATTCCTAAGCTCAAAAAGTCTAGCAGCAGCCATATAATTAGTTGCATTGTTATTAAAAATTTGTACAACATTTTCTTTACCCACTTCCTAAACAACTTTCATCATTTCACATATTAGTTGGGCACTATTAACTTTGTTTGAGGCATCTATTAATTTGAGAAACATTATTGCCTCTGGACCAGATATGGAGAAATTTATCAGTGTTCTGTTCGTTTGATCTATCCATCCATCAATCATGATGGTGCACTTTGTTTCTACCCATGATGAACAAAACTTATCTAGTATATACTATATATCATCAACATTTTCTAACAACAAATCTGTCCTAAGGCTCCCACATGTAGGGGCTTTCAACCTAGATTTGCAATAGTGACTGCATCAATCATACAGTGGGAGTGAGGACTTTTGGCACAGTTGTAATGTCCCCAGGAAGTTAGTTCCATAAGACGAAGTGGCCTATTGATCTCCATAGGCTATAGTCTTTGATAAAGGGGAAAACCTAAAATACCTACTGTTAGGGAAATGGAGGGCAAGCTTTGGGGTAGCTTGGCAAAGAAACCCAAAGTTGGGGTTTTGAGTGAACCTCAATCAATTAAGGAGAAAATCCCTTCGAAGAAATCTATAAATACAAGAGGGCTAGATTCATTTGGATCATCATTGGGTTGGATCATTTTGCCTCTGTTCTTCTTCGAGCCTAAGGCTTTGAGGGTTTAAGACCCCCTTTTTGACTAGTTTTGGTGGAGGTGATCTCACCCTACCTAGTTTTTTCTCTTGTAATTTTGGTGGTGAAAGAGTCCACCTTAATTAGTTTATTTTTTCTTTTTCTTCTACTCTGTTTTGGCATAGGATTGTCAAAGAAGTTCTGGTCTAAGGAAGGTCATAAGATCAAACGAAGTCTTTTTGAGGCCGCAGCTAAAGCAAGACATATCGAGGCATTTCTTGAGGTCGAGCCGGAGAGTTGTGGTGTGAGATCGGAAGGGGCTAGAGGGTCAGATCCAACCAATAGAAGAGCCAGAACATAGAATCCACTCAGGCCCCATGCAGAGTGACACAGTGATTGCGCAGAGGCTGTGGAGGGCTTGCCATCCAGGGTTTTTGCCAGTTGGGCTTCCAGTGTCAGTGTGTGAGGTAATCTCACCAGCTTTCTTGTCAGTCAGATTCTTTGTGAGGATAGCCAACAAGGCATCCAGTTTGTATTCAGAAAAATTACTGTAGAATAATAAAACGCTCAGCTGCTACACCAGTTTTCCTGCATTGGGTTTTTCTGGGGACATTAGTCCAAAAATAACTGTGTTAGATGTGTCTATGATTTACTCTTGTTCAAATTTTGTTTCTACACTTGTATTTTTCCGCAGTTAATTTGTGAAGGTTGTAGTGTATGAGATTTCATTGTTTACACTAGAAAACTGTAAATAATTTGTTAGAAGGAATTAATAGATATGAGATTTCTCATCAGTGCTGTAGTAGGATTTTGGGTAATATGAATTTTCACATGGTATCAAAGCTTGTATAGCTGAGTGTAGGAGGAACAGAAGAACAAATCCGTAGCTCTAGCGTTGGTGAAGCCGGGATCAAAGAGTTGCGTAAGTAGCAGATTGATATCCCGAGTGATTGCGCAGTCCAATCCAGGAGAGCTGGTCCCTGCAAGGAAATCTCTCTCTGAGTGAGTCGACAGAGAGGTACGATTTTCCAGTTTGCAGAGGCAGAGGGAGTAGCGCAACAGAGCAACGCAGATCAGCAGCAGGAGGAACACAGTTTTTTGCATAACAACGATTGTGGGTGTAGAAGCGCCAGGAAGAGTAATTGGAGACACTTTGAGGGAACTTTCTTCCCCATGGTATTCTTAGCCGAGGAATTCTATTTTTCAATACCTGAGCAACAATTTTGGACGACAGATCTATCATCTCTAGCAGAGAGTACATAGGCCAGGCTAGAGCTGCGAAAAGAAGAGAGAGGGAGCTAGTTCGATATACTTTTTCAATCGACAAAGATGGCAGCAAGCAGGCTGAGAGATCAAGATCGGTTGGAGGGAGCCTCCAACTATGTGATTTGGCAGGCAAGGATCAAATGCCTGCTAGATGAGCATGATCTCAAACTCTTCATCGAAGGTGTGGTGGTTGTTCCAGTAGATGCAGATTCTCTGAATGAATACAAGAAGAATATGGCTAAGGTAAAGCGTGTGATCCTTGACGGGGTAAGGGCTCATGTCGTATGTCACATTGCTAGCAAAGGGACTGCTAAAGAAATGTGGCAGGTCTTGGAGAAGCTATATCAAGGATCTTCCGAGCAGCGGAAGATGCATTTGGAGGAGAAGATGCGGACTACCAGGATGCAGAAAGGTGATTGCATTGATCCATTCTTGGTTAGACTTCAAGAGAAACGAGATCAACTGGCAGCTGTGGGATCAACTCCTTAGGTCACAGAGATGGTCAAATTGGCCCTCAACTCTATGTCTGATGACTATCAGGTCTTTGACCAAAGCATCCTAGGCAGAGAGAATTTGTCGGACTGGGAGTCAATGTGGGCAGCTCTTCAGCGGGAAGAGATGAGGAGGGACTTACACAAGTGTCAACTTGAGGGCAACAACATCAGTGGGAAGAAGACAAGGAGGAGGAGGATAATGTGGCCCTTGCATCAAAGGGGCAGCAGGAGCAACGTAAAAGGAAGAAGGACCTTTCCAAGATCAAATGCTTTCGGTGTGGCGAGATGGGTCATTATTCCAAACAATGCCCTCTCAAGAAGAGAGACAAAGACAAGAAGCGCAAGCAACACCTACCAGAATTAATGAGTAGGAGTTCGCCATGTTTGCCCATATATCTCCAGGAGGGAGGTGGGGTGATTTGGAGCTGTAGACCTAGAGATCTACAGGATGGGCAGGATCCTTGAGGAGTCCACCTCTCGAATCGATGCCTTGCTACGGGAGCCCAAATCATATGTAGCAGGATGGAAGAGTGCCAGTTGGTGCAAAGGCATGCATAAGTGACAACGCAGTGGTTAGTAGCGTAGAGTAGAGTTGGCAGCAGTGCAGTGAGGCACAATGCAAAGTCAGTAGCAACACAATAGCTTCAAAGGGTCAGCGCAAAAGCTAGCAACAATCAGATCTTCAGTATCGAGATGCATCATTCTGAACACTTGTTCAATTTTGGATGTTTTTCTGTTGCAATAAGCAACAATATTGCAGTGCAATGGCAGTTGACAGTGGCAGTGTCAATAGCAGCACATATGCAAAATTTGAGAGAGAGTTGCAGTATGGATGCAGTGTTGACAGTGGCAGTGTCAGCAACAGTACAGATGCAGTGTTTGTGCAGAGTTGGTGGGCAACAATGTCAGACATTAGCAGTGCAGAGGGAGATGTTGCATAATCATAGCAGTACTTAGCAGGGGGTATTGCTAGAGCACATTCCTCGCTAAGAGGGAGTGTTGATTTGTGTCTAAGCCTCAAAATTTGCAGGGAGGCTTAGACACGTGTATTCTAGAGAACCCATAAATCGTTTTGGGAAATTCCACCCGAATTGTAGTTTATTAAAAGAATTAATTATTTTAAAAGGACCCCAAGTCTAAACTTAGGAAAATAAAATAATTAAAGTGAATTAATAGAATATGGGTGTGAATGTTCTAGAAAAAGTGGATCAAGTCAAAAGTTAATCTTAGCCGTTGATTAGAGATTTAATCTCTGTCGTTGAAGTTTCAACGAGAAGATTATAAGAAGGGCTTGAAAGGTCATTTGGAAAACACACAGTAAGCATCAAGAGATCAAATTTCTGAAGTGAGCAGTGCTCAAAGGAAAGATCAATCAAGAGATTCTTTGCAGAGAGGGGCAGATTAATTTCAGTTGCAAAGTTTATTCATGAGCTGGAGAATACACAACTGAGAAGATAGAAAGCAGTAACAGCAGAGGTAGCGTAGCAGCTACGCAGTGCCAACACAGATCCACAATGAGGTAGCGCTGCAACCTTGAGGAGGTTCGTTATTCAGCTGAGGATTAGTCAGATCCAGTGCCGGAGAGCTGGGGTGTGAGACCGGAAGGGGCCAGAGGGTTAGATCCAGCCAGCAGAAGAGCCAGAACACAGAAGCCATGTAGTCCCCACGCCAAGTGACGTAGAGACTACGCAGTGACTGTTCAAAGGCTGTGGAGGGCTTGCCATCCGGGTTTTCTTCCAGTTGGGCTTCCAGTGTCAGTGTGTGACGTGATCTCACTAGCTTTCTTGTCAGTCAGATTCTCTGTGAGGATAGCCAATGGGGCATCCAATTTGTATTCAGAAAAAATACTGCATAATAATAAAATCCATAGCTGTTGCAACGGTTTTCCCGCATTGGGTTTTTCCGGGGACATTAGTCCAAAAATAACTGTGTCAGATGTGTCTATGATTGACTCTTTTTCAGATTTTGTTTCTGCACTTGTATTTTTCTGCAGTTAATTTGTGAAGGCTGTAGTGTATGAGATTTTGTTTTTTAGAATAAAAATCTGTAAATAATTTGTTAAAAGTAATTAACAGATAGCAGATTTCTCATCAGTGCTGCAGTAGGATTCTGGGTAATACGAATTTTCACATCCAGAAGGGATGAGATCACCTTATTTCCATAGGTGACATTACAAGCATTTGATAAATGGGCAGTAAACTTCATCAAACCTATCAATGCACAAACGAAAAGATCGAGAGCTAGGTATATAATAACTATGATAGAGTACCTTACCCGGTGGACTGAGGCAGAACCTATCAAAGATTGCAATGCATAAATGACAATGCATTTTCTTTTTGAGAATATTGTTAAAAGGCACTCGCTTTTTAAATAAGACAATTTCTTCCTTGACAAAAGAGTTTCAAATCTATCATCACAAGAGCACACCTTATCGCCCTCAAGCTAATGGCACTGTTGAGGCTTTCAACAAGATTCTAGAAAATACTATGACAAAAGTATGAAATTTAAACTGATATGGGATCTCTGATGATTCCAACAGTTCTATGGGCTTACAGGACCACATGTAAGAAATTGATATGGAACACACCATTTAGACTAGTGTATGGATAGGAAGCAATAATGCCCATGGAGTTTATAGTGCCAAGTCTGCACATTATTGCATTGGAAAACTTGACTGATTATGGCGCAATAGAGAATAGAATATTAGAGCTATTGCAAATTAGAGGAAGACCGTGCAGTAGCAAGATTTCATCAAAATGTTCAAAAAGCATGTGAGAAATCTTGGCATGATAGGTGTATAAAATAGAAGTAGTTTCAGCCAAAAGACTAGGTTTGTTGTATGATAGAAAGTTTTGGAAGCATCTAGGGAAGTTCCAAATGCATTGGTTAGGCCCATATATGATAAAGTATGTGACAGAAGAAGGGGTTGTTCAGTTGGAAAAACTAAATGGATAGTCTATAGAAGGGTTTTTCAATGGAAGTTAGCTAAAAATATAAAGGGCATTTCACCGAGTATTTTATAGTATGGCATTAAATTCTCTTCATGTTCAAACACACAATGGCCCTGGAGCTAAGAGGGAAGAACGTCTCATGATGAAGTTACCTTACAGCACTTCCTCAGACTCTCTTCAAGCAGACTAAGAGGGTGGTGATATTTTGCAATGCAAGCCATGGCTGTTGTACAGGATCTGGAGATTTTAGTTGTAGAAACGATAGGCTTGCTCACTACAGTTTCTAGGATTTGTAGATATGAGATTGAAGATAAAAAAGAAAAAGATAGGGTTTTAGAAGCTTGAATTTTTGATAGAATAGGGCAGGAAGCATGCAGCCCACAACTTCTAAGATGCAAGGTAGTCATCTTCACCAAGAGGCATGAAATCTCTGAAATGGAGAAGAGATTACAGGAAAACAGGTGCAACAAGAGAATAATGCAGAGAAATAGGCACAAATTTGGCTGAGGCATGGTCAGAAAAACTTAGAATGATTGATCTGAAGCAGTGGGTGAAGCAGAGCTCAGAATAGTAAATACTAAAGGGTGTATCTAAGTAGTGGTAATCATGGAGTTGAATGAATGCTCTGCTCTGATACCACTGTTGAATTACACTAGAATTAAAGATAAGCATGGAATATTTTTTCATTAAAATGACACATATAAATACATTGTCTATGACCATTGGATTTATCTTCCAGGGTCTCTTGTACTCTCAATGATGGTTCATATTCCTCACCATAACCCTAATGGATTAGGTGTCTAACAATATTGATAATGGACAAACATTATGTGCATCTGTTTTTTAGAACCTATGTTATGTATTTTTAATCAACATCACTTACCAAAATTTTTGACTCTTACTCTTACTGTGAAATGTAATGATATAAGTATAAAATTGGCAAATTGCATTCCACTATATCCTAGTAGGATCCAAGATGAGCATTTGATATTATGACGTAAGGCCATTTCACTAATCTTGCAATCCCATCAATTTCTAGTGGTTCCAATCTCAAGAACTTGGAACTAAATGACTTTGCACAGAAATTGAGATAAGGGTTCTGTATTTTGACTTTGGGTGTGTTTTCTATAAAAAACAAATATTCAGGCCTTTATGATCAAGCATGAATACTTTACTGCTAGTTATTGTTCTTTGTTTATTGTGACGTTGAATAGACAACTATGATTTGTTAATCATTAATTTCTACATTTATTTTTGATAATAAACTTGTTTCAAATTTTATAATTTTATTCTCATTAGTGTCCTGATGCTTTGTCACTAGACTTGTGAGTGTCCAAGTTTGACTCTTCTCATGAGCAAACAAATGAAAATGACTCTGGGTGATTTCTTGTCCGTTGTAATAGCCTATGTGGATTTGTACCCTGTCTGCCGTGGAACAAAGAAACATGTCCTTTTTTATAAAATTACAAGTATATATGGAGGATGTACATAACGTGTTTGACAAAATGTGGAAACGAGATTTGGTGTTATGGAATACGTTGATTGTTGGCTATGCACAAACAGGGTATTGTAATGATGTCGGGGAGCAATGTAGGTAGCAACCTTGAACTTGCACCTGGTTACAATTTAGATCCAATTAGGATATCCACAATAGGACTTGGAGCACAAATTGTTTGATGAAAGGCTTGAATGAAACTTAGTTTCATGGAGTGTAATTGATAATGGGTTTCCTTCGTAGAAGCTATAAACCTTTGAATATATCAACCATGCTGGGAGCTATTATTAGGGCGTTGCCCAGGGGTGGATGGGGACATTACAAGTGGTATCAGAGCCTTTGTTTCACCACTAGGCCTGCTTGGGCCAAGTACATGACTTTGAAGCAATCGAAGCAAAAGTATACCCACAAACTGTTTAACGAAATTTCTCAATCGATTGCAAACTGTGTTGTTAGATTCCCTCGGCCAAATGCATTTTCTTGGAACATTCATTGTGGTAGGTATGGAAATCGTTTCAGAAAAAAGTGAGGGAGAAATGTAAAACTAGCCCATGATATTTGTGGATGGTGTGAAAAAGAGCAGTTTCTGCAAGTCAACTAGCCCTTGATATTTGTGGATGGTGTGAAAAAGATCAGTTTCTTCAAGTCTTGTTGGTTATGGTACGATATGGGTTTTGAAAAGAGCTAATCAGCCCTAGGCAATTGCAAATCCTGTCGGCTTCCCCATGCATTTTTTTATTGACTTCACTACAATTGAGATACTAAATCTGTTCCCATAGTAACATTGGCATGAGAAGAGTAGGGCATGCATATATTTCAGAACCTCTGATTTCTTGTTAGTTGTAATAGCCTATGTGGATTTGTACCTTGCCTGCAATGGAACAAAGAAACATGTCATTTTTTATAAAATTACAAGTATATATGCAGGATGTACTTAACGTGTTTGACAAAATGTGGAAACGAGATTTGGTGTCATTAAATACGTTGATTGTTGGCTATGCACAAACTGGGTATTGTAATGATGTCGGGGAGCAATGTAGGCAGCAACCTTGAACTTGTACCCAGTTACAATTTATATCCAATTAGGTTATCTGCAACAGGACTTGGAGCACAAATTGTTTGACGAAAGGCTTGAATGAAACTTAGTTTCATGGACTGTAACTGATAATGGATTTCCTTGATAGAAGCTATAAACCTTTGAATATATCAACCATGCCGGGAGCTATTGTAAGGGCGTTGCCCAGGGTTGGATGGGGACGTTACAAGTGGTATCAGAGCCTTTGTTTCACCACTAGGCTTGCTTGGGCCAAGTACAGGACTTTGAAGCAATCGAAGCAAAAGTATACCAACAAAATGTTTTACAAAATTTCTTAATCGATTGCAAACTGTGTTGTTAGATTCCCTCAGCCAGATGCATTTTCTTGGAATAGTCATTGTGGTAGGTATGGAAATTGTTTCAAAAAAAAGTGAGGGAGAAATGTAAAACTAGCCGATGATATTTGTGGATGGTGTGAAAAAGAGCAGTTTCTGCAAGTCTTGTTGGTTATGGTACAATATGGATTTTGAAAAGAGCTAATAAGCCCTAGGCAATTGCAAATCCTGTCGGCTTCCCCATGCATTTTTTTATTGACTTCACGACAATTGAGATACTAAATCTGTTCCCATAGTAACATTGGCATGAGAAGAGTAGGGCATGCATATATTTCAGAACCTCTGATTTCTTGTTAGTTGTAATAACCTATGTGGATTTGTACCTTGTCCGCCGTGGAACAAAGAAACATGTCCTTTTTTATAAAATTACAAGTATATATGGAGGATGTACATAACGTGTTTGACAAAATGTGGAAACGAGATTTGGTGTTATGGAATACATTGATTGTTGGCTATGCACAAACTGCGTATTGTAATGATGTCGGGGAACAATGTAGGCAGCAACCTTGAACTTGTACCCGGTTACAATTTATATCCAATTAGGATATCTGCAACAGGACTTGGAGCACAAATTGTTTGACAAAAGGCTTGAATGGAACTTAGTTTCATGGAGTGTAATTGATAATGGATTTCCTTGTTAGAAGCTATAAACCTTTGAATTTATCAACCATGCCGGGAGCTATTGTTAGGGCCAAAGGATGAATGCCATAATTGGAAAATCATATTGATTAAGACTGTAACTATTGTTTGACTTTGCAATGCTCAACAAGATGCTACTCAGCCAATTTGTGTACGTTTACAGGCTCTAAACTGCATCTCCTGTCATTTTCAAGGGGGAGGGGGGAGTCAAGGCGTATCATATATGCAAGCATTTTGGGGATTTTTGGGAACATAGATGAGGGACTCCAGGTTCACACCCATAATCACTGGATATGAGTGTAATGCCTGCGTGGGAAGTGCTCTTGTCAATATATATAATCAAAATGCCAGAGTGTATAAGATACATATCAGGTGTTTGACAGAATGAATATATGGGATGCCATTCGTTGGACTACATTGATTGTTAAAAAAAATTGCTATGTCTACCAATTTTTAGGAAGCACACATTGTGTTTCAGATCCCATCATGATTTGCAATGTTGGGTATGGTGTAATGTTTTGTGGCTAAATTTCATACCTTATAGGATGCACACATGGCTTGCACTGAGGGTATGTTGCCAACATTTATGTGAAGCACCGTTTTGTGGAGGATGCACGCTAAGTGTTTGTAAAAAATCTCCCTATACGAAATGTTGTCTCACGGAGTATGATGATCTCAGGATATGCCAGGTGCAGGAGCATAGGCTGGAGAGGCAGTTGGTTTTCAAAATTTGCTAAAGGAGAAAGTTGATGCTCGCAAAGCAGGAGATGATAAAAATTATTGATGTTGGTAACCTCTCAGGATATGCCAGGTGTGGGAGCATAGGCTGGAGAGGCAGTTGGTTTTCAAAATTTGCTGAAGGAGAAAGGTAATGCTCGCAAAGGAGAGGATAATAATTATTGATGTTGGTAACCTGAAGCTTTCCGATGAGAAATATTGGGCAGGCCTGGAATCAACATGGATAGATTTGGTCGCTGCGTTATAGAACATCCCAATTGTGTCAAGTCAGTTTTTCAGTTACAATTCAGGCCTCTGGATTTTCACTGTTCAATCTACTTGTATTTGCATAATTATCATTAGGGCTAAACTTCAAGACCACAATTCGTTTCTAAATACAGTTAGCGAAGATAGTGGATGCTTAAAAGTGGGTTCTCGATTGTGCTACACATCCTCAAGGTTTTAATAATCTACTATGGGAAGCTACATTATACAACCATCAGCAAAGAACGTGTTGGGAATACTTGATCTAGTGGAATGTCTGAATTCATCAATAACAGCGTGTAGTATTTGCAGCTTGAATTCAAATAAAGCGAGCTATAGTGGAAAACGTGTATTACATTTCAGGATCTGGTCAATATCACCATTTAGAAATACAAGTTGCAGTTCAAAGCGAGAAGCTTGGAAGGTAATCTGTGCGTTAAATACGAAAGCAAATTCTGACTAAAGTGGTGGCACTTTCAATGAAGAGATACCAGGACATCAAGGCTTGGTAACAGTCTCTTGGGTAGAGTAGTTCGTGCAAGTGCAAGTCAACTCTTAGAGAAAATTAATGGAGCTTGAAGCAATTTTCCAGTGAAAAATTTCCTCCTGCTCTAGGTTATTAACTTATTATACAGCAAATGCATTAGCTACAATCATTGGGAAAACAGGTGATTGGGATGTTTTAGTAGTTGGTATTGTATTTGCTGCAATTGAGGGAATTGGCATTGTTGTGTATAGAAACCCCATACCCATAGCCAAGCTACAGTCTCTAGTTACAGAAAACTTCTAGAAAGCGGGAGTCTACTTAGGTCTTTTTTTAGATGCCTTAAAACTTGGAAGCTACAGATTATAACACAAGTGACCAAAGCCGCAGATGGATGCTATTTTTCAATTCTGAAATTTGCATAAGTAAATAGAACATTTAATATTCATTCCAGTGCCACAATTTCATACACCACTAATATTTAAATGGGATGTCACTTATCTCCTGTACAGTTACAGCCAGTGCAAGCTATTGCAAGGGCCTTCTATCCCTACACGTGGAGTTTAATTATAAAGCACATGATGGATGCCACTTTTTCAACATCTTTGTTTATTAATAAACAGATCCAGGGTAATTTGGGGAAAGAGCTTGAGGGTTTGATTCTTTTTAGACACAGACAGAAAATGAAGAGACCACTTAGGTTGAATTCAAAGGGGGCAAATTTGGTGGTCTACTAAAACATGCAGAGTGGCATCATGTGGCAGGAAACCATCGGAAAGGACATCATGCCAGATGTTGTGTATATGTATCAATTGTGGAGCAGAATAACAATGGGAACAATAATTCAAATCCTTAAGTTCATGATGATGAGAAGATTTAAAGTAATTTGTTTGTGGAAAATGGTAGAAAGAATAGTCAATCTGTTTCAGAGCATGCAGCATGTCTTGATGAGGCAACAAAAGTCTTATAAAAGTTTTGATAGAGGTAAGAGAACTCAAGAAAAACAATGAAGGTTGGGTTGATGAGTTGTGCAAAAATTTACTGTATTGGTCATTCTCTAGAGAGGGCATTAAGGCATTCCCAAAAAAAATATCCCCCACTCTCTTGTTTTACTTATGAGTATTGAGAAGCACCATTAGCACAGGGAAGGAGGGAACTTGTTAGATTTTATATCAAATGTTATCACAAATAAAAACGCTTTTGGTGCTTGCTGGAAGAGCAATACATTCACCCTATTGTTGAAAAATTCATGTGTGATATTAGTGTATTTGATCAACCTCTCTCAGACCAAAGGAACTCAAAAGCCCAAAAATATTTATGCGCATTGGGTCTGATAACCATACCAATGCTCATTTAGCACCTAAAACAAGCCCTGAGCCTAAATTTGTTGGCATCACAGAATCTTTAAATACTGTTGGACAACATGAAGGTCCATGTTACGGGACTAAGCCTTGTAAAGAGCACAAAGACAATTAAAGATGCATTGACTTCTTTTGCTGACAATGAGTTGGGAAAAGAAAAAGGGCTTGAAAGACAAGTTTCTACTGGCATTGACTCTCCTCAGAGGGGAGGGCGTTTTGCATGTCATTCAGGTATAATGGTAGCAGAAAAGAAACGTTCTCAGAAGTAAATAAGGCAAGGGTAGGTTGACCTGCGTATGATCATAAGCCAATTTGTTTGATGTCCATTAGAAGATGGAAACCTGGAAGAGATATCCAATCAAGCGTTACCCTTTGATATTCATGGGTAATCTATCAATTCATCTCAGTCAGTCCTCCTATATCCTTTATAATTCTTTCTTATGCATGTACAAATGAGAGTTGCCTCACAAGTTGCTGCATGCTATTCAACGATGTGCATCCTTTAGAAGAATTGCAAACTAAAAATGTTTTCTGGGTGTTGAGAAATGATGGACAAGTTTCCCATCCCACATCATCCCGAATTTCCATTGTTTGATAAGGTGCATAAATATGGATATTGCTGTGAGTTTTCTAAGGAAGACATGAAAGAACTATAAAGGCAGTTCCTTTCTCAACAACAATGAAACAATAATGGTAGTGAATTTAATGTGTCAAAAGCAGAATTATAGCACCTAGAGGAAATTAATTCGAGGTGGCCTTTATGGCGTTGCCCTTGTTGCAGTAAATCTATCAACTAATCACATCTCTGGGTTGATCAAAACATGCTGAAGGTATTGAAGGAGGTTGGTGAAAGTGTTTCATATTTGCAGATAGACCTTAGCAGGCTTTAGTTATAGGCCTTTCCCCATATTTAGTATGTTGGAGATCACATGCATATTAGGAAGAATCGAATGAAGAGTTATTGGAAATGACATGATGGATTTATTTTGGATATCACATAGATTCAGAAGTCAAAGAAAACTTTATCTGACGCTGGTCTAGAGATGTTGACCAATGTGCCTATTATGCATGGCCACAAGCATTTGGTCTCGTCCTGCAAACTTCTAGTAGAAAGAGCTTTGAATGTGAGTTTGTAAAAAGGCTGAAGTCATAGGTATATAGTTTGGTGAATAAGGTATGAAATCAATTCTTCCAACAACAACATTGGATGTATATCAGCACATACAGGCTTTAAAGATTCATTTTTATAAATCGTTTTGCCCCCATCAATTAAAGCACTACCATCTACGGCAATACAACACCATTTTGCAAGAAGGATGAGAATAGTCCTTGCAGGATTTCAGGATGAATACATGTCATTTATTGAACCTGTGGATTACGCATCGCTTGCCTCCCATACCACAAACAAATCCAGATAGTTTTAAAAAAGTAATTGCAATAGCATTTGAAAAAATATTGTGTCCTCTAAGTAAGCCGCAGAGGAGAATTTCTAGAGCTGGTTGGAGAAGACATTTATGGTGTCACAGAGTTTAAAAAAGTTCTTTTGGGGATGGATAAACATATCATGTTGTAAAGCACGTCCAAGGTTGTAACCTCTTGCTAAGATATTTCAATTGCAATGGATTAAAACCTGTGGATTTGAATTTTAGAGATGGATGGATAGCAGAGTTTGTTTCTGGAAGAGGGGGTGCTTCTAATGGATTTATGCAAGAATGGATTAGATTTTTCATGGTTATTTATGTGTTCAGTAGATAAAAGGTTTTGGAAATTATTGGATGAATCGGTGATTTGAAGCATGTAAATTATTATTATTACTATCCAATTTTAAGATCACGACTAAGCCAGACACCAAATTGGTGTATGAGACTTCTTTGTTTGTGGGACAAGAGACCCACATCTGCATAGCGATTTGACTGCTAAGTCTACAAAGGCGTACATACTCTGCCCCCCTCTGGTTTTGAACCTGTGACCTCATAGGAGGAAACACATGCTCTTATCTATTAGGCCCACTCAAGCTGTCAAACTAATAGTGTCAGGAAGAAGGATCACAGTTTGTCAAAATGGTCAACAATTGGTCTTCCTGATTTTCTATGAGGACCTCAATTCTCTGATTTATGTGCCAAATTCTTCTATGGATTTGATTGTACACTCATTGCCTACAATGTTGTCATAATTTACTTTGATACAGAATATCTTGGAATGATAGTAGCCCTATGAAATGAAAATTTAATCTACAAAATTGAGGTGTTTTTCATCTTCAGTTTATTTTGAAGTTGGAAAGATTTTGTGCAGCATTCTAACCTCGCTTACAAGACTTCAAGGTGGACGGTATATACACCTAGTCCTAACTTAATTGCTTCCAGGAATTTAGTTGATACTTCAAAGGAGCTTCAAAGGATGGACTACATGGAAGTTCAAGGTCCATTGCATCACTCTGCAGTGGCAGGTCTGCATGAGGTCAGGCTAATAAGGCTCAAGTGTCAACTATAAATGGAAATGGAGGTGGCTTCTTGGGGTTTGGCCCAATTAAGCATACCTTGGAAAGGTGGTTCTATTGATATTTCCAAAGTCGATACGAGAATTCATTTTGATCCTGTTAAATTGTTGTTGCAGCCATGTATAATTCAAAGGATGATTTATTTAGTCAGCTACGTTCATATAGTCTTTCTCTCTCCAAGACTACGTGACAATCAACACATCCTCAGGTCGATAATCAGAGAAAGGTTGCATACTTATGAAGAAGCAGTTAAAATTAGTAACAATGCCTTTCTTGGATGATGATTAAGCAGATTACCTTCAATAGTACACATGCCTTTCTTGGATGATGATTAGGCATATTACCTTGAATAGTACAATGTGTGTAAGAACTTTATATCAACAATTAAGGAGAAACAAATATCTTTCACTCAAGTATGTTCTGGGACAAACACGTGCAAGCTTGTAAGGTGTCTATTGCAAATGAGTTTCCACCATTGAAAAGAGTTCTTGGGTATCTGAGTTAGTCTGGAATACTGAAAATTTACAGGATTAAGGACAGGACAAACAATGCATCGAGGTTTTGCAACCTAAATGCAGGATTGAAAATCAAGGAAACAATAGTAACGTTATATGCACTAGTAACTTCGTTGAGGAAAGGCTTAAATTCCAGTTGTGGTTGCTCATTGAATGTGGTGTTACCTTGAGAGTTAACCTCTTGTTGCTAATTGCCTGTTATATGGTGGATTCTCTGTTCCAGAAAGAACAATGACAGGGCTCTTAGGTGTACAATGTGCCATACTCATTTACTAAAGTTTTATCTTATGAATATCTATTGTTATTAACTGTATATTATATAGGGCATGATAAAGACCTCTGAATTCGGTTAGTGCACCGAGAATTGAGGATGCGCTTAAATAAAGACATCATTGTAGAATATGAATAGTGTGCCTGCAATATGCTAACTGCAAGTATGAATGCATGGAGGATAGATCATATGTGATAGCAGTTCTTGCAAGATCCGACTATAATTGAATGCACTGAGGACAGTGCAAAAATAAGGGGGGAGGATGTAACACCCCCTATTCGATCCTTTTGTGTTGTAATCGCCATGTACATGTGGAATAAGTTGGTGAGCCTATAACTAATTGAGGTTGGCATGTCTCTATGTGTATATAAATGTTAGGCTGGTAGGATGAGTTACGAATGTGGTTAAGGCTAGTGTGTCTGTGTAATGGGTCTAAGGACCGTGATTATTAGGCTAGTGAGTCAGGGCATAATTAATGAGGTTGGTGAGCCGAGAGTTGCTTATGGGGCGTTATGCCTGTGTGTTTATGTTTATGAATTGGGTCTGGTGTGCCCACGGGTATGTGATTCTTATGCTATGAGGATGGAAAGCCATATGCAGTAAACATGTTTAATGTATGCATATTAATAAACCCAGAGTGGCTACAGGCAGACCTAGACAAAAGATTATGGTGCCCATGACTTCATTGCTAGAAAAGGCAGGGCTTTTAGATGGATTATTCAACAATCAACTATGAATAGTTATGGACTAGTTAGTGAGCCCGTGCAATTGTTTTATAATTGATTGGAGGATTTTAGTCAATGAGTCATGTGCTTGGATTCTGGAGGTGACAAGAATTATGGTGACCCGTCGGTGGGCCCTGGAAGGTGGGCATCATAAAGGGATTGACCATCCCAGGGAATAGTGTGCCCCTTGGGTTCTGGAACTGACCAGTGAGCCAATTTGGTTATGGCCTGGGGCCATAGAACAACATGACTGTTGGGTTGGCATCTTGGTAGTTAGATTGGAGGGTTCGTAGAGCCCTGGAGTAACATGACTATTGGGTTGACACATTGGCCGCGGAGGTACAATTATTATCAGTTACCATTGCCTATGAAGTTGGAGCCCTAGCTCGCGGGTGACTTGCGGTTGAGAGGTGTGAACCGTAAGGTCTATGGTTGGGAGGAACGTCAGAGGTTCCCAGCCATCCAACAACTTTCACATATCTGTATTTGAGAAGTGGTTTTGTGTTTATTCTAGTGCCTTTACATATGGTTGTGTAATCTTGTGGTTAACTGTGCTTAATTTACATATGGTAGATAAATTATGCTTATATTTCTGGTTATGCTTGGGAGCAATGAAATATTAAATGTATTTGGTCAATTTATATAGATATTTATGTTTTAATTTTTGGCTAGGATATCGAGTGAAAAGCTCAAGTTCCAAGGTTTGTTTGAGTGGCATCGCTTGGGGGTGGCTGGGGATGTTACAAGGGTGCCACGCGGGGACCGTGTTGGCCATCCCACGTGGGGATGACAAATCAACAAGGGCCGATGTAGCCAGGCATGCTCACGTGGAGGTTGATAGGTGTGACATGAACTCGGATGCCGAGGTGGCTGGGCCATGTAGGCAACATGTGTGTCTTCAGGTGTTGATGTGGTCGGTGAGGTGGAGCGCCACGTTAGCCATGTTGAAGTCAACCCACATGAGGATGTTAGGCTAAAATCATGATGATGTGGCCTATGACATTATGAGGGAGGGAAGTGGAGAAATTTGAGTGCAACTGATAATTTTGAGTGCGGATGAGTGCCAAATTGCAGAACAGGTTGGGCTTAAAACAACAAAAGAATTGGGAAAAGAAAGGCCAAACTTTACAGGGCCATATCTTTTCTCTTGTGAGTCAAAATTCAACCCGTGAATAGTCAAAAGAAAGTAATTTCCAGCAAAACACAACTATCAAACCATAATTTTTAATTGAGGATGAAATTCTACTTAAATTCTAGAGAGAAGTTACAGATGACTAGAAGGGAAAAATGTGGCTTAATAGGCTGAGCTTGCTGAGATAATGACTTTTAGCTCAAACATCGAAATTGGATGTGTGAGCAGTCAAAAGAAATTTGTTTCCAAATAGAATACAACTACAAACCCATAATTTTGCTTGGAGGAAAAAATTCTACTAAATCCATGGAGAAAGCTACAAGAAAACATGAGTGAATTGTGCTTACCAATATTAACTTCCATAAGGCATGAGTTTTAGCCCAAGTATTGGAATTTGATAAATGGATAGTGAATAGAAAGTTATTGATGGACAAAACACTAGTGAACCCAGAGTTTTAAGCTCGGTAGGAATTTTGAAGAAATTTTTTCTTGGAAGCTACAAGGTTTAGAGGCTTAAAGTGACTGCTGATTGAGGGAAGATTAGTGAAATTTGGGACAAATCCCTTGAATGGTAATTCTGAGTCCTGACTAGCATAAGGAAGTTGCATAAAATTCTTTGGTATCATGGAGTCTGAATAAGTTTTGCTTGCAAGGATATTTTGTAAAGGGTAATTGGGATCATATTTGGAAAAATAAGCCACGACCCAAATTTTAGAAAGGCTACACGACATCAAGATTAAGTAGGTCTTGGAAATAATACTTTGTAGCTACAACAAATCAAATTACCTCTTTTCTAATGGGCAATTCTATTTAACTTTCTACTTTTAGAAAATTTGATTAAGCTCAATAGCTTAAACAACATTACTCCTATTGGTAATGTTACGGTGTGGAGCCTACCTAGAGTGGTTATAGGGTTGCACTTATGGTTTGTTGAAGATAAGATTTCTCGGGACAACCAAATATTCGATTGACTGCATTTTTAATAATGGTGCTACATTGCATGATCTTTTTATTTAAGCTCCTTGATGGTTGGTTATGTAAGCAAAACATGTGACAGGGAGAACACAGTGTAGGTGGAAAATTTAAGAAGAGAGGCTTTCCACTAAATGGGAAGTTGGGAATTACAAGAAAAGGGGCTTGCCCTTAATATTGGACTATTTACTAGTTTGAGAGATAGAATTTGCAAGATGGGTAATACCCATGAAGCTCTAAAATTTTATGATGTAATGTTGAGAAAAGAATTAGGCTTGATGTTGTCACTGATGCAGTATCAATTGCTGCCTATTGCAATGACAACATGGAGAGTAGTTGTGCTGTTACAATAAGAGATGAATAAAGAAGAATAACACTTGAGTTTTTTTATTCACTCAACATCATTATTAAGTCATACATTCAACAAGTAGGCAAGTTGTATGAGAGGTTGTGCCTGAAGGGAGATACAAGGTTTGGTTAACAAACCAAAGTTGGAGCATATGAGATATGATGTCTTAAGGTGTTTTAGAACAATTTTTTTGAGCTTGGATAAGTATAACATTGTGAATGTTGCTTAGTGCCTTAAGATGTAATATAAAGGGTTGGGAAAATTTATGTGCCTTTGTAATAACATAGGGCAGACATTAGGAAAGTAGCCCAAAGTGGCTGCAAAACAGGTTCATGTACAAGTTGTCACAGGGTTGTGACAAGTTATGACAACTTTGTAATAGGATCATATACGGATTTTGTTACAAGGATACATGTGGCATAACCAAGATATAAGTGGCATAACCAGGATACATGTGGTATAATAGATTTCCTATAGGGAATAATAGCTTGGTAACAGGCTGTGCCAAAGTGGTCACAAGTAAGTGAAAAGATCATTACAGGTTACAACAGGTGAACTGGGCACATGTAGGTGACAGGTATATTAACAGGTTGTCATAAGTACTAGGTGACATGTTTATAATAGGTACAACAAGTTACAATAGGTGGATTGGTCACAAGTGGTGATAGTTCATGACAACTATACAATAGGTTTAAAACTAGGACATAATCAGTGTTATGGCATGATCATGATAGGTTGTACAAGTTTTATGGCAAGCTGTAACATGTATATACAACAGGGTCATGATGAGTTTTAGCAATACTATAATCACTCAAAGCATGGGCTTTGAGTAGAGCACAATGGTTAATTGGGAATTGACAATAATTGATATGAAGTACCCAAGTGAAGGCACTGCATTGAGATTGCAATAATGAATTGGAGAGTTTAAATGATTTTATGTAGTTTATTTGTAGCAAATAATGAAATTAAAAAGTTTTAGGCTCAAGATTGATATAATTCTTGTTATAATATATCAAACATGTAGAACCAGTAGCCAAATAATAATGATATTCTCTTCTATGAATCCTATAAGAGAGCTATGTCGTTTGATTGTGCAGGAAGTTTGGGGAAGACTGACTCTTCACTTCTTTTCTTTCGAGTTAAGGACTTTCCTACTTGTCTCTATCTCCAAGCATTATCTTGTGCAACTAGCGACCACCAAAATACAAGGGCACGCTCCTTGGCAACTCATGTTTTCAGTCACAACCAACACCCCGTAGAGGCCAAATGCAAAGATCCAGAAATTAATATGTAAGTAATAGAGGCCTTTTTCAAACCTCTAAAGGCAAGATTGCGGACAACCAAATCATAGGCAATTATAATATAGTAGTGAATTCCCATGACAAATTCATCAATTACACATGAATTTATTCAACCAATATAACATATAGTTCATAATCCCTGATTATACAAGAAACAATAAGAATTCATACATGGGAATTTAAAACAACCTACATATAGTCATTTCCCATCTAAATAATTACGTTTTTTCCATGATTTTTCTATAGCTTGAGATACCCACAATGCCCATTAATTTTTGTAGCTGAAGATTAATTTACAAAATAGAGGCTTGAATTATCTATAAAAATACAGAATGAAAAATGTGGAGGGCTACATGAATGGATGTGTGGAGAATAAAAAATACAACATTCAAAGTACTAGAGATATGGGCTCATCAACCAATTAAGTGTGGCAGTAATGAGTGGAATGATTGCATCATATTTTGTAATGCATGCTGAGCAACTTATCATAGATAAGTAGAAATAATGATAGTAGAAGGTGTTACTTATGGGTCATAGTTGCTTGTGCTTCTTGAAGCTTTTATTGGTAGCTATTCTTTAGGTTCAAATTTTGGTGTTGTAATGGATAATATATATTTTAAGGGTTGGAGGAGTTTCATAAATACCATGCTTCTGTTGTTGATGTACTAGGACCAAAAGTAGAAAGGATAGTAGCTGCAGCTGCAAATATAAAGTGCATGTAGTATTGGGTGTGATAGAGGGAGCATATTTCACACTGTGATAGAGGGAATGTTTTTAGCCTTCCCTTTGATAGGTTGGTGGCTTTGATTTATTTGTAGCACAATGACAATCATTGTAGGTTAAAACACACCTATCACATGCTATATTTATTTTTATCACAAACACAATTATTGCATGGTAAAACAACTCTAGCATGTGCTAGATTTGTTTCTACCACAAATACAAACATTGCAAGGTCAAACAAATCTAGCACCTACTAGATTTGTTTCTAGCACAAACAAAAGCATTGTAGGGTAAAAAAAATCTAATGTAAGCCAAGAGCATTGCAAGGTAAAACAAATATAGCACGCCCTAGATTTGTTTCTAGCACAAAAAAAAAAAACATTGTAGGGCTAGAAACAAATCTAACACGTGTTTGATTTGTTTCTAGCACAAACAAAAACATTGCAAGGTAAAACAAATCTAGCACGTGTTAGGCTTGTTTCCAACACTAACACCAACATTGTAAAATAAAACAAATCTAACATGTACTATATTTTCTTCTTGCATTAACATAGGCATTGCAAGGTAAAACAAATCTAGTGCACGCTAGATTTGTTTCTAGCACAAACACAAGCATTGCAAAGTAAAAAAAAATGTAGTGTGTGTTAGATTTGCTTTTAGCACAAAAACAAGAATTGCAGAGTAAAGCAAATCTAGCACATACTAGATTTGTTTGTAGCACAATCACAAACATTTCAGGTTAAAACAAAGTTAGTGCGTGCTAGATTTGTTTTTAGCACAAACAAAAGCAGTGCAAGGCAAAACAAATCTAGCTCGCGCTAGATCAATGTTTCTAGCACAAACAAGAGAATTGCAGGGTAAAACAAATCTAGCACTGACTAGATTTGTTTCTAACATAAACACAAGCATTGTAGGGTAAAGCAAAAGCACAAACACAAACATTGAAATGTAAAACAAATCTAGCACCTGCTATATTTGTTTCTAGTACAAACACCAACATTGCAAAGTAAAACAAATCTAGCATGTGCTAGATTTCCTTCTAGCATAACACAAGCATCGCAAGGTAAAACAAATCTAGCACACGTTAGATTTGTTTCTAGCAGAAACACGGACATTGTAAGGAAAAACACAAGAGCATTTTCGAGTAAAACAAAAGCACAAACACAAACATTGCAGTGTAAAACAAATCTAACACATGCTAGATTTGTTTCTAGTACAAGCACCAACATTTCAAAGTAAAACAAATCTATCATGTGCTACATTTCCTTCTAGCATAATGCAAGCATCGCAAGGTAAAACAAATCTAGCACACGCTAGATTTGTTTCTAGCAGAAACACGAACATTGCAAGGTAAAACACATCTAGCGTGCCCTAGATTTCCATCTAGTAGAAACTCAAACATTGCAAGATAAAACAAATCTAGCGCATGCTAGATTTTTTTCCAACAAACACAAACATTGCAAGGTAAAACAGATCTAGCGTGCGCTAGATTTATGTTTAGCACAAAACCAAGTATTGCAAGGCAAAACAAATCTTTGCATGCTAGATTTATTTGTAGCACGATCACAAGCATTGCAAGTTAAAATAAAACTAGTGCATGCCAGATTTGTTTTTAGCACGAACAAAAGAATTGCAGGGTAAAACAAATCTAGCCACACTAGATTTGTTTCTAGCACAATATCAAACATGGCAGGGTCAAACAAATCTAGCTCTGCACTTTCTGCTTCAGAACAATCCACAAACCTTGTGTTCAAATGAGTCGCAGGTCCATCAATATATATAGTGCACTGTTCCAGTTTTAGGCCGACCCTACAAGCTGTTTTGTAGGCCGACTTTACCACTGTCCATAGGCCGATATGGATGGCTTATATTCCAACGTTAATGAGGTTGACATGAGGGTTGTCATGAGCCATTCCTTCACAGTTAAATGACAAGTATTGGAGCATATCCTTTTGACTAGACACTTCATATACATGACTCTAAAATACATTTATAACCAAAAGACAAATCCTAATAGACATCAAGAATAAGTCTATTGACCTACAATAAAACCTTTCTCATGAAACCCATGAAGCAATCATAACAAAAATACATTTTATTATCTTTGTCTTCTTCTTTATATAAATACATAATTACATAGTCAATATAAAGACTGATCCTAGTTACACTTTTCAACACTTCCTCTTAACAAGGGAGGTATTCATACATGTACATGGTCACTTTCAAACTGAAGAATCTCATAAGAAGAATCATATTGGTAATCACATCTGTATAGCATCATATCAACCAGTATTGTCCTAGTGCAAGGCCTTGACTAACAACCCCATCTCTCAGCGAGACAATGCACTACAACACCGGCGAGCACATTATATATACCATAGTCATTGTCTCTCCAAGGTACATACTCCACCCAGGTGTTCCGAGAGTGCTACCTTCTTGGACTATTCTTCTCTTTCGTAGCCAACCCTCAAAGAATATCGGTCCCCGACTACTCTTATCTTGAATGTCCTATCACATTCTCAAAGAGTATCAGATGCCGGATGATTACCCAATCCTCCATTCTGTCTTCCAGGTGAAGATTAGAATGATGTGTCTATTCATGTCTCCACATGGCCTTCACTAAGACTTACGGCTGTTAGTCCTGGTCTAGTGCATGACCCATGTATTAGACAATCATATACGACACTCCCTCTTAACTCTGGAACAACATATTTCAAGTTTCTTCCAAGCAAGAAACTTACCAATAGGCTCCCTCTCAACCATGGACCTGCAACAACAATGGTGAGACACCCAACTGCTCATGAAGGATTCCTGCCCTTGATGTCATGTATTTCGATATTGAGGAATCTTCAACTCATGGCTTCATAGGGCACAAATCATCCATCACTTTCAGTCACGAGTCATGTCAACCATCAGAAAGCAATTCATCAGTACTTCTCATCTGGTCCACCTTTATGCCATGATGCTTTCCTTCGAATCATCTCCAAGGATCTTACATCCTTCCACATGATTGGCAACCCTGTATAAACTTATCCAAATAAACATATACAAAAGAAATTTTAAATCAAAAGTTACCTCAGTGATGATCTTTCACCATGACCTCTTCTTGTAGGCATCAACATCCTCTATTTAGATTGATACATCTCCTAAATACATGTCTTTTCAAGGGTCTTCTTCAGAATTCACATATCTTCCCAGGAGATCTCATAGTCACATCTTCTTGGCTTCCAGATTATAACCACCTCTTTACATGGTTGCATTTCATTATCTCTTCAATTCTTTATACGCTTAACTCATACCCAGGAACTTCCAGTATCCAGTTCCTTGTTTGTATACAACTACCTCATATTCCATATGAGGACATAATTAATTTCCTCTGTTAGTGACAACCTGTGCACCATAAGAGATCCTCCTCCATAGATCCTCCTCCATAGATCATGCTTCTAAAGATAGAAGTCCATTACCTGCAACCATATGACATGACTTTACAACATCCAGTGTCAGCATATAAATATATGTACCTCATACCTTTTTCCCTTTGAGTCATCCTGTAGCAATTTTACTAGAATGAAGAACTTCATTCCCTTGACCTGCTTAATCAATATGTCAACATATCCTAATCCCAGAATTTTGTAGCATAGAATTCTCAATGAAACCTTTCTGCTTTCTTTTTAACCAGAGAATCCATGGAGAACTCCATTAGAAAATGTCAACACCTATTTTCATATTGATTATTGAATGATGACCCTTGATGTTGATGACTATCTTCCATCAATGTTTTTATCAGTGAGGTTCCCATGAGCTATTTCTTCAAGTGCTCCTTCCATACTTCTATGATGCTATTAATATACTCTGCTACCTATCATACTATTTTACAACCAACATAAATCACTTAAAGGGAAAGATGGTTTGAATCATAATAGAGATCTTTCACTTCTTCTTTCTTAGATTTCTTTGCATCAAGTTCTTCCCTTTCATCTGTGACATGGGCTTCTTCTTTTTTCCCCTTGTCCTTTCTAAGTTTAGGACAATCTCATTTATAATGCCCAAAATCATTACACCCAAAGCATCGTGCTTTGTTCATATTTCTTCTCTTATTCCGAGGACCAAATTTACCGAATCTTCTTTTCTTCCTAGTCATGGCTGCAAAGGCTTGATTCCTTACACTTGATCCTGCCTTCAATCTTGATTCTTCTATCTTACCTAGACCTTCAAATGACATGGCTTCTTCTTTCCCATCTATGCTTGAAGTGAAACCTCTCCATTCTTTCGGTAAAGCATTTAGTACCATAGTGAGTATTTCTCCATCAGACATTACCTCTCCCAATTTCTGTAGTTGATCTCGTATTGCGAAAATCTCCATAATATATGGAATTATTCCTTCCTTTCTTGACATTATTAATTTGTATAGTTTTTGTCTTAGGGATATTATTTCCTTTGCAGAGCCTTTAGAGAAAATTTCCACCAATTTATCATATATTTCTTTTTAGGATTCTAGTTTTGATGCATAGGGAATGAGAGAGCCTTTTATGGATTCTATAAGAATCCTTCGGGCTCTTATGTCTCCCTTCATGTATTTGATATATGCTAGAATGTCTTCTTTTGGAGGTTGAATTGTAGTTCCTTCGATGAATCCCATAACTTCATTTTCAATTAGATTCGAATATGTCCTTTTCTTCCATGCATTGAAGTTTGATTACCGAAGCAATTTGTTGCTCTATATAAAATTAGTCATTTTGACATATTTAGATATAGTCATAGATACTTACTTGAGTAAGTGACTTTCTCCTTCAACAACTTCCTTGATGATGATGGAGATGAAGTCAGGAACTTCTTCTTAGATTAAATTCTCCAATGTAGGTGATCTTGAATCCTTGATGACAAAGGATGTTTCCAAAAGATAATGTCTCTTCCAACAATGTCTTGAATATAAATCTTTGATGGCAAAGCTTATTTTCTTGAAGAGTGAATCTTTTGAATACTTTGATTCTTGCTTCCTTGAGTGCCTCTTTGCTAAGTAGCCCTTCCTTTAGCTCTGACACCATGTTGAGAATTTGGTAGGGCGGTGATTAATTCAAATTCTCTCCTTGATAATTACTAGTGATCTTACTTTACTTATGTATTCTCTTCTTAGCTTATTACGTCTTTCATCAAGTCAATTGTCAAAAACACAAGAGACACAAATATAGGCTCTTCAAGCCAAGGCCAAAACCTCTCCCTCTTGGAGAGGAAAAACCCGCAAGTAATTCTTCTTATAGACTTTCAAATGACAAGTACCATGACCAAGATTCAGACCCTTGACCTATGTATGCCTCCAAGACCTTGTCACTACTTCTTTCTTGTCCTTTAAAGTTGATCCTTCTTTTCTGCACCAACCTGCATTGTCCTGCACCAACACTAGAGAGCTCAGTCTCTAAGTCTATCTTTCTTGATCTTGTCTCAATTACCCAAACACTTCTTCTCTGCTTATTCTTCTTTGTCCTTACTACCCTAAACAAAGAACTTTCTTGCTGCTCTAGAACGTATTTACACTTTGCATAGTAATGCCTTTCCACAAACTTCTTTCTATTAAGATATTAGACAAGGTCATTCGAGACCTTTCACTTCGCATGTCTTTGAAGCTTCTTCACTTGAGATATACTACCTCCCCTTCACGCACAGTAGATCAGGAGTAGATTTACCTTCCTTCTTTTCTCACATTGTAATTTGGAGATAGTTCACAGAATTATCGTAATTCTTAACCACAAACTTCGCATCAAATCTGGACTTTGCAAAACTTAGTTCTTCATCCTTGCATCTTATCACTGTAAACCATCTGAATTCTTACTTTAGAACTGTCCGAAGATCTCAGACATATCCGCACTTTCTGCTTCAGAACAATCCACAAACGTTGTGTTCAAATGAGCCGCAGATCCATCAATATATATAGTGCACTGTTCCAGTTTTAGGCCAACCCTACAAACTGTTTTGTAGGCCGACTTTACCACTGTCCATAGGCCGATTTGGATGGCTTATATCCTAGCGTTAATGAGGTTGACATGAGAGCTGTCATGAGCCATTCCTTCACAGTTAAATGACAAGGTTTTGGAGCATATCCTTTTGACTAGACACTTCATATACATGACTCTAAAATACATTTATAATCAGAAGACAGATCCTAATAGACATCAAGAAGATGTCTATTGACCTATAATAAAACCTTTCTCATGAAACCAATGTAGCAAGCATAAAAAAAATACATTTTATTATGTTTGTCTTCTTCTTTATATAAATACATAATTACATAGTCAATATGAAGACTGATCCTAGTTACACTTTTCAACACTTTTAACTTGTGTCTATTTTAATTCATTTGAAATTGTCATATATTTATATATTTTATGATTCTAAGGACAATGCTGCAACTGAGATTCCAAAGACACCATGACTTTATTATATTTGTAGCCTTTATTAATTTGAGTTGACTTGTATTTCACGATACCAACACAGTAGTAGAATTTATGTATTTTTATTTATTTATATTGCTAGTAAGATATTGTGTTAACGACAATTATTGATTGAATGGTTGCTTAATGTGTTAATATTAAAATTTCTTAGTTTATAGAAATTTAAAAAATGGACCAAGTTGTATGTTGAAACTAATTGATAATTGGTCTATTTGCTTGATTTGGACCATTGTAATTATTTTTTTAGTTGTAATTTACCTTGTCATTAGACTTCTTTAAAATGATTGATTTGAATGACGGTTCGCCGTGTTCTTATAGCTTCTCTTTTTCCGTAAAAGTTAAAAAACTATATTAGGGTGTATGTAGCACCAGCAATAAAAGTAGGTATTACTCTACAATAAGCACCCAAAACAACTAAAGATATACTCTAGAAAATAATATTTAATTAATTAGTATGTTTGAAATTCAAAAAGTGTATTAGGTTTGTGGAAATAGACATTTAAGTAGTTTGTTCACTTGAATTGGACCATTGTAATTATATTTGTCAATTACAATTAAACCAATAATTCTAATTCTTAAAATCAACCATTCAAGTGGTGTGTCAATTTATTCACATACTTACTTGTTCCATACAAATTAAATAAATGTATTAGGTTGTATGAATAAACTAGACATATCATTAATTTGTTCATTTGAATGGGACCACTATAACAATGTTTTTCGTTTGCCTTTTAAGTCGTAAAGTTCGCTTTGTTACAAATGGTAAAGTTTTATAATATATACTAACATAATTTTTTAAATGTTTTGAAGTGTTATGTTTTGATGTTCTTAATTCATGAAGTGTTGAAATGGATATATGTTAATGTCATATATATGGTTGCAGTGCAGATGAAGATGTGAATTAATGCAAGTCGAAAGATGTTCATCTTTGAAATTTCAGGAGTATTCTTCCTATCATACATTGGATATGAACCAAGTTTTCATATTCAAAGAGGACTAGATTCGCAGTTTGGTGATAACTCCTATTTTTTTTAGATTAGCTTCGTGGTAAGCATTAAAATATTGCTTAAAATTTATGATGTTGCAATATGGACATTATATGTCGTTGATAAGTACATCCAACAAGTACTTGGAAAATCAAATATTGATAAGGAGACTTTAAATTCATATGGAACATGTCTCGTTTCCATTTGCAAACAAAAGTGAAAGTAGGGAGAACAATAAAATTATATGGTAGCAGTTTGATTGATGTGTGGTCCTAATATGGAAATAAATATGAAGAATCAAATATATTGCTAATAGATACATCAAAGCATCCTTACTAATTTGTTTGAAACCAGTCAAACCACATATTCATAAAATCCTATGCACTACAAGAGCAGGATACTTGGATTATGCAAGTTTTATTTCCATTGCTTAAGAAACTTCATTGTATCAAAGAGAAACATGAGTACATTTGAGTGTTCAATAGAACATGTACTTTTAATGGATGAAGACAATTTTTTTAATAAATTTGCTCACAAGAGCATTCCAATTTTTCAATGCAACTTGGACATGGTTTTTTGTGAATTATTTCGAATGAATTTTTATTTGTTTTGAATTATATGAGAACTGAAAACTATACTAATGTACATTTTTATTGTTATTTATAATAATTTTTGCATTGGATTTGTTCTACCAAAGATTTATTTTCCAAATGTATGCATATTTTAATATGCATTCTTAAATGAAATATTTGTCATTAAAATCATATTATGTGATCCATTAAGGAATAAAAGTTATTTTTATTTTTATTGATTTATATTTCCTTATATTCATTAATACCCATATATAAATGTGAAACATAAATTTTGAAATTATACTAAAAAAATTACAACTCTTACTAAAACATTATAGATAATTTAGTTGATAAATGCTACATGCATTATTCAGGCAATAGGAAATAAGGCACATGTAATGGGCCATAGGTGAATGATTTGAATTTTTGAAGTAGAAGATAATTTCCTAATCCATAATTTTTGGTAAATTTTAATATACCTAAATCAATTAATATTTATAATTGTAATCATATCATGTTGGAAATCAACAAGAAACAAAGTCACTTGTTGACTTTTATTTGCCTATAACATGCATTAATACGAGTGTATAAATGTTTATAACATGCATTAATACAAGTGTATAAATGTAATATATACTTTTAAAAATCAATATCATGTTGGAAATTAGTAAGAAACAAAGTCACTTGTTGACTTTTATTTGCCTATAACATGCAATAATATGAGTATATAAATGTAATATATAATTTTTAAAATCAAGCTTCATTGTAAATACTTTTTAATCTCTTAAAAAAAACATAATTAATTGATAACTATTGCTAAGTAGAGTGCTAAGGTTTCATTGAACATGTATGATAGATGGTTTGTCTTTGAATTTTTTTACTTGCAATTAATTTCATTTCATTGTCGAGTGATAACTTTTTATAAATTTGTATTTTTAGATAAAATGGAATTATATCATTTGAGCCAACAAGGCACAAATTTATGTTATCAAAATTTATTTATTTATATTGATTAATATAAGTGTACTAATGTGATATATAATAGCCATGAACTATGAATAATTTCTTCTAAAAAAAAATATTAGAATTTTTTGATAATAAGTGTTACATAGACTATTTAGACTAGTGGACAATGGGACATAGCAATGACTTCAAACTCTTTCAAGTTGAAGGCATTTGATTTTCAATCCGTAATCCTTTCTAACTTATATGTGTTTGCAAATCAACTATTTTGAATGAAATCATCTCATAAGAGTCAATAAATCGAATCCATTTATTGCCTTTCATTTCCTATCATGTGGTTTAATAATAATGTATAAATGTCACATCATTGTTTTGGAAATCATACTCCATATAAAACAAAATGTTTTTTCATAATAAAACATGAAATAATTAATTGATAATGAATGTTAAGTGGACTATTCATTAAGCCCTAAGAGTTAGTTCAAGTGGTCTAGAGCGAGACATGAAGTTCTTCGATATTGTTGCAAGTTGTTGTTGATCATGGGTTTGGCTCTTTTTTATTCCCTTGGGGCAAGGCTCTATAATCAGGGCCAATGGTTTACTCAATTTTCCATCTACCGAATGTGGGGAACAACTCTGACAATTCCTTTTCTTTCATTCCAATTAAAAAAAGGAAAAGAAAAAGAAAAGCGGACTACTCATGGTTATTCAAAATATGGGTAATAAAAGTATGATTTTTGATAGTTTGCATCAGATGAAATTTGATTTTTCCATCCACATTAACAATTTGTGAAGTTCAATTCTTAAATTAAGTATTTCTAATAAAAATAATGTGATAGAAGCCAACAAGACATGAAGCTATTTATTGAATTCTATTTAGTTATATTTGTTGATACACGTTTATAAATTTCTTGTACTTTTAAATTTATTTAAGATCTTAATGTAAGTAAAGATATATTTTCTAAAAAAAAAATTAGAATTAATTGATATTGAGCTCTTTGTGGTCTATTTTATTTTCAATCCATAACTTTTTATAACTAAGTATTACTAAATCAATTACTTATATATGCAATCATCTCATATAAGTCAATAAGTTAGGAAGCCATTTATTGACTTTTGCATGCCTATCATATGGTTTGATATCAATGCATAAATGTGACATTGTTGTTTATGAAATAAAACTCCATGTAACAAAAAATGTTTTTCCTAATAAAACGCGGAATAATTATTTGAATATAAGTGTTAAGTGGACTATTCATGCTCATTCAAGAGATGAACCATAAATGGATGTCTTTAAATTTTTTGCACCATAATATGTCAATTGATTTTTCCATCCATATTAACATTATGTAAATTTCAACTTTTAAATACATTATTTGTAGTTTATATAATCTCATCGAAGCCAACAAGACATGAAGCTATTTATTGAATTCTATCTAGTTATATGCTTTAATAATACATGTTTATAAATGTAATGTATTATTGAAATAAAAATCTAAATGTAAGCAAAGATACATTTTTTCTAATAAAATAAACATTTTAAATTAATTGATAATGCATTTTAAATTAACCATTTTAATTTTTTATCCATAACTTTTTCTAACTATGAATTCTTAAATTAATAACTCATATTTGCAATTATTTCATAAAATTCAATAGCTTAGAAGCTATTTATGACTTCTATCTTTTTATCATGTGGTTTAATATGAGTCTATAAATGTGACAATGTTGTAAAACAAAATGCTTTTCCCAATCAAACATGGAATAATTAAGTGTTAATGATTGTTAAGTGGAGTTTCAAGGCTCATTCAAGAGAAGGGTCACAAAGGAATTTCTTTATACTTTTTGCACCATTATTATGACATTTTTTTACAAATTATAATTAATTGAAAATGAATCTTAAATGACATTTAAATAAATTTAATTATTTGATAATTGGTCTAAACCCCCTCTTACTTTTTTTAAAGGCACTAAGGGGAGCTATAAAATTTAGCATAAAACACATTTTACTTAGTAACTTTCTGGTAGACTAGTTTCAATGAAAAAATTGCAAGGGAGACACCACTTGCCATGTCTTACATTGATATACTCACAACACCATCATATTTTGATAAAAAACTCCCTCCCGGGTTGTGGGGAACTTGGGGGTGAGAGTTGTTAGGCAAAAAAAAGGACATCAAGGAATCTAGTCTATTATTTGTAACTATAATATCTTGCTTTGATGTTAGCGATACTAATATGATTTATTTTATTCCTACTTAGAGCTACTTTCACACCCCTATTGCATATTGATATTGTTGTGCCCCCATGTTTGATGTATTGATGGTCACTAATTGGTTTGACATTACTAAAAATATTAATCTTATGTTACCTTAAGTTAATATTGTGATTGTGTCGAGAAGCAATATACAACTCAATATTACAAGACCTCCTGTAAACATTTACACTTGTACATGTCAATGTTTACTAGGATATGAGGAGGTCCCCATTAAATGTTCAAGTCATAGACTAGTTAAGATAATTTGAGTTAGTCGATTGATGGGTTTATCGATGGTGCTTTACAAGACCATGTTATTGCATAGCCCATGATATTTTTTTGTCGTATTCGTTATGATGGAGCCTACTTAAAGGCCTGAGGAAATCCATTATTGAATGTAAGAGTACCAACTTAGATCCATCTTAACTCTGAAATTTATCCCTGTTGGTGCTTCGTAGATCTAGATATAAGATGAATCTATGCTAGTTTACAAGAAAATTATGGTAATGAAGTCCTTATGTTGGTTTTGGGTTCAAAAAATAAAATTAAACATACTATGTTTCTTAATATGTAATATTTCTCTTGTTGATGATATAATGTTCATCAACCTCCTAAATTATATAATAAAATATGATACTCGATGCAAACAAAATTACTAATAGTACCTGAAATCAAAATTGTTATGGTAACAAACATATTGATAAAATTCTATCATTAAATAAATTTTATGGACGTATTAAAACTGTGCCAACCTTGTACTAGAATAGTAAGTCAACATAGTTAGTGCGATATTTACTATCTAAAATTATAATTAAATTGGTTAATAATACTAATATACATAATAGTCTTGTTATGAAATAATATTAATCAACTTTTTAAGAGGAACCATTAAAAATATTAGAAGAAATAATGTAGAGAGTCCAAGATTAAGACGTCAAAGATTTTCTTCTGCAACTTTATATAAATTTGTTTTATATAGTTTATCATGATAATTTTACCCCAAAATATGGTGAATATATACATTCAAAGTAGTGAACTAACTGATTTTCAAACTTAATCTAGTTAAAGTTCTAAATTCTACATCCATTGAATAACTCTAAATTTAATGAAATGTGTTTGTTGTTAAAGTCCTTGTAATAGAAACTTTCCAATTTTAATGAAATGTGTGTTATAACCATTAAAAACCTTAGAAATACCACGAGGATGAATTGTTGCAAGTGTTCTAGCTAGATGCAAACATGTAAGGGAGAGCTGTGGTGGTGTGAGGTCAAGATGACACCTTGAGATTGTTCGTCGCATAAATGAGAGGGTAGTTTGAGCCAAAGGAAGATTAGGGTTAACATCCTAAAATGAAATCATTATGTTTAGAAGACACAGTTGAGATTGTCCACAACACTTGGTACCCACCTTTATAGAAATCGTGTGAATATGGAAAGCTGGAGGAATCTGGCTCAATTGTTTTGATCAAGGGATGGTACCTCAATAAATAAAATAATTGAGAACGTTCAATATTTATGACCAAGAGTGAGTGTTGTAATAATTTGCCAATGGTAAATCTCCTTTATAGATTTTAATATTAACCAATGTAATATAGCTATCATGCATAAATATTTAGAATACCCTTTACGTAACATAATTACGAAAGGAATAACTCACCACCACAAAAATACTACCCCATCGAGAAAATTGGGTTGTGATCCTTTTCCAAGATTTAGATGGATTATGTTTGAATGGTGTAAATTTAACAAGTTTGAATTATTCACCAAAAACATAGGTATATATACAAGTAGTGATCTTGTAATTAAATTGAAAATTGGGCATAGGATTTATAGGAATTGTTTAGATGTTTCTTATGATAAGTTAAGGATAGGAATTAGTAAAAATATAGATATGATATACGAGGAGGGTAATTTGAGTTAGAGAAAATATGCATAGAGTAATTATGAGAATATTTGAATATATATATATATATATATATATATATATATGTTTTTATACTTAGTTTTGCGACACGTAGTATCAGAGAAAGTTTAGCACTCAACCTTCAAAGAACCATACAAATAACAAAAAATATGTGTTGAAGAAAAAACAAGATGAAGTAATGATATCAGGTTGTATTGTTTTTTTTAAGGTACACAAGTGAAGCTGGCACCACATTAGCGAGTGAGGAACATGAGAATATGATAAGATAAATGGCCAAAAAATCTAGTCATATAAGCACAAAACGAGAATGGCTGAACAGGAAAAATATGGAAGCACAATGAGAGAAGTCTAAAAGTGGTGGTGAATCGAATAGGACATATCCGAAATCAGGAAAGAAATGAGGAAAATGGAGTTACAAGGGAGTTTAGGAAACTCAAACCCCCAAATTTTCATGGGGAAAAGGAAGAAGACGCGGAACCATGGCTTTTGAACATGATAAAATATTTTATGGTGTATGAATACGAGAGTAATATAAAGGCCATATTGGCTATTTAATAGTTGCAAGGAAAGGAAACCGACTCGTGAGAAGAGGCCAAAAGTGTACTCCTATTGTAAGAAAAGACAATTTCTTGGGAGGAATTCCAGAAACAGTTTAAATCTCGGTATAGGAGTGAGAGAACATGCTAAGGAATTCCATGAGTTAAAGCTAGGAAAGGTAACTATGGATGTGTTTGTAGCTAAATTTGCAAACTTCTTATGGTATGTTTCTTATATTAAAGAATATAAATCTAAGGTACAACATTTTTTGAACTCTTTTCCAACACCTTACATAAAAGGGATTGAGATTAACTATCCTATGTCAATGGATGAGGCAATAAGAAGTGTCAGATTGTTCTATCAACAATTCAAAAATTGAGGCGACGGGATAAAACCATGGGAGAATAAGGACAAAACAAAGTCTGTAACGAACATAAAACAACAAAAAACTCCTTATCGTAATGATTTTGGAAAAGATCAACCTTAGAAAAATTTGATGAAGGGAAACTTAAATTAGCGTGCAGGTCCTATATCAGGTCAAAGCTTAGGGAAATAAACAAGAAAATAAATGGTGGGCACAAGGAAAGAGGACAACCTAAGTATTGGGGTTGTGGAAAACAACACTTATTAAGGGATTTTCTGCATAATCCATGATATTTAGAATATTCAAGAAATTCATGAAGAAAAAATTGTGAATGATGTTTCCAGAAACATTCGCAAGATGAGTGTCGCATAAGAAGACAAACATGTTGAGGATCAATTACTATGATTGATATTGAAGCTACCATTATGAACCAATCTATTTCTATGTTAATTGATCGAGGAGCTAGTTTAAGTTACATTATTCCCCAGAATGTGGAAAAATGTAAATTAAAATGAGAAAAATTCAAAAATGCATGGTTAGTAAAGTTAGTAATTGTTACCAAAATAAATGTAATGAGTCAAATAAGACAGTTTCCCATTGACGTGAATAATTATCCCACAAAAGCGTATTTAAATATTCTTCCTTTAAACAAGGAAAAATTTATGGGCTAATATTCGTAGGTGGGATAATTTTCAATGCTTTTTCCTAAAAAAATATTCACTAATTTCCAATTTTTATAAAAGTAATTCAGCCAAGTTTTATAATATAAAATTATTTTAGCTTAAATATCTGAAAATTTATCTAGAGAGTCTATATAAAAACATACTAAATTTGAATGTTTTTACAAATTTATCCCAAATATTTTATAGTTTTCATATTAGAGACTAGCATGATTCGCAAAGGTTTCTAATCTTTAAGAAACAAATTCAACCTTCAAAATTTTTCGTGCCTTTAAGATCTTATAATTTATTAATATGTATCAATTGGTTGGAGAAACATGGTCTTTGTATGGGTCAAAATGGGAAAACCAAACTCGTTAGAGGAAAACCAAAACCAATATAAAAATGAAATTTTTTAGCTTTACAACTGAAAAGGAGTGCAAGGACAGGATGCCAAGTATATATGGTGTGCATGGAAAGCCATAAGAAACAAACGGAAAAGGAAAATTTAGAGGCCTTACAAGACATCAATGAATTTCTAGATGTTTTTCCAGAGGAAATTCTAGGTTTACCTACTCGAAGAGACATAGAATTCTCTATTGGCATAGTACTAGGTGTCACTCAAGTGTCTAGAGCTCATTATCGAATGAGTATACAATAAATACTAGAACCAAAATTGGAATTACATAAACCTTCACACAAAGGGTATATCAGACCAAGTGTCTCACCCTCGGGTTCCCCGGTACTATTTGTCAAGAAAATAGATGGCACATTTAGAATGTGCATCGATTATCAACAATTGAATAAGCTAACTACTAAAAATACATATTTGCTGAAATGAATTGATTATTTGTTTGATCAAGTGAGGGGAGAAACCATGTTTTCAAAAAATGATCTAAGCACTCGATATCATCAACTATAAATAAAATATGAAGATATACATAATATAGTTTTCGAACAAGGTATGGCCACTATGAATTCACAGTTCTACCCTTTACTCTCACTAACGTACCAACAACCTTCATCTCTTTAATGGAAGAATGTACTCGACATATATCTTGATAGGATTTTTCTAGTATTCATCGGTGATATTTTCGTGTATTCAAAAAATGAAGAAGAGCACAAAGAGCACTTGAATTTTGTGCTTCAAACTTTAAGAGAACATCAATTGTATGCAAAAATCAGCAAGTGTGAGCTTTACAAAGACAAAATATAATACTTATGTAATGTTATTTATTAGGAGCTATTTTTTGATCCTAGAAAGTTTTCATCTATTATGAATTGGCCCATACCTAAGGTCGTGTCATCACTTCATTCTTTTATTGGGATCACATGATATCATCGAAGTTTCAAATATAGCATTTCAAAATTAACTGATCCCGATACTTCTTTACCAGAAAAGGAAAAAAATTTTGAGTGGACAACAAAATGATAGGAATTTTTTAACAAGTTGAACCAAATTTTGACAGTAGATCCTATGCTAAAAATTATACACCTAAATAAAGAATTAATTGTTTATACTGATGCATGTTTGGAAGGTCTTTGGGGAGTGTTGATGCAAGAAAATGCTGTAGTAGCTTGAGTATAGGAAACTGAAAATCACATCAAACTAGTTATGCGGTGTATGATTTAGATATGAAAGCAGTGATGCATGTTGTACAAATCTGGAGACACTACTTATTAGGGAAAAAGTTTACCTTGCTAACATATCACATCAGTATGAAATATTTCTTTAGCCAACCCAATGTAAATGCTAGACAAGCAAGGTGGCTAGCTTTCCTTAGTGAGTTTGAACTTGATATAAAACACATAAAAGGGAAAGAAAAAAAAATTGCAGATGGTCTAAGTAGACATGTTCATTTTGTAATGGGGATTTATGTGATCAACATGAGTACATATTTTTTGGAACAAATTAAACATTCAATGCAACAAGACCCTCAATATCTGGAAATTTAATACAAAATTAAAGAAATGGAACTCAAAAGATATGCTGAAAATTATGAAAAGTTTCTAATATATAAAAATAGATTGTATATCCCAAATTTGAGTGTCCTAAAAAAATGATAGTAGATTAATTACACAAGAAGCCATATGTAGGACCTCCTCGTTCTCGAAATATGACAAAATCATTAAGGAAAGATCTATTTTTGTGAGGCATGAAGAAGGAACAAAATATATCTAGAAGGTGAGGCAACTCTTCTCACTTTTCTCTAGTATGGAAATATGAAAATAAAAAGAAAGAGGATGAAGTTACCGAAGAAAATATGTCCTACAACTATGCTATAGAATCTTATCCCTTCTTCTTTATAATATACCACTCTACCAAACCAATACAATTCCATACAATGGAACACCTTCCCCTCATGGCTACCTCTTATTTATCATTGCTTGCCTTGACCTCCTAGACTCTCAATTATAGTTATGGTTTTGCACCTTCTAGAATATTGTTGAAAGTCCACATGTGGTTAGTCCCATATGCTTAATTATTTGGGGAAAACATGATATCCACCTCATATCATGGTGCTATCTATGTACGTCAACTTGTGTGAATCATTCTTTCACATTCTTGGTGCAATGAGTCGATTCTTGCACAATGAGTCTATTCTTGCACAATTCAAAATGTCTTGGTGCCTAAGATATCATGTATTTTTATATATCTGAATTTGATAGAAAAATGTAATTTAAAGATTCCAAAGGAACCAAAAAAATTTCAAATAGTTTCTAATATTAATTTTCCAAACTATGACCTACCTCTAAGATGTCCCTACAAGCTTATTCCTCTAATTGTTTCAACCTATAATGTACTAAGATGGATGAAAACATTTATATCGATTCAATATGAAACATAACTCTCAATTATTATGAATTGACCTAAATTTTTTTTCATCCAACTTGTCAACGTAGTACCATTTTCCTTTGTTTAAACGTTGTCCTTTCAACACAATTTGTTCACGATCATTCTTCAAATCTCTTATTTTATTGGGCATCCTCTACACAAATATTGTATATGGTCTCTTCTATATAAATGCATCCCTTTGCATGTATACCCAAGCATTTTGTGCTAAGTATTTTATGGAAGTTAGGACGTGCTCATAGTCTTGGTCCAACATGAATGGCTTGTATATTTTTAGATTTTGAACATTGGATACTATGGAAATACACATGTATAGAATTAGAATGACCTATACACATTGTCTCCCAAAGTAATACCCCTATATTTCTAGGTAATTTTATTTTTTTTTAAGATTAAACTATTGGGATGGTTAGAAAGCCACGGTGAACTGGATTTAGAATAAACAATAAAGTATGACCATGATGTAATAAATGAATTTTATTAATGGAAATGACAAGACTGAAAAAGTACTTGCAAGAGAAACACTAGAATTGAGGAGATTACTAAAAAGATAGAGAAGACAAGGTTGACAAATCACATCAACACAAATCTTCCCTTAAATCGCTCCTAAAATTTCCTAGGAGTTGACTAATAAGAATCAATATGATTCAAGAGAGAAATATATTTAATCACTCAGTGTAAAAAAAAACGAGTAAGGGTGAATAAAGCATCGTGGGAGAAAAATGAGGGCTTTAAGGTAAAAAATATATGATATTTTTTTTTTTTTGAAAAATAAGTAGAATAAAAAACAAAAGAGCTTCTTGTATTAGGCTGGGAGCGTCTAGGATGGACAAATTCACTAAGGAAATATCTACCAGGGAAGTAAGCATAAAACACCTTATCTAGAATCACAAGAGGTTGTTAATTCCGTTGGCATTAGTTCTCTTCTAAGGGGAACTTGATGACCAATTCATTTTTTGGGTGGATAGTGTTTCTTCGAGTATAGTTCTAGCAGCGTTGTATGAAAACAAGGACACTGATATTCCCAAATTGATAAACTTCAATAACTAATACAATTAGAGTTGGAACTAATTTTTCTTACTGTTATAGTTAATGATGAGTTGCGAAGTAGATCTCATATTCTAAAAGACTATTTGTATTTGTTAGTAAATTTGAGCTAATGATGGAGATTAGGTGTAGCTCAATTGAATTATTTCGTCAACTCAGTGTCTCAACATTTTATAATTTTTTATTACTGATGCCTCACTAATTTTCTTTAATCAGAAAATTTGGAACATTATATATCTATTCTTTATTACTCTCCTTATGGGTATCGCTAAGTCGATGAATAAAATTTTGAAATAAGATATAAGAGGAATAAAGAATGTTAGATAATCACACCCTCTAGAGTTGATTTTAATTAACTGTCTGCAAAAATTTACCGTTCATGATTTTAGGTATTAATTTATAAGGAAATATTGGCTAAGATAATATTAAGATATAATTTAATTATTATGCAGTACAAGGAAGGGATTTTCTAGGCCGCTCTCTTGCGGAAATGCTAGGATTAAAAATATTGATTTGGGTAAACTGATTACTCCTTAATGAGTGGAAGTTTGAAACATGAATGGTAAAAGGAAGCATATAAATCAATGAATATCAAGTGAGTACCATGCTCACAACAACTAGAATTCTGGAAACTGAGAGGTAAATACATCAAAACTTATAATCCAGTATCATGGTGGACCTTAAGGAAAAAAAAAGAGAACCTAAAATAATTTAATCGTCCTTCACATTTTAAATCCTTACTAGTATATTCTTGGTATTGGAGAAATTATATAACACATGAACAAGAGAAGAAAGAAACAAATTTTAATGCATGTTAAAATATAAATGCTAAACACTTGATACTCTTACAAATTTTGAAGCAGAAATGGGTGGAGAAATAAAATATACAATACCAACGATTTTTTACAGAGATAACTTGATAAAAAAACATATGGTTGAGACAAATATTATTTCTCTTAAATAACTGTTGTGATCTAATAATGATTTCTAAATTAGTGATATCTAGAACTGGCGATAAACGAACTGAATGAAACTGTTAAATTAAAAGAATATTCAATTAAAAAGGGGAATTTAGCCATGCAATCATAATAGTTATTGAATTCCTAATTCACTGAACAATAAGAAGGGGAATAAAGTTCACAATAAATTTATAAATGGAAATACTAACTAAGAAAAGAGCATAGTAAACTTTGTTGAGATTCAACAACAAGATACTAGTGAAAATTATGCACCTAACTAGGATGGAGCCTTAGGCTATTTCTAGGTGGATGTCTATTTATAGATGCATGAGTAAATTATATTTAGAGATGATGTCTATTTATATATTCATGAGAAAATTCTATTTATAGATGAGGTCTATTTATAGATGTATCTGCAAGTTCTATTTATAGATTTCCGGTATATTTATAGATGCATGCCGATTGTTATTATCTCTTAATATTAGTTGGATAATAAAAAATAATATATTCTCAATGAGCACTTGGAAATATTTAACTGAAGTGGAAAATCAGTTAGCTATAGGAAATTCTAGTTTAGAGGTTGGTTGGTGGGACATGCAAGTGGATTTAGTTGTGACTCAGTGACTTGAAGTTGTAACAGAGTTGAAAGTGTAGTTATGAGAATTGTAAAGTAGCTTAACTCAGTTAAGTGAGTTCAACTCAGTTGTGTTAGTTGTAACTGAAGATACACTAGTGAGAGATCAGTGAATTAACTACTAATTAATTCTCTCATGCAACTAAATATTTCCTAATGTTAACTACATCCATGTCAGATCCAGTGGAGACCCAGTTGACATGTAGGTGAAAGGGACAATTTGACTATCAGTTGTGACATTAGTGGGTGCACACATGCAACCACACACACATTGGATTCTTCCATGAGGATTTCTTATTCAAGGCAATAAGGACTCCATTGATTCAGGAATTGCGCAGTGGAGGAAGTCTATCTGGAGGCAGTAAATTGGCACATGAATTTGCCAATTTTTGTATGATAGTGTGAGACGATCGTATATTGTACTGAGAGCTCTTTGATTGGAGATTTTTATGAGATTGTTTCATGATCCATGATATATATATATAATATGATATTGGCATTTTTAGCTTTATGCTTTCCCGGTAAAAACATCTTTGTTATGTGTGATTGATCTTTCGTCATGATATTGCAATTGGCGATTGTGTTTTAAATTCCACAAATATTTTTGTAGACGCGATTATGAATTCAAGAGTGGCATATAATTGTGAGATCAGGAAAATCCAGGAAATACATAATTTTTATTAATTTTCTACATAGTATCAGACCACATAAGATTGAAATTTTGAACCAGGAGTTGAGTTTGTTGGTGGAAATAATTCAAATTTGCAAAAACATTTCCTTGGTGATATAGTTGAGTTCACATCGAAATGGCTTTCAATGGCTTGCGGCTAGACTATGCACTCAAGGGAAGCTTGAACTACATTTCTTGGAAGGACAGGGTGGAGGCTGTGCTCGAAGATAATGGCTTGAAGGAATTCATTCACAATGATGTTCCTAAGCCCACTTCAACAAATGTTGCATTACTTGATGCATGTCAAAAGAAAGTGGCAAAGGCGAGGAGGATTCTCTTGGAAGGTGTACAAGACCACATTGTCTCGAGCCTTCATGGGAAAGCCACACCATATGCTATGTGGAAGTATTTGACAGATCTTTTCCAAAGCATCAACGACCATAGGAAATTGGTGCTCAAAGAAAAACTCGAGAAGATCAAGATGGAAAAGGGCGACAACATTCCAAAGTATCTCACGAAGTTTGTCCAATGTCGAGATGAAATGGGGAGTGTGGGAATAACTGTTGCTAATGATGATTTGGTGAGCTTGGCTCTCTTGGTACTTCCTAAGATTTGGCACAGTTATGAAGACTATGTCAACGGATGGGCAAAATTTCTGAATTGGGAATGACTGTGGTCAGATCTGGTGCAGGAGGAGTTCAGGTGGAACACCAGAGATGGCTCTTCATCAAACCATGATGACGACGAGGATTGTGCTTTGGATACCAAGGCGAAGAAGAGGAAAGGTAACAAATTCCATTCTAAATCTGAGTCTAAAGGAAAGAAGCTGGATATGGTCAAGGTGAAGTGTTGTCATTGTCACAAACATTGACATATTGCTACTAACGCTTCGCAGAAGAATAAGAACAAGAAGGTTGTTGGAGCTACAACTGGTGAGGCTCTTGCCTTGCAATTTGAACTTGAAATATTCTTAATCACATGCATGGTGTCAATTGCATTGGAATCGGTCTGGTATTTGGATAGTGACGCTTCCTTCCACATGACGGGAGATAAGGAGTTTCTCAATGATTTGGAGGAGAAATATCTCCAAATGCATATAGAGATGGGCGACAGTGGACGATATAGTGCAATTGGCATTGGTACCATCACCTTTCACAGGGAGTCAGGTAAACCATTTCAATTGAAAGACATTATGCATGTTCCAGGTTTGAAGAAAAACTTATTCTTAGTCGCAATGTTGGAAGACAAAGGCTATGACGTTGTTTTCAACGATGGAAAAACTTTCCTACAACATATAACAACAGGTCAAGCAAAGAGGATAGGGATTCAAGTTAAGAATATCTACAAGTTGGAGGTAGAAGGTTGTGCTTCCATGATGGGCAAGCCGTAAAAAGTGGTGAGTCGAGATGAGAGTGAATTATGGCACAAGTGATTGGGCCATCTTCATCATGGAGCCTTGAAAGTCATGTAGCAAGTATCTACTAGACTTCAAATGGGAACACTTGCTTCGTTAGATCAATGCAAGGGTTGCACCATGGGGAAGTATGTAAAGTCCACCTTTCTTGAAAAGAAGAACCGTGCTTCAGTGATCCTAGAGAGGGTTCACACAGACGTGTGTGGACCATTCTCGACTGCTTCAACAACAAAACATAAGTGTTATTTTATTTTTGTTGAATGTTGGACCTTCTTCATGCAAAAGAAGGATAAAAAATTCTCAAATTTCTGTGAGTTTAAGGCATTGGTGGAGAAAGAGTCGAGGAAGAAAGTGAAGGTTCTGAGAAGCGATAATGGTGGAGAATACATATTTAATGAATTCAAAGACTTCTGCAGCAAAGAAAGAATTCAAAGAGAACTCATATAGCCTGATAGAACACAACAAAATTGGGTCGTGGAGAGAAAGAACAGAATGATTGTTGGTGCAACATGAGTGATGTTGCATGATTAGGGCCTACTAATGTATTTGTGGGTAGAAGCATGAAACACTGTAGTTTATGTGCAAAATCGTTGTCCTCATAAAGTACTTGGCATGAGTACACTTGAAGAAGCTTTCACTGGTAAGAAATTGGATGTTTCACACTTCAAGATTTTTGGCTCATCTGTTTATGTTCATGTGACCAAGAATGTCTGGAAGAAGTTGGAGTCGACTTCTGAATTTTGGATATTTTTGGGGTACATAGAAACACCGCATAATTATCACGTGTATTTTCCTAATAGTAAGATGACTATTATGCGAGGGGATATAAAATTCAATGAGGGGAATTCCATGTGGTTGTTTCTTGAGAGGGAGCTAGACTTGCATGTGGAGGAGGAACTGTTGGTTCCCAAAGATGAGTCTCTAGATGTGGATCAACCACAGGAGGAGGTTCATGGAGCAGAGGGGTCCAGTCATGCAAAGCCAAACATTAGAACTGGTAGAAGGCGTACCATACAAGCTGATAGGCTCTAACTCGATGTTGCGCAGAATGTAGGAGCCCCTACTTCACAATGCAAAGAAAGACAGTCTCCTGACCAATTTACTAGATACATGGCTCTCATGAGAAAATTTATTATGAGTGATCCATCTTCCTTTCAGGAAGTAGTGCAGGAGCCCACATGGGTAGATGCAATGGTGGAGTATGAATCCATTGTCAAAAACAGTGCTTGGGAAATTATTCCAAGGCTGGTTGATAAATCAATGGTAGGTTAAAGATGGATCTACAAGGTAAATCAACCTATTGATGGGAGTGTTGAGAAATACAAGGCCAGATTTGTGGCCCGGGGCTTCTCATAGATCGAGGGGATTGATTATGAAGAAACCTTTGCACCTGTCGCAAGGCATTCTTCCATAAGGACCATCCTTTCTCTCTTAGCACATATGGTCTGGCGCATTCTTAAGATGGATGTGAAGACTGTGTTTCTCAATGGGATCATTGAGGAAGAGGTGTACATAGAGAAAACTAAAATATTTGTGATCTTCAGTAACGATTCGCATGTGTGTCAGCTCAAAAGAGCATTGTATGGGTTGAAACAAGCACCCCATGCTTGGTACACCTAGATAGACAACTATTTCACTGGACCGAGCTTCACTAAAAGTGAGGAGAATACAAACCTATAAAAATTTTTGGTGGAGGGTAAGATGTTAATAATTTTTCTTTATTTTGATGACTTAATACCGACTGGTGATGAGTAGCTAATACACTCATGCAAGGAGGACCTTACAAAGGTGTTTGAGATGAAGGATATGGGCCTCCTTCATTATTTCCTTGGATTGGAAATATGGCAGCGAGATGGTGAAATTTTTGTGTCTCAATGCAAGTATGCAAGGGAGATATTGGCTAAGTTTCACATGGAGGGCTGCAAACCCATGGATACTCCTCTTCTAGGAAACTGGAGGAAATACAATGCTACATCTAGAGAGGTAGTGGATGCTACTATCTATCGATAGTTAGTGGGTTTGCTAATGTACCTAGTGAACATGAGACCATAAATTTTCTATGTGGTTAACCAACTAAGTCAAGCGATGGCTAAGCCTACCAAGATCTTTTGGAAGGTAGGAAAACATGTCCTGAGATACTTGAGGGGAACATCTTAGTATGGCTTATGGTACAGACAGACGGATGAGGTGGAGTTGCAAGGCTTCACGGATGCAGATTGGGCAGGCAGCCCATCAGACAAAAAGAGCACATCAGGGGGGATCTTTAGCATTGGATCTACAACTTTTTCTTAGTATAGTAGCAAGCATAGATCTGTGGCACTCACTTCAGCGGAAGTCGAATACATGGAAGAAAGTAAAGTTGCATGTGAGGCTATCTGGATGAGAAAGATCTCGGTTGGCTTGTTTGGTTCTCATTTAGATCCCAGAGTGATTCATTGTGATAATTAGATTTTCATTAAACTCTCAATTAATTCTATGTTTCATGATAGATCTAAGCATATAGATATCCGGTATCATCATATCATAGATTTTGTGTAGAGGAATATCATGTTACTTCAGTACATTCCTATGGAAGATCAAGATGCAGACATTCTAAAGAACTCGCTCACCAGGAGAAAATTCGAATACCATAGAGATAAGATCGCGGTGAAGGATAATCCATTTCTTGTTTAGAGGGAGTGTTGAGATTCAACAATAAGATCATAGTGAAAATTGTGCACCTACACTAGGATGGAGCCTCAGGCTATTTTAGGTGGATGTCTATTTATAGATGCATGAGTAAATTCTATTTATAGATGATGTTTATTTATATATGCATGAGAAAATTCTATTTATAGATGAGGTCTATTTATTGATGTATGTGGAATTTCTATTTATAGATTGCTTGTCTATTTATAGATGCATGCCGACTAGTATTATCCCTTAATATTAGTTGGAAAATAAACAATAATCTATTCTCAATGAGCACTTGGAAATATTTAACTGAAGTGGAAAATTAGTTAGCTATATAAAATTCAAGTTCAGAGGTTGGTTGTTGGGACACGCAAGTGGACTTAGTTGTGACTAAGTGATTCGAAGTTGTAACAGAGTTGGAAGTGTATTTATGAGAGTTGTAAAGTAGTTTAACTTAGTTAAGTAAGTTAAACTCAAGTGTGATAGTTGTAACTGAAGATACAAGATTGAGAGATCAGTTAATTAATTATTAATTAATTCTCAATCAATGGTCTCACATTCAACTGAAGATTTACTACTGTTAACTACATGCATGTTAGATCCAGTAGAGACCCAATTGAGATGTAGGTGAAAGGGACAGTTTGACTATCAATTGTGACATTAGTGGGTGCACACATGCAACCACACACACATTGGATGTTCCCATGAGGATTGCATAGTCAAGGCAAGAAAGACTCCATTAATTTATGGATTTCTATCAACTGAGATTGCGCAATGGAGGCAAGTTGTTTTGGGGCTATAAATTGGCACATGAATTTGCCAATTTTTGTATGATAGTGTGAGATGATTGTATATTGTACTGAGAGCTCTTGGATTGGAGATTTGTATGATATTGTTTCATGATCCATTATATATACATAATATATGATAGTGGGGTTTTTAGCTTTATGCTTTCCCCATAAAAACATCTGTGTTATGTGTGATTGATCTTTCATCATGATATTGCAATTGGAGATTGTGTTTTTAATTCCACAATGATTTTTGTAGAATAAATCATGTATTTAATAGTGGCATATAATTTTTAGATCAGGAAAATCCGGGAAATACATTATTTGTATCAAATTTCTACAAACTTTGAAATTAAACTAGCTCACCTTTGCATCCCCTGTTGTTTATAGTAAGACAAACATAATTTTAGAATTGACCCATCTTTTAACTCATGCAACGTGTCTGGGAAGCCAAAATATATAATTATATAAAATTAAATGGTTACACGTCGATTCCAAACAAAAATAGAAACAAACATGATGAATTATGACAATATACGGTTACATATCGGAAGTCATGATTACAAACACAAAAACAAAAATAATAATCCATGAACAATGTCGATGGATTGCAGTAAGTATGTTGATGGGAAATCTGAAGATTCCCTCATAGTTTAAAAAAAAACCTAGTCCATAGGAAACTTCCAAGCTACAATGATGGCCTTCACCCATAATCCAACATGATGATGCATAGAGGAGCAACAAATGAAAAGAGATAAAGATTTGCATTCTTCTAATTGCGGGATAATTGAATATATTAAATTGAAATATTCCTCGAATAGCGACATTTACTCCACACCATATTTAAAACCCCTTAGGAAGTATGTGCATAACACCAACTTGGAAATAAAAATGAGTAACCATCAATGAACAAGATCTAGTGGCGTTTGGCCATAAACACAACAAAAGGGTTCTCACCATACCTATAGCCAAAACGTCGAAGACAAACAAGAAACTTCAAAGTATAAGTGTTTTAACGTAGTAAGAGCGAACTTTCCATGAAAAAGAAGATACACAGTGGAGTGAGGAGGGAAACTTTACGTGGGTAGGAACAAGAAATGGGTTTCTCAAAACCTACGAAATACTAAGAGTATATAGATTAACTTTTAGGGGGGAAACAAAAATAAATATGAAAGCGAAGAAGGAAACAAATTGAATGTGATAGAAAACCCAAGGATAAGTGAAATTCTATAGCCAAAAGTTTAGGCAAAGCTTAATAGAAAACAAAAAAGCTATTGCTAACATGAAAATCACTTGTTTTCTATAGCAGCCAGGAAGCACCCGGAGATGGGAAAAAAAAAAAAAAACCCTCACACGGAATGACATGCTTGAAATATCACGTAACCCTTATCAATTGGATTAATAAGTGGAGAAAAAATTATAATTATAGAACCAAGGAAATCAATAAGTTAAAACGTTTAATATAAGAAACGTCAGTCGAAAAGGAATAAGGGTTAACTCAGAAAAGAGAATACCTATGAGAATGATGTTGGGTAGAGGGTTAAGGTCTCGAGTATTGACTTCACGATCAGACTCCTTTCTTCTATACCTACGACATATGCACACGAATGACCCAATACCATGAATGAAGTAAAAAACATTATATAAGGAAAATAGAAACAGAAGGAACAATACAACCATTAATAACCTTGACTTACCATTAGGAATGAATTGTGTCAAGTGTTCTCACCAACTAAAAACATGTAAGGGAGAGGAGTGGTGGTGGTAGGTTAGGATGACACATTCAAATTATTCATCAACCAAATGGGACGGTAGTTGGAGCTAAAGGAAGATTAGGTTTACCATCATAAATCATAAGCATTAGATTTATAAGGCACAATCTATACTGTCCACAACACTTAGTACACACCTCTTCAACAATCACGTGACGATGGCGAGGTGGAGGAGTTTGGTAGCTTCGTTATTATAAAGGGACAATGCCTCAATAAATGAAATAATTGAGAAATTTTAAGAGTTACGATCAAGGGTGTGTGGAGTAATACTTCGCCAATGGTGAATCTCCTTTATAGATTTTAATAGCAACCAAATTAATAGAGATATTATAAATAAATATTTCGAGTACCCTTTAGCCACAATGAAACATAACATAACTACCAAACGACGCAACTCACCACCACACAAAGAATACACCACCAAAAAACTAGAGTTGTGATCCTTTTCAAAGATTTAGATGGAGTAACTTTAACAAGTTTGGATTATTAACCAAAAACATAGGCATGTATATAAGAAGGGATCTTGTGATGAAATATAAATTTGGGGATAGGGTTTATAAATATACGATTTATAAAGAGATCGTGTTCGGATGTTTCCTATGTTAGGTTAAGGATAGACATTAGTAAAATAAAAATGAATATACGAGGAGGGTAATTAGTGTTAGAGGCAATAGGAATAGAATAACGATGAGGAAGCTCTAAGACAAAGAAAAAACAAAATTAATATAGCAGGAGTATAATCTGAGCTACAGGAAATAGGCATAGAGTAATTATGAGGAAGCTAAAAAAAAAAAAAAACAGGTTTATAACTAGGTTTGTTGTGTGCGGTATTAGAGCAGGTTTAACACTGTGCCTGTAGGGAACGATCATACTCACAAAAATTATCTGCATGTAAAAAAAAAATTAAGTAATGAGAGTAGGTTGTACTGTTGTGTTTTTTGAAGGTAAATAAGTGAAGTTGACACCATAGAATGGAAAATAAATCCCCTCCAGCCACGACTGTCAGTAAAAATTGTAACTGAAGTTGGGAAATTGAAGCACTCCATATAAGTTTTAACTATGTATAGAAATTATCTGCAAAAGAATTATTAAAAAAATGAAAAATAAACAATAGTGAGAGCATAAAACATAAGACATATATACACAGATATTTTTCCCCTGGATCCCAAATCGGGACTACCAACTTCATTTTTCATTATATTCATTTTAGTGTCACAACACATATATATACATGCCAAAGCATTCATAAACCCCAATCCCTTAACCTTGGATTAGAACATAATCATAGTTCCCTTGACGAGATCTACAAAATACCATGGGCAGAAAACCATCATGCCCCAAAACCATGTGCAAACCCATGGAAGAAACCATAGGTGGTTCTGCCCACCTAAAATAGTGTCCAAAAAAATTTTCACGGGGCGTTGCCCCAAACACCAAATAGGGGGTTACCTGCTCCCTACAAACTCCTAGATAAGGGGGAATTTCACCCCCCCTATGACCCCCCTTAGCTGTGCCCCGATGCAAAGAATAGGAAGGGGCTATCTCCCGCCCTCTGACCACCATGTGCGTGGAATTTTTCATGGAAATAATATAACACATACCCAACATTCTCCCACTTGTTGTTTTCTTTCCATAGGGGGCCACATGGGAGCTTAGTAATTACTCTAGCCCTGCGACACCCATTGTTTCTCTACACCAAGAGAACTTCTAAGTGCTCACATACTTCACCAATGCCTCGACAACATTCTTCAAAGTGTCCACCTTTACCAGCAACACCTTCTTATCCTCAACCATATCTCTCACAAAGTGGTATTAAACATCAATGTGCTTTGTCTTTAAATTATAAGCAAGGTTCTAAGCCAAGAAAATTTCATTTTGGCTATCACAATCTATCCTTATAGCTCGTTGCATGAACCCCATACTTTAACACAATATCTACAACCAAACTGATTCCTTGCTTTCTTGAGTGGTTGCCATGTATTTTTCCTCTGTAGTTGAAAGAGCCACTATATAATGTATTTTACTCATCCAACTAACTACACCTCCAAATAGGCTAAACACATACCCACTTGAAGATATTCTTTGGTCCAGATCTCCAACCCAGTGTGCATCAACAAAACCATGAATTTTGAAAAATCTGTCCAATACTAGTTTTCCCTAGTAGCACAAACCATAATCTGTAGTTCCACACAAATATATAAAAACTCACTTCATTGTTGTCCAATGCTCCTTCCCTAGTTTTGACGTAAAATGCTCAATACTGCCATTGCATGTGCAATGTCTAGTCTAGTACATACCATTTCATACATTAGGCTACCACTACACTTACATATGGAACACGAGACATATAATCCTCCTCTTCTTGTGTCTTGGGACACTGTTTAATGGATAGATGGAATAGGAACCTTCACCAGTTTACTATCTTGGATATATAACCTCTGCAATATTGTCTCAACATACTTCCTATGGTTTAACAAGAGCTTCCTCTTTGCCCAATCTCTCCTAATTTCCATGCCCAAAATATAGTTTGCAGCACCAATATCATTCATGTCGAACTTGGAGAACAATTGGGTCTTCAAATCCTGCATAATTTGTTTGTCCTTTGCAGCCAACAACATATCATCCACATACAAGACCAAATAAATAACATGGTCACCAATTAATTGAAAATACACATAGTGATCCTCTTTTCTTTTGGTGAAGCCATGTCCCCATATATACATATCAAATTTCTGATACCGCATCCTTGGTAACTGTTTTAGCCCATACAAATAATTTTTTAACCTGCATACCAGTTCTTTCTTACCATTCACCGCAAGGCCTTTAGGTTGCTTCATATAGATATCATCTTCTATATCCCCGTGAAGAAATGTTGTCTGCACATCCATCTGTTCTACCACAAAATCAAATGCATCAGCAACAGATAAAAATAATCTAATAGAAGTAACCTTGGAAACAGGAGAAAAAATATCACCAAAATTGTAATATCCCGTTTCGGGGATATCTCTAAAACACGGCACAACTCCAACCAGAGATTGACTAGGAGGGCATTTACCGAATATGTCGTCTCTAAAAGATATCGAGATCCAGAGGATATCTGGCCCTTTCCAAACTCTGTCTAAGAGTGGAATATGAACACACCAAGTGGTATGGAATTAGAACATACAATATCAAACGGCAACTACGACAAGTCGTCCAGAAAATGAATTTCTTAGTAACTCATGCCTGAAAAATGCATTCTTCAGGTGTGATGGCTGTATATACCATATAATATTCTTGAAAAATCTCAGAAACCAAAATAAATAACAGCAGCAACCTTTACTCAGCTTTTAAGGGCAAAAAGGTGGGGAAAAGTACGGATTTTGGCCCTAAAATGAGTGTATCAGAAAATATGCATAACATGACGGGTCAAGGTTCTGGAATATGTTATATTAGGTCAAGCGGGACTTCCATGTCGAATTTCAGCTCAAAAAAATGCGTTTTACTATGTTAAACAGTTCCTCCTTCCCAACTAGTCAAGAAAAACCTTGATTTCCCATGACTTTGAGTATGCAGAAATTTACTGAAGCAAGGGCAGCATTTTTTTTCTAAAGGAATAAGATGAAAAATACTATAAATAATCAGAGAATGAGTTTAGTAATATGGAATGGGCATGAAGCAAGGCTAAACAACAGTTTTACATAGAAATCCCCTCAAAATTGAGGTGCCGCAAGACAAGCGAATGATCCATAAACCCTTCAGAATTTTATCTAGGAGTTAGGAGACAAGAATATGAATATATAGCCAATAATAATGTATACCAGCAAGAAAGTGTACAAGCCTTGAGGAAACAACCTCTCAAGGAAAGCAATCCAACCCTCAACAACACATGTACATGAACATGAAGAACACTGTTATTTCTGCATAAAACCAGGCTATGAAAAATGCAGTCAATGATAGAATGCTGCTCCAAGATGATGTCAATACATGGATATGACAATATATGGCCCAAACACAATAGGGGAGCAAATATCTAACCCTTATAAGCAAAAATACCACAATCCTCCAAGGGATTGGCTAAAATACACAATATGACAAAAATGCCGGAGTTGCTGGGCAGCTACTGCAACTCCAAACTGAAACCAAATAGAGAAGGCTGAAGATGATGAGAAATTGAAGTAGAACTCCTCCAATAGATCTCCAAAGTGGAAGGCTGATCCTTACACTTGAGATCTCTTCCCCAAATCAATCCGCAAACCCTCATAGCAGCTACACCATAAAAATAACGCAGATACTAAGAGGGACTGCGCAACAGGGGAAGAATAACTGTTGGCCTGATGCCAAGATTTGCAAATCAGCTCCAATGTCCTCCAATCTGATCCTCCAAAGGAAATATAGACTCTCCCTTTGAAAAACAAGAGGAGGAAGTGGTGTCGTGACGACTCCACGACAACACCCTACAACACAGTATTATGTTGCTGCAGCAATAACGCTGTCCTGGAGGATGATGCTGAAAAACTAACCTTGCCCGAGTAGGCACTCAAAGTCCCCCAGGGCTAATGGTGAGATCTCCGCATGGAGACACTCATTTTCACTAAACAGTGCAGCAGACAGGCTAAACAGCCAGCGTGCCAAAGAAGACAATATGTCTCACTCAACAATCAACAATCCAAGCATGAATGAAATGAGGAGGCTCCTCCATCTTTTATAGCGTTGGTTTCCCTCCAAAACCCAATGTAGCCTCTCTCTCTCCTCCACATCCTCATCCTTATCCACATCCTCATCCTTATCTGCTTGCAGAAGCTTCTAGAGTGTACATAGGCCCCCTCCTCCACGTGGTGTTGGGTCCCCCCTTGACTCCCACTTAAGTCACAACGTTGTGCTACTAGGTGGATGTCTTATTTCATTTAAGTGAGTTTAGACCCTCTTTACTCACTTTTTATTTATTTACAAACTATAGGCAGCAAACTGAAAAAAATAGAATATTCCAATTTGCTGTCGCAAATTAGAAATATTACAGTCCCCCCCCGGCAAAATGTTGCTTGCCCTCAAGCAACTGCCTGAACAACTCTCCACCGATACTGCAAAATGTGCTTGGATCCCAGATGCGCCACTGAATCTTTCATGTCCTCTGCATCATCCTGATATGAAGGGATCTCTCAATGCTAGGATCCCAAACTGATCTCTCATGGTACCATCCAACCAAAAATCCTTTTGGATCCCATGCAATCATCCAAACAAAATGAGCCACCTCCCAACAAGGTAAATCCTGAAAATCTCCTTCCACATCAAGCTCCGGAAATGAAGGTGGGCTGAAAATCTGAACTTGGCAAGCATCATAGCTTACCCCATGCTGTGCTTTTCTCCACTCATGACAATTGTAGAGTGTATGCTAATCTTGGGCTACAAAATCATTGCCCTCCAATGGCAAAGTGAAGAACAATCCTCCAAAGAAGGTTCCTCCAACAATCAAGAACAAGCTGGCCCAAAACAATCTATCCATGAAGAATAGGACATGGTCATCATGGAACATCCTAATGAGAGGTTTTCTGAAGGTTTTACATGATGATACATGACGAAAACAATTTCTCACAAGGACACAACACAGTCTCATCCACTGCAACTTCAGAAAATTACATGGCAAGCAATGTCCATGATTCATCACATCTACTAAAGGATAGTAAATGGCTGAATGTAACAACAATAATACATGATCAAGCACTTGCCCATGGCTATACAATGGATGAATATCAATCTTATGTCCCACCTCAAAAGAGAACAAAAATTTGGCTGTGGTGGACATATCTCCTCCCATGCTCCCATTAGAACATGTAGTGCAAAAATTGTGAGAATTTTTCCCACTCACGGACACATCCAACTCATGTGTCTCTCTCATAATCAAGCCTCCCATAGAAATCTGATCTATATCAGCAAATTAAGACATGATAAGAAATAATATGAAGAGAATGTTGAAGGTTTCATGTGGTGCAAGAAGGTACCAACAACTTCCCAAACAAGTACAACACAGTTTTACAAGTTGCTGCTTGATGAAAGTAAAAGGAAAAATGCATGTCTCCATATGATACATGTTAGAGTGTATAAAATGAACATACAAGTGATGAAAAAACATTTTCCCAAGGCCATAAAAGAGATGGCTGCCTCCATCATGTAGATTGGCCCAATACAACTCATGGAGCAATGTGACAAGCTTGCCCCCTTGTGAAGCAATGCACTGCATAGGAATGGCAAGAATGTGCAAATCAATGAATGTATAAACAACCTCCTCACCATATGCTAGAAGTAAGATGGTACATGGGTCCATACAGGAGTCCTTCATAGTGTTTTGGCCTGCTATGAAGAAGAATGAACCATGTGCTGCAAGAAGATAATCCTCCTCATGCTTGGAAATCCAAGTCAAGAAGAATATGCCATAGATATATTTATCATCATTACCTCCACTTTGTTCATCAAGTGCAAAAAATATGAAGTGATCCTGGGACCTATGGGTTATAGATCCACCATATCTCTGCTGGGCACACTTCATCCATAAGGCTCTGCTCCAAAGTGACAGCGCTGTGAGCTCATGCAAATAAGCTCCTGTCAATACAAAGCTCCGTTCTTTGACATGCTCCTTGTCAAAGACTCCTCTAATAATGGTGCAAAAAATATGGAATACCTCCCAAGATGGAAGTGCTTCCCAAATATCATCAAAGACCAAGGAGATAGTGCCATCCCCTCTTCTTGCAACATCATACAAGGTGTGAGAGCAAATCTGCCCTTGCTCTCCCAGAAACAAACAAAGAAACAAGACATTTTGTTCCCTCCCCATACCTCCATCATACATTTCATGTGATGAAGACACAATGAATGATATGAGTATCATATCAACACCATGCATCCATACTCTATGCTACTCAATGATGCAAGTATCCAGCCATCTTTTCCCCGTCCTCCTACTCTTAGGAAGAGTGTTTTCCAAGTGATGGCCAAACTCTTTCAAGAGTAACCAGCGCAGCCAAGCCTCCTGCTGCCCGGTATCATAGTTCTGCAAGTGATGGCCAAACTCCTTCAAGAGTAACCAGCATAGCCAAGCCTCCTGCTACCCCATATCATAGATCTATAGGTAGCTCCCTAGCTCCTTGCTCATCATCCACATCCACTCAATCACTTGTGGATGCCTCCTTCTTCTCCACATCTTGGTACTCCTCCCATGAGGGCTACCATCCTCCCAAATCATTTTCCTACACTTTATGGGTTTTTGAAATGCAAGCTCCTCAAGGATCAATGAGACCCTATCAAGAATCAAATAGGTGGTAGGAAAAAACCTCCCATCATGATCTGTATGGCCCAAGGGATGTCCAACACAAGCATGAGAGATGTTATCCATCCTAAGATGTCCTCCATCGTCTATCTGCTCTTGTGAGAAGGGAAGAAAAATATTGCATCCCATGGCGTGTCGAAGTGCATCCCCAATGAGATCTCTCCTTGAGACCTCCCTTTCATCTATAGTCTTCCAAAACCAATGAGGTCTTGGGTCTGAAAGTAGAAGTTCCTCTTTGAGCTGAGAAGAGCTCATTGAGAAAGTGTCATCTTAAAGGGAGAAAAGGATTCTAACTGCAAGATGTCTACCACCAATCTTCAAGGCTTCAAACCCCAACCTCCAATATGATGTACAATCCAAAAATGGCTCATGAGAATTATGGTTTGATTCCTTCTCGAGTGTTTCCATGTTGCACAGCACAGTGCAACCAAGCTTCTCTATAGTAGCACTAAGATTTGACCCTTGCTCATGCAAAAGTAGATCTCCACATTGATCAGAAGAATTTGATGCAACAATGGAATGTGGCTGCTCCTCCATGAGTATAACAGCGTTATCACAAGCCTCCTCAAGAGGTGATGTGATCTCTTCTTCTTGATGAGAATAGGAAGTGCATGGTACTTCCTCTTCTTTTTCTTCAGTCTTCTTGACCTCCTCAAAGGTGGATGCATTTCCTCTGGATCTGAAAAAAGATGAGAATAAACTCATCTTCTTCTTGGGCTGAGACTCACAGGGATTAGTGGATCCCTCCTTCATGGGAGAAGGTAACCTTCCCGTGGTATGCTACAACTTTGATTTCTGCATGCTAGGAACGCTACTGTTCCTTCCTCTTTCATCCTGCCTGAGCTGACAGTAATATCTGAAGGGAAAAGCTGCTTTGAAGTCTTCCCCCTTGGACTGCCATTCTCGGAAATAATCTCCAAAGGGTATATGATCATGTTGATGTGAGATCCTCATATTTTCCATAGATAACTAGCTCCACAGGTTGAGCCAGAACTATGCTATGATATCACTGTAATATCTCGTTTCGGGGATATCTCTAAAACACCACACAACTCCAACCAGAGATTGACTGGGAGGGAATTTACCGGATATGTCGTCTCTAAAAGAGATCGAGATCTGGAGGATATCTAGCCCTTTCCAGACTCTATCTAAGAATGTAGAAATTCGAATAACTGTTAAATTATTCACCGAGATTATCCTGATCACACACTATTTGAGATTCATGCATAATACATAACCTCTTCTACCATTGATCATTAATTGCGGAGAAAAAACAATCGTATGCACACATTAAAACCATAATCAATCACACATATAAACACAGTATTTATGGGAAAGCTTAAATCTGAAAACCCCCAACTATCTGTATACTATAATGATAGAAATCATGTAACAATCATTGTACAAACTCCTCACAAGCTCTCAGTACAATCTCCAATTGTTACACACTACACAAGCTCAGATCTAGCAAAACACATGCCCTAATCTGCTCCACCTGTTAGCCTACCTCTATTGCACAATCCATGATGAATAATGGCTGAATCTAAGTTCAAATCCACCTGGTATGCACTGCGCAATCCTCATTGGAATCTCCATCAATGTGTGGTGCAAACTCATGCACCAGTATAGTCACACTTACTCTTTCACCTACCTCTGCACTAGTCTCCACTGAAACTGTCCATGCACTGAAGTTAACTAATGTATTATTTAGTTGATTTATGAGTTAACAATTAGTGAATTAATTAATAATTAATTCACACCACTCTCACTAGTGTATCAATCAGTTAGACTAGATACAACTAGCTCAACTATGTTTAACTAAGTTAAACTGAACACAACTCCATTAACTCCTCAATCAACTCCACCAAACTCCGTCACCTGAGTTGTAACTGAAGTTTCCATGCAATAGCTCCACTAAACCCTAGGAATAGTGTAATTCCTTCTGTCAGTTGCATGTGCCACATTTGTGCACTTAACTGTAGTGCTCCAAGAGGATAAGATAATGTTTAGAGTCCAAATATTATTAAGAGCTAATAATATTCGACATATCTATTTTTAGACTGGAAATCTAAAAATAGATTCCGCCCAGTATGTCTAAAAATAGAAGTCCATCTATTTTTCCGACTTGACCAACCATCCACAAATAGCATCCTGCAACTCATAGAACATGATCCATATGTTTAAAAATAGACTTTGCGCCAAAAATAGCCTGTGGGACCACTTAGTGAAGGCGACTTCTTTCCACTAAGCTCATCATCTTGTTGCAATCTCAACACTCCCTCTCAACAAGATATCTATTATCTACAACTCCTATCCTGCCTCTGTGGTATTCGAATTTTCTCCTGGTGAGCGCCTTCGTCAAGATATCAGCATCCTAATCCTCAGTAGGAATGTATGAAAGTAACATGACCTTCCACTGCACACAATCTCTGATATGATGATACCGGATGTCAATGTGTTTAGATCTATCATAAAATACTGGATTAACCGAGAGTTTGATGCAACTCTGATTATCACAATAAATCACAGTAGGATCCAAGTGTGAACTGAACAACCCGACCAGGATCTTCCTCATCCATATAGCCTCGCATGCAGCCAAACTCGCTGCCATATACTCGGCCTCTACTGACCGAAAAGCCCTTATCCTGCCTCCATGTACCAAGAAACCTGTCGACCCGATATCGAAAATCCCTCCGTATGTGCTCGTCCGTTGGCTCCCTCGCCGCTAACCGTATCTCACGTGAAGCCACATACTCACCATTCTGGACTTTATGTACCAATAATCCATATCCTGACAGGCTCACAGATGATTCAATACATGCTTCGCTTCTACCTTCCAAGAGCTTGGTAGGCTTAACCATAGCTTGTGAAATTTGGTTAACTGCATAGCATATATCGGGTCGTGTATTGACCAGATACATAAGCGACCCCACCAACTGTCAATAAATAGTGGCATCCACTACCTCCGCTGAAGCAGCATCCTCCTTCCTCCAACCACCAGAAAGGGGAGTATCAACAGGCTTGCAGCCATGCATGTTGAACTTCTTGAGTATCTCCTGGGCATACTTACCCTGAGAAAAAACAGTCCACCACTGCGCTACCAAATTTCCAATCCCAGGAAATAATGAAGGAGGCCCAAGTCCTTCATCTCAAACTCTTTTGCAAGATCCTCCTTGCATGAGAGTATCAACAGCTCATCACCTGTCAAAATCAAATCATCTACATAAAGTACAATGATCAGCAACTTACCCTCCACCATAATCTGGTATATGTTAGGATCCGCCTCACTCTTGGAGAATCCAAGTCAGGTGAAATAATTGTCTATCCATGTGTACCAAGCACGAGGTGCTTGTTTCAACCCATACAACGCTCTCTTGAGCGTGCACACATGCGACTCGTTGCTGAAGATCTCGAAACCTTTGGGCTGCTCTATGTACACCTCCTCCTCAATGACTCCATTGAGGAACGCAGTCTTCACATCCATTTAATGAATGTGCCACCCCATCTGTGCTGAGAGAGCAAGAATCATCCATATGGAAGAATGCCTTGCGACAGGTGCAAAGGTCTCCTCATAATCGATCCCCTCAATCTATGAAAAGCCTCGGGCAACAAATCTTGCCTTGTACTTTTCCACACTCCCGTTAGTTGCTTGCTTCACTTTGTAGATCCATCTCGAACCCACCATTGATTTCCCTTCTGGCTTTAGAACTATGTCCCATGCACTCTTTCTGAAAATCGAATCATACTCTTCCACCATGGCATCTACCCATGCGGGCTCCTCCACAGCTTCCTCGAAAGAGGATGGCTCTATCACAATACACTTGCTCACAAGATCCATGTATCTAGTGTACCGATCAGGTGACTATCTCTGTCTACGCTGTGCTGTAGGTGGTCCTACAACCTTCTCTGCATATTGAGCCAATCGCTCAGCTTCTGTAGTGTGCTTTCACCCTCTGATGGTTGGAGTTGCATGAGTGGTCTCTTCCACTCCATGAACCTCCTCTTGTGGCTGATCCACATCCTGAGGCTCATCCTTAGGAACTAATAGCTCCTCATCTGCATCCAAGTGTGGCTCCCTCTCAAGCGAACACTTCATGGCTTTCTCCTCCTGAAATTTGATATCTCGTCGCACAATAGTCTTGCGACTGTTTGACAAATACACACGATAGTTGTGGGGCATATCAGTGTACCCCACAAATATCCCAACCTCTGTGGTCGGCTCCAGCTTCTTCCTGAAATCCTTCGTCACATGAATGTAAACAGGTGAACCAAAAATCCTCAAATGGGAAATATCAGGCTTCTTACCAGAAAACACCTCCTCGGGTGTACTCATGCCAAGTATCTTGTGAGGACAATGGTTCTGCACATATACTACAATATTGCATGCCTTAGCCCACAAGTGTATGGGAAGGCCCTGATCATGCAACATCGCCCATGCAGCACCCATGATCGTTCTGTTCTTTCGCTCAGCAACCCCGTTCTGCTGTGGGTTATGAGGTGCTATGAGCTCTCTTCGAATTCCTTCTGCGCTGTAAAAGTCCTTGAATTCACCAGAGATGAATTCACCACCATTGTCGCTCCTAAGAGCCTTCACCTGCTTCTCCGATTATTTCTCAACCAGTGCCCTGAACTCACAGAACTTTGAGTATGTCTCACTCTTCTTCTACATGAAGAAGATCCATCACTTCTGAGAAAAATCATCAACAAATATCACATAGTACCTGTACTTTGCTGTCGAAGCTACTGAGAAAGGTCCACACACATCTGTGTGAATTCTCTCAAGTATTGTCGTGGCATGACTATCCTTCTCGTGAAAGGTGGCTTTCACAAATTTTCCCAGGGTACATCCCTTGCACTGATCTGTCTGCACAAGAGTACCCTTAGGAAGCCCAGTAGAAATCTGCTACAGTATCTTCAAAGCTCCATGGTGAAGGTGGCCCAATCTCTGGTGCCACAACTCACCATCATCTCGGCTCACCACTCCTTCTGCCTTGCCTGCCATTGTTGCGTAGCCATATACCTGCAATTGATAAAGGTTCTTAACTCAAACCCCTATCCTCCGGGTCTCACCAGTTGCCTTACTATGTAGGAAAGCCTTTCCCTCGCTAAAGACAACATCATATCCCTTGTCTTCTAACATTGCCACAGAGATAAGATTGTTCTTCAATCCTGGAACATGCATCACTTCCTTCAATACAAAGGGTTTACTAGACTCCCTCTCAAAGGAAATGGTACCGATATCGATCGCACTGTATCTACCATCATCGCCCATCTCGATGTGCACTCCAAGATCCTAGATCAGTAAACAAATCTCGATCTCCTGTCATGTGAAAAGACGCACCACTGTCCAGAAACCACACTGAACCCATCACACTTGAGACCAAGCATGTGATCAGTGAAAAATCTAGCTCAAACTGTGAGGCTAAGGCCTCTCGAGCTGTAGATCCAGCAGCCTGCTTATTTTTCTTCTTTTTCGGACAATTTGTGGCATAATTTCCGTGTTGGTGACAGTGAAAGCACTTCACCTTGGACATGTCCTGCTTCTTGCCTTTCGCACCAGATTGACAAGATTTCTTGCTCTTCCCCTTCTTTGCTTTGGCAGCCAAAGCACAATTCTCTTCATCAGATGCCTTTAATGAAGATCCATCCCTAGTACTTCGCCTTATCTCCTCTTGCACAATATCTGACCAAAGTCACTCCCATCCTAGCAATTTCTCCTGACCATTGACAGAGTCCTCATAGGAATGCCAACTCTTTGGAAGCCCAAGGAGAGCCAAGCTCACCAAGTCCTCGTCATCTACAGTCACCCCCACACTTCCCATCTCATCCCTGCATTGGACGAACTTCGTGAGGTACTTGGGCATACTATCTCCTTTCTCCATCTTTATGTTTCTAAGTTTATCCTTGAGCGCCAACTTCCTCTGGTCGCTTTTGCTTTGGAATAAATCTGTCAAGGCTTTCCACATCAAGAATGGAGAAGCCTTACCATGCAGGCTAGACACTATGTGATCCTTCCCACTCTCCAATAGAATCCTTCGACACTTTTCTATCTTCTTTTGCCATGCGTCAAGTGCAGCAGCATCGCTAGAAGCAGGTTTTGGGACTTCTGCATCTATGAACTCCTTCAACCCGTTGTCATCTAAAACTGCCTCCATCCTATTTTTCCATGCAATATAATTCAAGCTTCCCTCAAGGGTATACTCCAATCGCAATCCATTGAAAGACATCTCAACTTCGACACCAAGAAAACACTGTTGCAAATTCGAATTCCACCAGCTCAAAACTCAACCGCTTCAATGTTCTGCAATTGCTCCAATGAACAATATCGCTCCGATACCATGTAGAAATTTGAATAAATGTTAAATTATTCACCGATATTATCCTGATCACACACTATTTGAGCTTCATGCATAATACATAACCTCTTCTACCATTGATCATTAATTGTGGAAAATAAACAATCGCATGCGCACATTAAAACCATAATCAATCACACATATAAACATAGTATTTATGGGAAAGCTTAAAGCTGAAAACCCCCAACTATCTGTATATTATAATGATATAGATCATGTAACAATCATTGTACAAACTCCTCACAAGCTCTCAGTGCAATCTCCAATTGTTACACACTACACAAGCTCAGATCTAGCAAAACACATGCTCCAATCTGCTCCACCTGTTAGCCTGCCTCTATTGCACAATCCAAGATGAATAATGGCTGAATCCAAGTTTGAATCCACCTGGTATGCACTACGCAATCCTCATTGGCATCTCCATCAATGTGTGGTGCAAACTCATGCACCACTATAGTCACAACTGATAGTCACACTTGCTCTTTCACCTACCTTTGCACTGGTCTCCACTGAAACTGTCCATGCACTAAAGTTAACTAATGTATTCTTTAGTTGATTTATGAGTTAATAATTAGTGAATTAATTAATAATTAATTCACACCACTCTCACTAGTGTATCAATCAGTTAGACTAGATATAATCAGTTTAATTATGTTTAATCGAGTTAAACCGAACACAACTCCACCAACTGTCTCATCAACTCCACCAAACTCTGCCACATGAGTTCTAACTGAAGTCAACCATGCAATAGCTCAACTAACCCTTAGGAAAAGCGTATTTCCTTCTGTCAGCTGCATGTGCCACATCCAAGCATCAAACTGAAGTGTTCCAAGAGGATAAGATAATGTTTATAGTCTAAATATTATTAAGGGTTAATAATATTTGACTGTTCTATTTTTAAGCTCGGCAGTCTAAAAATAGATTCTCGCTCAAAGATGTCTAAAAAAATAGAAGTCCATCTATTTTTCCCGACTTGACCAACCATCCACAAATAGCATCCTGCAACTCATAGAACATGATCCATATGTCTAAAAATAGACATAGTCTAAAAATACACTTTGCACCAAAAATAGCCTGCGGGCCCACTTAGTGAAGGCAACTTATTTTCACTAAGCTCATCATCTTGTTGCATTCTCAACAAAGAGTGGAAGATGAACACACCAAGTGGTTATGAATTAGAACATACAATATCATACGACAACTACGACAAGTCGTCCAGAAAATAAATTTCTCAGTAACTCATGCCTGAAAAAATAATTCTTTAGGTGTGATGGATTTAGATACCATATAATATGCCTGAAAATTCTCAGCAACCGAAATAAAGAACAACAGCAACTTTTACTCAGCTTTTAAGGGCAAAAAGGTGGGGAAAAGTGCGGATTTTGGCCCTAAAATGAGTGTATTAGAAACTATGCCTACAATTACGGGTCAAGGTTCTGGAATATGTTATATTATGTCAAGAGGGACTTCCATGTCTAATTTCAGCTCAAAATAATGTGTTTTTATGTGTTAAATAGTTCCTCCTTCCTGACTAGTCAAGAAAAACCCTGATTTCCCATGACTTTGAGTATGCAGAAATTTACTGAAGCAAGGGAAGCATTTTTTTCTGAAGGAATAAGATGAAAAAAATATAAATAATCATATAATGAGTTTAGGAATATGGCATGGGCATGAATCAAAGCTAAACAACAGTTTTACATAGAAATCCCCTCAAAATTGAGGTGCCGCAAGACAAGCGAATGATCCAGAAACCCTTCAACGTTTTATCTAGGATATATAAGACAAGAAGATGAATATATATCCAATAATAATGTATAGCAGCAAGAAAGTGTACAAGCCTTGAGGAAACAACCTCTCAAGGAAAGCAATCCAACCCTCAACAACACATGTACATGAACATGAAGAACACTGCTATTTCTGCATAAAACCAGGTTATGAAAAACGTAGTCAATGATAGAATGCTGCTCCAAGATGATTTCAATACATGGATATGAAAATATATGGCCCAAACATAATAGGGGAGCAAATCTCTAACCCTTATAAGCAAAAATACCACAATCCTCCAAGGGATTGGCTGAAATACACAATATGACAAAAATGCCGGAGTTGTTGGGCAGCTACTGCAACTCCAAAGTGAAACCAAATAGAGAAGGCTGAAGATGATGAGCAACTGAAGTAGACCTCCTCCAATAGATCTCCAAAGTGGAAGGCTAATCCTTCCACTTGAGATCTCTTCCCCAAATCAATCCGCAAACCCTCACAACAGCTACACCATAAAAATAACGTAGATACTAAAAGGGACTGCGTAGCAGGGGCAGAATAACTGTTGGCCTGATGCCAAGATCTGAAAATCAGCTCCAATGTCCTGCAATCTGATCCTCCAAAGGAAAGATAGACTCTCCCTCTAAAAAACAAGAGGAGGAAGTGGTGTCGTGACGACTCCACGGCAACACCCTACAACACAGTATTATGTTGTTGCAACAATAATGCTGTCCTGGAGGATGATGCTGAAAAACTAACCTTGCCCAAGAAGGCACTCAAAGTCCCCCATGGCTAAGGGTGAGATCTCCGCACGGAGACACTCAGTTGCACTAAACAGTGTAGCAGACAGGCTAAATAGCCAGAATGCCAAAGAAGACAATATGTCTCACTCAACAATCAACAATCCAAGCATGAATGAAATGAGGAGGCTCCTCCATCTTTTATAGCGTTGGTTTCCCTCCACAACCCAATGTAGCCTCTCTCTCTCCCCCACATCCTCATCCTTATCCACATCCTCATCCTATCTGCTTACAGAAGCTTCTAGAGTGTACATATGCCCCCTCCTCCACGTGGTGTTGGGTCCCCCCTTGACTCCCACTTAAGTCACAACGTTGTGCTACTAGGTGGATGTCTTATTTCATTTAAGTGAGTTTAGACCCTCTTTACTCACTTTTTATTTATTTACAAACTATAGGCAGAAAACTAAACAAAATAGAATATTACAATTTGCTGTTGCAAATTAGGAATATTACAAAAATAAATTCCTAACACCTCGGAAAAACCTTTTGCTCTCAACTGAGATTTTTGTTTCTCTGCCTTGCCTTCTACATTCCTCTTCTTCTTAAACACCTATTTTCTCTTGATCAACTTCCTTCCAGCCGACAAATCCACCAGATCTGATGCCTCATTTTTGTGCAAGGATGTCATTTCATCAACCATGGCCTCCTTCCACAGTTTTCCATCCTCTGAATCCACTTTCTCTGTGACATTTTTGGGATCATCATCAATGATAGTTTAAGAAAAATTTGAACAAAAAGGATATGGACTATACCTTTCTAGATTCCTTCTTTTCCGAACAGATCTTCTCACAACTGGATTTTGTGGCTTTTTGTCTTCTGAATCTCGTTCTGTTGTAGAGTCTGATTCATACTCCTTTAGCTCAAACTCTATCTTCTTAGGTTCCTTTGGTAGGAATTCATGTTTAATAACATCTTTCAACTCTCTAAACACCACATCTTGACTGTACACAACCTTCCTTGTTCATGGGTTCCAAATATTGTACCCTTTTAAACCATCCTTATACCCAATAATGATGCACCTTTCAGATTTATTATCCAATGTGGTCCTTTTCTCCTTTGGAACATGTACATATGCATCACATCCAAATACACTCATATGTGAAAGAGATATTTTCTTACAAGTCCATTCCTCTTGTGGAGTCTTATCCTCCAACATTGATGAAGGTGATCCGTTAACCAAGTAACATGTAGTTTCCATTGCCTCTGCCCAGAATTCTTGTCCTAACATGGTACCACTGAGCACGCTTCATGCTTTTTTATTAGCGTTTTGTTCATTATTTCTGCAAATCCATTTTTTTGTGGTGTGTATGGAGTAGTCTTCTGTCGTGCTATACCACACTTCTTACATAAATATTTAGATTAATTCATGCAGAACTCTCCACGATTATCTATCCTCAACACTTTTATCTTCTTCTCTATCTAGTTTTCCACTACAGCCTTAAATTCTTTAAATCTCTCAAAGAATTTAGATTTCTTCCTCAAAAAATATATCCATGTATTCCTTGAGAATTCATCTATGAATGAAACATAGTACGTGGACTGTCCCAGTGATGGAACTGACACAGGTCGAAACTCATCACTGTGCACAAGCTCAAATATCTTGTTTGCCCTCTTAGCACAAGAAGGACAACTCACTCGATTATGCTTCCCATACACAAAATGTTCACATAAATCAAAATCTAGAGAGAAATTAGACATACCTTCTACCATACCATTACCATTCAGTATCTAAATACCCTTCTCCCCAATATGTACATGCCTTTGATTCCATAGCTTGGTATTTTCATGAGAGACAACTAGGATTTCTGCTCCACTTTCAGTAACCACATAACTGTTGCTGCCATCAATAATAGTGCTACCATGAATCTTGTACAGAGTTCCAATCCAAAATCCCCGCATTAATACTAGTGCTCCTCAAACCATCTTCCAGGTATCTTTCTTGAACACTTATTTTACACCTGTATCATCCATCTTACTTACAAAAATGATTTTTCGGGCCAATGCAGGAATATGTAGAACACTAGGAAGTGTTATGATCCTTCCACCTTGCATCTTCAACTTGATTTTTTCACGTTCGATAATTTTGGCCTTCCTATCATCCCTAATAAGACATCACCACCATCATTCTTCTCATACTTGTAGAACCACTCCCTAATGGGAATGAAGTGAAAGGATGCACTTAATTAAATCAACCATGCCTCATGATCTACATGTGTATTTGAAGAAGAAAACAAATACACATCCCCACCTTGATCTGAGGTGGTTTTTGCCTCTGCAAAATGAGTATCATCAGATCCCTTTCCTTTCTCAGGAGCTTTAGATCTATAGTCCTTTTTGAAGTTCCCTTAATTTCCACATTTCCTCTACACCTTTATAGGCTTTCTTTGAGATTTAGATTTCCCTCTAGATTTAGACCTCCGACTTGAAAGCTTATTTTTGTTTCTGTTCTCAGGCCTTCCTCATATAGATAAGGCATATAGATTCAAGCCCTCCATATTTCTTCATCTCATTTCCTCTAACAATAAGGATGAGACAATTTCATCAAAATTTAAGGTATTTGTATTGATACCTATTGCAATAACGAAATTTTCCCACAAAGCTAGTAGAGAACAAAACAAACTGGTGAACTTATATTCATCTGAGATTTTAATATCAACATATGAAACCTGACTTACCACAATATTGAAGGTGTTCAGATTCTCTATCATCGAGACTCCATCCTTCATCCTCGGGTTATACAACTTTTTCCGCCGGAACAATTTATTCACCAGAGACTTATATTAGTAGAAAGTGCCTAACTTGACCCACAAAGTCTTCATTGTAGATTCCCCAGATACATTCAACAATACCAAGTCTGAGATACACAACCGTGTTGTGATATTTTCCTTTTGATCTAACTTCACCCATTCTTCATCTGACATTGTCATTGGTTTAGTACCTGGATCTACCACGACCCACTAATCTTTATCCACTAACGGATCCTCCATCTTAAGCTTCCAAAACTCAAATACCTAACCATTAAATTTCGCGATCTCTATCTTTCCACTACTTTCCATATTCTATCACTGCAAGAATCGATCCTACAGATCTCCCACTAAATGGGGTCTACCATAGCCGTGAGCAAAAAACCCATTAGCAGCAAAGGCATACCCTTGAAGCCAAAACGACTATGATACCAAATGTACGTTTTAACCCTGTACAAAAATTATCTGCAAACAAATTCTTAAAAAACCAAAAAAAATAGCAAGAGCATAAAAATTATATATTATATACAGAGATATTTTCCCCTTGGATCCCAAATCAGGACTATCAGCTCAATTTTTCATTATATTCCTTTTAGTGTTACAACTCATATCTATATGTTCTGAAGCATTCATAAACCCCAATCGATTAACCCTTGATTAGAACATAACGATATTTCCCTTGACTAGATCTACAAAATACCAGGGGCAGAAAACCATCATGCCCCAAAACCATGTTCAAACCGATACACAAAACCATAGGGGAGTAGGCGCACCTAAAATAGGGTCCGATTTTTTTTTCTTGTGGTGTTTCCTTGGACACCATATAGGGGGCTACCAACCCCCTATGCACCCCTTGATAGGGGGAGATACTACCACCTATGAGCCTCCTACTGCGCCAGACGCAACGAATAGGGAGGGTTTGTTGCCCCCCTTGTCACCCCACCCACATGTGTGACTATTCGTAGAAAGAATATAAGACATACCCAACACTCCATAAAAATTTTTGTTTATGGATATTATAAGACACCTTCAACAATAATTCAATTACCTTGGAAATAGTAATGACTGCCTCCTTAAGGAAAGTAAGGAAAATGAGAAGATTATAAGAAAATTGACTAAACATTCTAGTCGTAGAAGCACAAAACTAGAAGGAATAAATAGGAAAGAGGTGGAATCAAAGTGAGAGAATCTTGAAAATGATGGTGAATCAGATAGTTCATATTTGTGGTCACGAAAAGAAAAGAGGAAACTTGATTTACAAGGCAAGTTTAGGAAAATAAAACCCCATACTTTTGATGGGGAAAAGGAAGAATACACAGAAGCATGGCTTTTGAATAGGATACAATATTTTCAGGTGTATGAATATGAGAGTAATCTTAAGGCCATATTGGCTATTTAACAGTTTCAAAGAAAGGAAACCCTATGGTGGGAAGAGGCCAAAATTGGACACCTCTTGGAAGAAAAGATTATTCTTTTGGTAGGAATTCCAGAATTAGTTTAAGAATCGATACTAGAGTGAGAGATACTATGATGAACATGCTAAGGAATTCCATGAGTTAAATCTAGGAAGGTTCACTATCGATGAGTTTGTAGAAAAAAATGCAAACTTTTTCTGGTAGCTTTCTTATATTAAAGATAAAAAATCCAAGGTATAACATTTTTTAAACAATTTTCTAGCACCTTACAAAAAAGGGATTGCGTTTCACAATACTATGTCAAAGTGTTAGGCAATAAGAAAAGTTATATTGTGCTATCAAGGGCTCAAAAATAAAATAAAAGGGTCAGAACCATGGTAGAATAAGGGTAAAATCATGTCTGTAATGAATATAAGAGGAAAAAAACCATGTCTGTAATGAATATATATGGATTTGGCCTCCACGTACCCTCAAGTATAATTGGGAGGACAACATTAGGTTTCTTACCATCCATAGTTAACCGAGTTTGCCACTTTGTGCACTGTTATGCACCAAACACAACATTCTGGGAGATTGCATGCACGTATATAAGTCCTTGGTTCAGTAGGGTAGTATATTGCAGTTCACAGTTGGTAATCCTTTTTCCTAGCATTGCCCTCTTCTTGTTTATTTGTTTTGTAATAAATCAATCAACAATCATGGAAGAGGATAAACCCTTTCTCCGTCGTTTTCATAGGATATTGAATAAACCACCTTTACATCCTGACATTACACCTAGTTGGTAAAGGCATGCTTGTCCTACCGATTCCGGTACCTCTGGTGTTTCATCTTCATCTAATTTACTAGAGTCATCTAATCCTTTGAGTACTGAGTCTTGAGTCATTTATACCGATCTTGTTTTATCTGCTACTGTCGAGAGTGAACCCTCGTAGTTACCTAAGGACACTGAAATTCAATCCAGTGAAATGGTAAATATTGAACCTAAAGTTGTTCAACTAGAAGTCGATTTAGAGCCTGTCGCTCTTTTACCAGAATCATCTTGATCTCAAATTTGAACAATAAAAGTTTTTCACATTCCCGAAGAAGATAAACCAACTCATCCTTAATCATCGGTAACTATGGAGTCTTCCTCTTTACTGGAGAGTTTACCACCTAAAATTTATCTTGGGCCTGATGGTGAAGTACTTCCACCTTGTTTGATTTCAATTGAGGAAATACCTCATGAAGAGACAACCCCTTCAATTCCAACTCATTTTTGGTGAGGGCTTCATATTTATTTGTCTTTTCCTCATATAACCTACTCTGCTCATGTTTATCCTGCTCAGTTTGAAGTTCTTGAAATTTATTTCGAGTATTTACTGGGTTATTTAACCATGAATAAGAGAGCATCCCAGACTATACCATCTGTTATAGTTGTGAAAACATCTATTGTTGGTAGCTCTTTGATGTTTTCAACAATACATGAGTCTCATCTTTATGGTGGTTCGTCCATCCCACTAGGTTAAAAAGCTTTAAATGGAACCTACTCTCATGCCTACTCTAGTCCATGGACTTCTCCCATGCCATCTTATATGATTTTATCTTATTCCTCTCGTAAAAGTATTGAAAGACCTTATCCTTTATTGATATCATCAGCTCAATCTCAGGCTGGTCCATTCGATTACCACCCATCTTATCCAGTTCCTGTTGGATTCCCATCATATGAAGGTGAGTATGCTCAATATCATTATACTCCACATCCTTGGGGGGGGGAACCTATGTTTAATCCATATTGCAATACTCCTTCCTATTTTGGTCAATATTATGTTGGAATGCATATTTTTAAATGGCATCCTACCTTGTCTATCCAACCCCAAATTGTTGTGTATCAATATCAACCAGTTCAACATGTTGCATTCATACATACTACGCCTATTATTACTTCTTTGGTCATAGCTCAGACTTCTCCAGAGGGTCCTTCAACCCTCAACCCTCAAGTTTCGAGTCTACAGACTCTGTCTTCCCAGGCTAGTTCACAACAATCGAATGTATCAAGAATTTCACAACCATAGGCTAGTTTACTTTGTCATAGGCTTCTACTGGTCCAACTTATCCCAGCAGGAAACATTTTTATTATCAAATCCCATTCGAGCCACAACAACAATTCCAATAGTATCAATATTGTCCAGGTCCTGGTCAATAGGCCTATCAAGGGTTTGGTCAAAAAAGTTACCCCTATCAAGGTTACCAACAATAGGATCCTTATGTTGGTGTGAAATGACCTATTGCCCAGGAAATTCCATCTTATCGTGGTTACATTCAACTCGACCTAAACCGACAGTTTTCGTTTATTGCAACACTAGAGTTACCTCATTTAAACTTGTTCACTAATGATCCCATTTAATATTTACCTAGGTGGCTGGTGATTCCTCATAAATTACCCTCTGATATTTTGAAACTCAATGTAAAATCTGGAGAATATTCATGTATGCACATTATGAATTATCATTTATGGTGTTCATCAAACTCCTTGAATGATGATTCTATTAGACTCCATATTTTCCAATGAACACTTACTGGTCCGACTGCAAAATGTTATATGGAATTACCGAGAGATTATTTTGATAACTTCACAGCTTTGGCCAATATTTTTATAACCCACTTCTAATTACCCATCAAATATGAAACTGGAACATAACTTTTGACCATATTTAAATAGACCACTACTACTCACATATCAGATCACATTCATGAGTGGCGTCGTCATCATAGAATTGTTAAAAACTTTTTTCCGAATCAGTTTTTAGCTGAGTGGTTTATAAAGTCCTTGTCGCCATCTATCACCGAGGACGTGGCCAAAGGTAGTGTTGTCACTGAAGAGAAATTAATTGCTCATGCCTAGTATCTAGATTTGATTCACACTCAGTCTGGCATGCTCTATGAAAAGGTTCTGAATTGCACCGCGGCCAAATTTTACTATTCCTCTTTCTCCGTATGGAAAGTAAATTCATGCTGACAATGGTGTGATTGGTTCTTCTAAAATACATCTCCTGTAATCTAAGAAGTGAAAAATTGACAAGCAACCAGGAATTAAGAAGAAGGGGAAGATAAGAAGAAACAAAATTTACCCCCGCAAGAAAAATCATTTGATTCATACGGTAGTTCTTGGAAACCTGGTTACCCTTGTTTGATATGTAATGAGGAGAATTTTATGCAAGATTTTCCTCACTGCTCATAAGTCTTGGGACTTCTTTGGACTTCTCCCGCATTTTCAGTGTTGACAAATCCTATTCCACACCCAGAAACACATATGGTTGCTATGGATCCTACTTCCAGTTCACAAGTGTTTATGTTATCTTCCACTAAGCCCAAAATAGATGTTTTGGTGTCCACTGGAAGTAAATATTATAGTAATGCTCTTTCGTTGTCAAATGTTCAAGCTATAGATCAACCTCCTATTTTGACTTCGACTTCGTATAATTCAATTCCACTGGTTGTTATTCCTAAGTTAACATTAAAGCCGCCAAATGGAGTAATTAATAAATCCACTTTCAACCCTCAATATCGTGTAGCTCAAAATCATAACGTAGTTGAAGATCTGGTCGAGCCACCTTCTGCTATGTCAACGCTTTAGGTTCTTCAGAACTATCCCTCCCAAAAGCAAGCTTTGTTGTCGTCAATCGATGGAATCAATCTAACGGACTCTAATCTTGTAGTCTTTAACAATGCAGGCTATGTGCCACAATTAACATCTATCTTGATTACCTAAAGATAGCTCGAGATTGAATATAAATATTGAGCGGTGTGGTGATTCCATCAAGAAGAGACTGCACAGTGAAAGGGTGCATCGGAAAATAAAATTAGGGTTCAAAGAAAATAGCGTATGGTGTTGTGAGTAATTGTAGTCATTCAATGTGCAATACGACGTTTCCTCCGCCCACATGCTGCCACAGAACCATCCAATTAATGAGATGGAAATCACATGGTCTCCATGTGAAGGTGGTAAACACAACGATAGATGATTGAATGATTAAACTTCTGAGGGGAAGTGGTATCAGTGAGAGTAAATTTGTTGTATAACCTTAATAAATAATAGGGGTACAGTCGTAAAAAAAGAACTTATATCATAATACATAGAAGATTAATCTCATGGTGTAGCAAATAGGCAACATGAAATTAAATAACCATGGTGAATGCAACCATGTGACAAAACATAACATGCGTCTTGTGATGAATACCACCTAGTCATGTATGGGTAGCAGAAAAACACATAACAATACCCATTAGTGTAAGGATAATCTTTTTGTTTCACAAATCTGTTATTTTGTTTCACATATGCATTATTTTGTTTCATATCACAATGCTCCACATAAATATAAGAGTCTTACTATCCCATATATTTCGATAATGAATAAATGTAAAAATATCTTATAGAATACTCTCTATACTCTCAACCCCCAAGTATTGAATATGAATTTTCACGAAATTTTCTAAATGTTTGTAGTGACTGTTTTTTTTCACTAGCTACATCCATAAACATTAGTAATGAAAATGGCAACACTTTCATGTAGAAAAAATCTCTAAGAATGGTCTAGGTTATAAGTATTGCACCCTTGAAAGATCATTATGATGATATGTAAATCAATATATTTTCTTATAGTTGTATAGTAGGGGCTATCATTGTCATTACACGTATTGAAATTTAATTAAACACAACATATTATTTACATTTGCATATCAAACTTCAAATGCATTTAGATTATTTTATTTTTTAATCCTTATAGAAAATTCTATAGAGTTCCCTTGTTATTATTTGCTAATATTTGAAATGTTATAAGGAAAAGACAAATGGAGAAGTAGACATAGCGCACAAAAAAGTATTTGTATGTATTTCCTTCCATACATACATTATATCACTACAAACCACATAAATAGTGCTAATCATGCAACCTATTAGTCTTGACACAACTTATAATATTTCTTGTACACATTCTCTATGACCATATTGCTACTAAAAGAAAGAAATTCTCTAAAAGGGTACTAAGAAAATTTTATAACCACACCACAACAAAATACTACAATTTATTAAAAAAATTTATAAATAAATAAATAAATCAGTACAAATTATCTTGCTAAACATTTCTATGAGGGCTTGGTAAAAAGGGTATAGCAGTGTAAGATCCTCAATCACAAGTGTGATCACAACGCCCGGTACCCAATTCCAAGCAACTGTGGGTTTTGTGACAAGCTGGAAGCCTATTCTATTCATTATTATGTATATTATAAGAAACAACTTCCATCACTTCTTTTGAATATAACCTTCTGAATGCTGGTATGAAACACACGTAATCTCCCACTCTGATGTAGAAATCGCTTAGAATTCGTAGCTCGTCACGTGAGGAAAACTTCTTCATCCATTTTTGCGGAGTAAGGAAGGCATTCACGAAATATCCACCCATTTCCATGATGAAGACTTTGACAAATGCACTGGATGGCGCTCCTCAATCCTGAACTCCATAGAATAATGTATAGTTCCCACAGATTCACCTCGCCCTCCCCTTCTCCTCCAACTTGGTTTGAGTGGACGGGCATATATTTTGCTTCGAATAAGACTAGGTGCAACCTGATATGGAATTTCTAGTTATTTCAAAGACACAGAGGAAGCAGAGTTCCTCAACTAAGCACATAGATTTAATAAAATATTGTGGACAGAGAGATGGAGTAAAAAATCTATTTCATTAAGCATAAAAACTGACTATTACAAAATGCAATTTTTCATCAGAACTACAGTTTTGGATTACATTAAAAAATACTCCTCACTGTGTTTTTCATTTGCTGCCTTCACACAATTTCTAGTTGTTGCTATACCTAGTCTCTGTTGCTGCTACACATAGTTTCTTTTGCAGAAACACCCAACCTTATTTGTTGCTACACACACAGTGTCAGTTGTTGCTACACACACAACGTTTTGTTGTGGCAAAACACAGTTTCAGTTGTAGAAACACATAGAGTCAGTTGCAGCAACACATAGAGTTTTCTCTGCTGCTACAAAACACAGCGCTTCAATATTTCTCTGTTTTCTGCTCTCTCTCTGTCTTCAACACACAGTCTCTACTATGCATACATGCAGCTTCAACAACTACTCTCTCTACTGCTATCTATTGCATATTATAAAACTCTGTGACTTAAAATTTTAAAAATTTAAAATCCAAATTCTGTCCTATAGCGCCTTTTTAATGAAGTTACGTGAATGATGTTATGGTAGGAGGTAACGTTGTGCAGACCATGATTTTATGAATCGAGAGATGGCTACAGCAATGCTGCTTATGCAGAGATTCAAACCCATAAATTTAATGCGTGGTTGAGTGTAAAAATAGATCAAGACTTTGTTGCTCCTGTCAAATCAAAAATTTGAAACTTGTTGTTCTGCTGCTTAGGTTTGCAGTTGGAAATAATTTCCAAAACTCCCCCTTAATTAAAACTGTTGTTCTCTTTCATACCCAGACATTTTCTGAGATAATTAAAACTTTTCTACCCCAATGGTTTTTTTAAAATATCAGCAAATTTCTCCTTTGTTTTGCAGTGCTGCAAAACAATTTCTCCATTTCTCACTAGCTCTCTAATGTAGTGATGCTTTACATCAATGTGTTTTGTCCTTTTATGAAACACTGAAATCTTTGATAAAGTTATAGATGAGCTATTATCACAATAAATTGTTGTGCATTTTACCTGTTCATGACACAAACTCCTCAACATTCTTCTCATCCATACAACTTGACATGCTGCTGCTGTAGCTACCACATACTCTGCCTTTGCTATTGATAAAGCCACAATTGGATGTTTCATAGAAGCCCATGAAAGGTATCCTGATCCCATATGAGAAACATATCTAGAGGTGCTTCTCCTGTCACCTAAAATTCCAGCCCAATCACTGTCAGTATATCCTTATCAATTCAAAATTTTCTGAAGGTGTATATAAAATACCATACCTCTTTGTTCCTTTAACAGACCTCAAAATTCTTTTGGCTAGCTACCAATGAGTCTCTTTTGGCCTTTCCATAAATCTAGAAATTAAACTCACAACATGCATAATATCAGGCCTAGTTGCAGTCAAATACATGAGGCCGCCAACTATGCTCTTATACAAACTTGGATCAAAATCCTTGCTGCTATTTTCTTTGATCAGTTTCAATCCCGTCAATGTAGGAGTAATTGTTGCCTTGTTGTTCTGCATGTTGAATCTTTCAACACTTTTTGACATATTTTTCTTGGGAAATAAAAATACCATTTTCATTTTGCTCTACTTCTATTCCAAGAAAATATCTTTAAAAACCCAAATCAGTCATTTCAAATTCACTCTTCATGACTTCTTTAAAATCAGCAATGAGAGAAACTTTATTGCCAGTAAAGATTAAATCATCTACATATAAAAATAAAATAAAAATCTTACCATCATTTTATTTTATGTAGAGTGTGGATTCTCCATCACATTTCTCAAATCCATTTTTAGTCAGGTAAGCATCTATCCTGCTGTACCATGCTCTCGGTGCTTGCTTTAGCCCATAAAGAACTTTCTTCAACTTGCATACTTTGTGCTTTTGGCCTTCAATCTCATAGCGTAGAGGTTGTTCAACATATACCTCTTCTTTCAACACTCCATTCATGAATGTATATTTCACATCCATTTGATAAACCTTCCATTTGTGTTGTGCTGTTATGGACATCACTGCTGTTACTGTTTCCATCCTTGCAACCAGTGCGAAGATTTCTTCATAATATCTTCCTTGTTGCTGCTTGTAGCCTTTGAAAACAAGTTTTGCTTTATGCCTTTCAATATTTCATTCAGCATTGCTCTTTGTCTTATAGACTCATTTTACTCCAATAACTTCTTTACCTTTAGGGAGGTCCACTAACTCCCATGTATTACTCTTTTCTATTGCACCAATCTCTTCATTCATTGCTTCAATCCATAATTCTTCTTTTACACCTTCTTCAAAATGAATTGCGTCATGAACATGAAAATACAAAGAAAATAAAGAGTTCAGACCAGCATTATCATTTACCTCTCCTTGTTCATAAATCTCACTCAGATTTATGAATCTTTGTCTTCTTGGTGTACTTGGAGTTCCACTTGAACTCGAGGGAGTTTCAGTTCCCTGTGGTGTGCTTGAAGAATTAGTTCATTGATTTCTCAAGGCTTTTCTATTTCTAGCTTGTGGTGTGGTTTGTTGTGCTTATGGTGGTGGAGGAGGAGCCACCAAGGAGGGATTACTTGCTACTGTCCCTCACTCTTGTTCTTCGTGAGACACACATGTCTTCACATTCACTATTCTCTCTAAGCTTCCATCTCAAGCTTCTTCTTCAATAAATTGCACATATCTGATTATTATTACTTTCTTGGTCGATGGATTGTAGAGTTTGTATGCTTTGGAATCATCACTGTATCCAATAAAGATACACTTCTCCCCCTTGTTGTCAAGCTTCTTTCTCAATTGATTTGGAACATGTGCATAAGCCACACATCCAAAAACTTTCATGTGAGTGACAAACTGCTTTGTTTCACTCCATGATTCTTCCAGAACTTTGTTCATGACAGCTTTGGTTAGGCATCTATTCAAGATATATGTTGCACAATTGACAGCTTCAACCCAATACTCATTTGGAAAATGTTTTTCCTTGAAAATAATTCTGACCATATCCATGATGGTCATATTATTCCTTTCTGCAACACCGTTTTTTTGTGGTGTGTACCTTGTGGTAAACTTCTTATGTATGCCATTCTCCCTACAGAAACGTAGGAACTCTTTGGAGATGGATTCTCCATCTCTCTCAGTTCTTAGCACTTTGATGTAGTGCCCACTCTGCTTCTCAACAAGAGCTTTGAAGTGGCAAAACTTTTCGAACACTTCACTCTTCTATTTCAAGAAATACTCCCATGTCTTTCTGGTGTAGTCATCTATGAATGTCAAAACATATTGGCTGCCAACTAAAGATGGAATTTGCATTTGGTCGACACAAATCTAGTGGATAATCTCTAAGGGTGTCTTTTCCCTTATACTCTTCCTTGTTGGAAAGCTTTCTCTGTGTTGTTTTCCCAAGATGCAGACTTCACAAATGCTATCTGGTTTCTCAATCAGTGGTAATCCTTTTAACATTCCCCTTCTGTGGAATAAGATCAATCCTTCGAAATTGAGATGCCCAAATCTCAAGTGCGATAGCCAGTTTTCATCTTTCACTTCCTTTTGAAAGACCTCCTGTGTTATAGCTGCTACATTTCTTCTTCCCTTCATGGCTTTTCTGGGCTTGAGAGGAAACATCCTATTACTTGTCATCTGCACCTCTGCAATGACTTTCTTTCTTGGAGGTATGTCCATGATTGTGCACACATCATCTTTAAAGAATACATTGTAGCCCTTGTTTATGATTTTTCCAATGCTCAAAAGATTACATTTCAATCTAGATACATAATATGCATCTCGAAAAAACTTTTGTTCTTCTTTTCTTGTCAGGATATTTACTCTTCCTTTTCCCATGATAGAGACCTTACTGTCAATCCCTATTGTGACCTCAAATTTAACATTTTCATCTATGTTGGCAAACATTGCTATGTTTCAATTCATGTGGTTACTACAACCTTAGTCTAAGAACAATACATCATCTTGTCTATCTTCTACTACATTATATGTTAACAACACATTCTTTTGGTTCTTTTCTTATTTTGTAAAATTAGCATTCTTCCTATTATTCATGTCATTTTTCTTTTTCCTACATTCATTGGCATAGTGCCCATATTTCTTGCAATAATGACATTGGACTTGGGATTTATCATACCTTTTTCCATGAGCTTGATGTTGGCTTGAGCCTTCATTCTGGTTTTGGTTGCTACCCCCTCCACTCGTGCTTGCAGGGCTATTTCTTCCACCTCTCTGTGGGCTTCTTCCTTTTCCTCGATTGTTTGATCTTCCTTGGCCTCTGCTTTGGCAAAAATACATTTGAGTCTTGAAAGCTTGTTCCAATGAGGAATTTGTTCCTCTGTTCAGTTTGTGTTCATGAGACATCAGGGAAGCACTAAGCTCATCCACTGTAAATAGTGAGACATCCTTTGTATCTTCTATTGCCACTACTATGGCATCAAATCTTGAGGGTAGACTTCTCAATATTTTCTCCATTATTCCCATTTCTTCAGGTATCTCTCCATGAGACCTTATCTGGGTAACTAACCCAATAACATGAGTGAAGAATGAGTCTATAGTGTCAGACTCTTTCATACAAAGAGTTTCAAAATCTCTCCTCAGCACTTGCAGCTTTGATATCTTCACCTTCTCCATGCCTTGATAGGTTGTTTTGAGAATATCCCATGCATGCTTGGACCTCTTAGTTGCTGCAATACTTGGGAAAATACTCTAATGCACTTCTTGATAGAGATAGAAGAGGAATATTGAGTCCTTCTTCCTATTTCTCTTTAGAAAATCCTTCTCTTCCTATGTTAAGGCATTAAAGGCATTTTCATCTATTGGTTCTTATAAACCATCTTCAACTAGCTCCCATAAATCTTGAGAGGCAAACAAGCCTCTCAATGTGTTTTCCCAATATTCATAGTTCTTCCCATTGAACTGTGGGAGTTGAATATTTCCCATACTCATGCTTGTGCTAGCTCCTGCCATAGCTAGCTTTCTGAACTATGCTTAAAAACTTGACTGTGTTCTTCAAAAAACTTTCTCACTGACTTGCTGAAACCTTCACTCTGCTGGAGAACCGCTTCAACAAACTTCTTCTTCCTTTTCCTTCAGCTTCTTTGACAAATTTCAAAGAGCCTAGACTAGCTCCGATACCAAGATGGAATTTCTGGTTATTCCGAACACACAGAGGAAGCAGAGTTCCTCAACTAAGCACAGAGATTTAATAAAATATTGTGGACGGAGAGATGGAGTATAAACTCTATTTCATTAAGCATAAAAACCGACTATTACAAAATAAAATTTTTCATGAGAACTACAATTGTGGATTACATTAAAAAATACACCTCAATGTGTTTTTCATTTGCTGCCTTCACATAGTTTCCTGTTGTTGCTATACCCATTTGTTGCAGCGATCGACTCCAGAGGTCAAGATGATTCCTCCCACAAAAATTGGGCAATGCATACCCACCTTTTCATAATCAGATCTATGTGGTATCCAGTCCTCTAGGAAATAAAACTTAAAAGACTTAATCCAGGTGTGTGTATAGAAATAGAAATCCATAGATGGCATTCTAGGATTTGTGCTACACAAAACCAGCCATGGGTGTTGCCCATTCAAATGCATCTTACCCCACTTTGTTAGAAAGTAGCTTGAAGAAAGGAATTCGCTCCATTTCTTTTAGGTGATCCAATACCTATCGTAAATTCCACTGGAATTCTTGCTAATATTTCCATTTGAAGATCCAACGATTCACTCCATCGTGAACTAAATAGACCGGAATTTTGCATTTCCATATTTATACGTTAACCAGATGAATACACAGGGGAAGAACTGCAAAGATTTATCGATCAACTGAGAGAGAGGATAAGATTTGTGAATATTTCTTGATTTGCAACATGAGTTTATAGTAAGTATTGATTTTTTTTTTCGACATGAAAAATACTCTCGTTTATATAATGTACTATAGTAAGTATTGATAGTCATTGTTCTTATAAACAAAATAGGAAAGGTCGGCTTTAGCTTCATTTATTTATTGAGGGGAGGGAAAAGTTATGTTCAATATCTTTTGTACATCGATTAATTGAATAAGAAGCAGGATTCACATAATATAAAATGTCTACGAAAAAAACATATAAAGATATTTATTATATTATAATAATACACTTAATGTATTAATAAGTAATCATATGGAATGTATTAATAAGTAAATATATGGACATGACATATTATTTATTATTTGTATTAGTTTTAACCTTGGTTTTTTTTAATTTTTATACAAAAAAAGGAATGCTTAAAATATTAATTATTTATTATTTTGAAAGTATATTTAAATTTGTCCTAATTGTCATGGAACATACATTTTAACTATTGAGCGGAAAGATAGTAGTGAGTTTGTTTTAAGAAGAATTGTAATTATTTTAATATATAATAATCAAGTTTTTTAAATAGACATATTTAAAGTTTATAAATTTTGATAGATAAATGTCATTTAGATTAAACATATCATTAAAATTGGGTCGACATTTTGAACTATCTAATGTGGTTTATCCTTGGGACAAGGTGAAGAAAGAAACCAATCTCATTGAAAAAATAGTATGGATGCCTCATTTTCTGGTAATAGTTGTTAAAACTAGCAGTTAGAATCTAGTCGTTATTTGACTAGTTAGTTAATAAGATATAATATTAAAAGTTTTTAAGATTTTAAGAAAAAATATTAAAAAATAACTGGTAAATTTAATAATATAATAAAATCACTAAATTATATTGTTTCCTATGATTATAATAGATTGAAGAATGAAATTAAAATAGATTTATATCGAGTTTTTTACAAAATTGTGTCCAAGACACGTTAGTCATCTTACCTCAAAATGCGTACAGACATATCATAATCTGAGTAAAAGTATTGTTGCTCATGATAGTAGGTCACTGCTTGGGCTATCATACGCAATTAACTCACCCAACAACTGGGCACACCAATTGTATGACGTTGCAGCCTCATAGGTGATTCCTCGATCCGAACATCCGGTATCCCAAAAGTGAATCCCCCCATATGTTGTTGCAACTCAGCAAGAGTCTCAGCTAAATACAAATCTTGTAGGACTTCTCTTTCGACAGTCCTTTGTGCTAGTTTCAATGCCTGTTGTGCCAGAAGAAACAATCCCTTCAACCCCCACTCATTTTGGGTCAGAGCTTCATTTATATCAGTGTTTTCCTCTTTTGAGTGACTCTTGTTCCGTTGATCCTTTCGACTCTCAAGTTTCCGTAGATTTGTTAGAGTATTTGCTTGGTTCTTTAACCATGGCAGAGATAACATCTCAAATTATAGTTCCTATTACAGTCGCGACATCATCTACTGTCGCATTGTCTTCGATGTTTTCAATGACACCCGAGGAACATCTGGATGGTGGCCTTTCCATCCCAGAGGGTTACTGAGCTTTAAATGGAACCTACTCTGGTGTCTCCTATAGTCCATGGACTTCACCCATGTCATTATTTGGAATAATATCTAATTCATCTATCACAAGTACTGAATGGCCTGACCCTCAATATCAGGCCATTCCATCTAATTACCATCCATCTTATCTAGTATATGTTCGATACCCTTCATACGAAAGTCACTATGTGCAATATCCCTATAATCCATATGCTGCGGGGCCAAATATTTTAGGTCCATTTGGAATTACTTAGTCATGTTTAGGACCATCATATGTTGGAATGCATGTTTGCCAATGGTAGCCTACTTTTCCCGTTCAGCCGCAAACAGTTGTGTATCAATATCAACCAGCTCAACCTGTCACATCTACGCCTACTACGCCTGTCATTTCTTCTATGGATGTTTCTCAGTCTGCACAAGCAAGTCCTTCCACCACTAACCCTCAAGTTTCGAGTCTACAGACTCAATCTTCCCACGCTGCTATTCAACAACCATCTGTATCGGGAATTTCATAACCGCAGGCTAGTTTACCTTGTTTCAGAGGTTTTCGCTGGCCCTGTATATTCACAACGAGGTCCAAATTATCTCGGAAAGCAACCATTTTACCAGATACCATGGCAGCTGCAACAACCATTTCCACATTATCAGGCTTATCCAGGACCTGGTCAGCAAGCCTACCCCTATCTAGGTTACCAACAATAGAATCCATTTTTTGGTATGCAAAGGCCTACTGCTGAGGCAATTCCATATTATCCTCGTTACACTCAACCTGACTTTAATCGATAGTTGCCATTTGTTGCAACGTTATAATTACCAGATTTAAATCAGCTCACTAATGATCCAATTCATTATTGACCTTGGTGACCGGTGATTCCACGTAAATTACCGTCAGAAATTCCAAAATTCAATGGGAATTCTGGAGAAGAGCCCTTTACGCATTTCATGACTTATCATTTATGATGTTCATCAAACTCCTTAAATGGTGATTATGTTAGATTGTGTCTTTTCCAGCGAACGCTTACTGGTCCGATTGTGAACTGGTACATTGAATTACACGAGCTTCATTTGATAACTTTACAACTTTAGCCACTACCTTTTTAATCGACTTCAAGTTACCCATTAGATATGAAACATGAACAAAACTTTTGACCAGCTTTAAACATACCTAGGAACAACTAGTGAGAAATCTGGATAGCTAAGGTTTAGGAGACAGATGGACTTGGAGCATTAATAGAGTAAGGAGCTATAAATCAAGGGTTTGGTCAAAAAACTTACCCCTATCAAGGTTACCAACAACATAATCCTTATGCTAGTGTCAAATGACCTATTGCCCAGGAAATTCCATCTTATCGTGGTTACGTTCAACCCGACCTAAACCGATAGTTGTCATTTATTGCAACACTGGAGTTACCTCATTTAAACTGGCCCACTAATTATCCCATTTAATATTTACCTAGATGGCCGATTATTCCTCATAAATTACCCTCTGATATTATGAAAATCAATGGAAACTCTGGAGAATATTTGTATATGCACGTTATGACTTATCATTTATGTTGTTCATCAAAATCCTTGAATTATGATTCTGTTAGACTCCATATTTTCCAATGAACACTTACTGGTCTGATTGCAAAATGGTATATGTAATTACCAAGATATTATTTTGATAACTTCACAAATTTGGCCAATACTTTTATAACCCACTTCCAATTACCCATCAGATATGAAACTGGAACATAACCTTTGACCAGATTTAAACAGACCACTGCTACTCACATATCATATCACATTCATGTGTGGCGTCTTTGTCATAGAATTGTTAAAAAATTTGTTCCAGATTAGTTTTTAGCTGAGTGGTTTATAAATTCCTTGATGCCATCTATCATTGAGGACGTGGCCAAAGGTAGTGTTGTCACTGAAGAGAAAGTAATTTCTCATGCCCAGTATCTTTTACACCTTCTTCAAAATTAATTGGGTCATCAACATTACAATAAAAATAAAATAAAGTGTTTAGACCAACATTATCATTTACCTCTCCTTTTTCATAAATCTCACTCAGATTTCTGAATCTTTTTCTTCTTGTTGTACTTGGAGTTCCACTTGAACTCGAGGGAGTTTCAGTTCCCTGTGGTGTACTTGAAGAAGCACTTCCATGATTTCTCAAGGTTGTTCTATTTCTAGCTTGTTGTGTGGTTTTTTGTGCTTGTGGTGGTGTAGGAGGAGCCACCAAGGAGGGATTACTTGCTACTGTCCCTTCCTCTTCTTCTTCGTGAGACACACATGTATTCACATTCATTATTCTCTCTAAGCTTCCATCCCTAGCTTCTTCTTCAATAATATGCACATCTCTGCTTATTATTACTTTCTTGGTCGATGGATTGTAGAGTTTGTATGCCTTGGACTCATCATTGTATCCAACAAAGATACACTTATCCCCCTTGCTATCAAGCTACTTTCTCAATTGATCTGGAACATATGCATAAGCCACACATCCAAAAACTTTCATGTGAGTGACAAACTGCTTTGTTTCACTTCATGCTTCTTCTGGAACTCTGTTCATGACAGCTTTGGTTGGGCATCTATTCAAGATATACGCTACACAATTCACAGCTTCAGCCCAATATTAATTTGGAAAATGTTTTTCCTTCAACATACTTTTGACCATGTCCATGATGGTCCTATTATTCCTTTCTGCAACATTGTTTTGCTGTGGTGTTACAACTTCTACATTTCTTCTTTCCTTCAAGTCTTTTCTGAGCTTGAGAGGAAACATCCTATTACTTCTCATCTGCACCTCTGCAATGATTTTCTTGCTTGGAGGTATGTCCATGATTGTGCACACATCATCTTTAAAGAGTACATTGTAGCCCTTGTTTATGAGTTGTCCAATGCTCAAAAGATTACATATCAAGCCAGGTACATAATATACATCTGGCAGAAACTTCTGTTCTCCTTTTCTTGTCAGGATACTTACTCTTCATTTTCCCATGATAGAGACCTTACCGTCAATCGCTATTGTTACTTCAAATTTAACATTTTCATTTAGATTGGGAAACATTGATCTGTTTCCAGTCATGTGGCTACTACAACCTGAGTCTAAGAACCATACATCACCTTGTCTATCTTCTGCTACATTATATGTTAACAGCACATCCTTCTAGTTCTTTTCTTCTTTTGTAAAATTAGCATTCTACATATTATTCATGTCATTTTTCTTTTTCCTACATTCATTGGCATAGTCCCCATATTTCTTGTGATAATGACATTGGACTTGGGGTTTATCATACCTTTGTCCATGATCTTGATGTTGGCTTGAGCCTTCATTCTGGTTCTGATTGCTACCCCTTCCACTCGTGCTTGTAGGGCTATTTCTTCCACCTCTCTGTGGGCTTATTATTTTTCCTTAGTTTTTTTATCTTCCCTGGCCTCTGCTTTGGCCAAAAGACATTTGAGTCTTGAAAACGTGTTCCAATGAGGAATTTTTTCCTCTTTTCAGTTTGTGTTCATGAGACACCAGGGTTGCACTAAGCTCATCCACTGTAAATAGTGAGACATCCTTTGTCTCTTCTATTGCCACTACTATGGCCTCAAATCTTGAGGGCTGACTTCTCAATATTTTCCCCACTATTCTTATTTCTCCAAGTGTCTCTCCATGAGACCTGATCTGGGTAACTAACCCAATAACATCAATGAAGAATGATTCTATAGTGTCAGAATATTTCATACAGAGAGTTTTAAAATCTCGAGCCTCAACATTTGCATCTTTGCTGTCTTCACCTTCTCCATGCCTTGATAGGTTGTTTTGAGAATATCCTATGCATCCTTGGACATCTTAGCTCCTGAAATCCTTGGGAAAATACTCCCATGCACTGCTTGATAGAGATAGAAGAGGGATTTTGAGTTCTTCTTCTTGTTTCTCTTCAGCAAATCCTTCTCTATCTGTGTTAAGGAATTAAATGCATTATCATCTGCTGGTTATTCTAAACCATCTTCAACAAGCTCCCATAAATCTTGAGAGGAAAACATGGCTCTCATTGTGATTTCCCAATATTCATAGTTCTTACCATTGAACTGCGGGATTTGAATATTTCCCACACTCATGCTTGTGCTAGCTCCTACCAAAGCTAGCTTTCTGAACTATGCTTAAAAACTTGACTATGTTCTTCAATAAAATTTCTCACTGACTTGCTGAAACCTTCACTCTACTAGAGAGCTGCTTCAACAAACTTCTTCTTCCTTTTCCTTCAGCTTCTATAACAAATTTCAAAGAGCCTGGACTAGCTCCAATACCAAGATGGAATTTTTGGTTATTTAGAACACACAAAGGAAGCAAAGTTCCTCAACTAAGCACAAAGATTTAATAAATATTGTGGACAAAGAGTTGGAGAAAAAACTCTATTTCATTAAGCATAAAAACTGACTATTACAAAATACAATTTTTCATCAAAACTACAGTTCTGGATTACATTCAAAAATAATCCTCACTCTATTTTTCATTTTCTGCCATCACACAATTTCCTGTTGCTGCTATACCCAGTCTTTGGTGTGGCAACACACAGTCCTCTGTTGCTTCTACACACAGTTTCCTTTGCTGCAACACCAAGTCTTAGTTGTTGCTACACACAGTGTCAATTGTTGCTACACACGCAATGTTTTGTTGTAGCAACACACAGTTTCAGTTGTAGCAACACACATGTTCAGTTGTGGCAATACATAGTCTCAGTTGCGGCAACACATAGAGTTTGCTTTGCTGCTACAAAACACAACACTTCAAGATTTCTCTGTTTTCTACTCTCTCTATGTCTTCAACTCACAGTATCTACTCTGCATACATTCAGCTTCAACAACTACTCCCTCTACTGCTATCTATTTCATATTATAAAACTCTATGGCCTAAAACTTTACAAATTCAAAATTCAAATTTTGTCCTATCGTGCCTTTTTAATATAGTTAGATGAATGATGTTACGGTGGGAGGTAACGTGGTGCATACCATGATTTGATGAATTAGGAGATGGCTGCGGCCATGCTGCTAATGCAAGGATTCAAACCCAGAAATTTGATGCCCAGTTCAGTGTAAAAATAGATCAAGACTTTGCTTCTCCTGTCAAATCAAAAATTTCAAACTTGTTGTCTTGCTGCTCAGGTTTGCAATTGGAATTAATTTCCAACAACCCATAGGTGATCATCCATGGCGAACCATAGAGGAAGTCGTTCCATTCAGGGAAGGGCATAAGAAGGAAGTGAATGGCCTTCGCCTCTGCATTCGAACCATTTTGTTGTATTGGCATGGTGAATCACATGATACCCTTAGTTTCCTCGGCTTCCATCAAAGAGCCAGAGTGCGTGTAGAACAATCCATTGCCGAAAACAAGTTGGGAGGATGGGTCTAGTATTAAATAGAGAGGGAAGTATCCTGTGATATTCCATGTCCTTTGAGAAGGTTCGTAAATTTCTAGCAACTGGCTTTCAGGAACAAAATTTTCATCTATTCCACTTGGCCGAAAGTTCCCAAAGGACACAATTTTGTATGCATTATTAGATTTTTTATTATTATTCTCATCAACAACGATGCATTTAGTGTGATAGCGACCTGTTTGTGGCAACAGAATATCAACGAATGCCTGTGTATAAGGATTGTAGAGCCTACGAGACCATTTTTTGTAGCGATCAACTCCAAAGGTAAATATGAGTCCTCCCACAGCTCTTGGGCAATACATACCTGCCTTTTCATAATCAGAGCTATGTGGCATCCAGTCCTTGAAGAATGAAAATGTAAAGGACTTAATCAAAAACAGAAAGCCATAGATGGCATTCTGGGATTTGTGCTGCACAGAACCAGCCGTGGCTGCTGCCCATTCAAAGGCGCCTCACCCCACTTTGTTAGAAAGTAGCTTGAATAAAGGAATTTGTTCCATTGCTTGCAGGTGATTCGACACCTATACACAAATTCCACTAGCAGTCGAGCTAATATTTCCGTTTGAAGATCTGACGAATCTCACCACCATGAACGAAACAGAGTGGCATTTTGCATTTCCATATTTATACCTTAACAAGATCAATACACAGGGGAAGAACTAGGAAGATTTATCGATCAACTGAGAGAGAGGCGAAGATTTGTGAATATTTCTTGATTTTCAACTTGACAAATTTATAGGAAGTATTGATAGTCATTGTCCTTATAAAGAAAATAGGAAATGTCAGCTTTAGCTTCATTTATTTATTGAGCGAAGGGAAAAGTGATGTTCAATATATTTTGTACATTAATTAATTGAATAAGAAGAAAAATTAAGGTAATATAAAATATAAAATGTCTAAGAAAAAATATATAAACATAATTATTAAACTGTAATAATACACTTAATGTATTAATAAGTAAACATGTGGACATGACATATTATTTAATATTTGTATTAGTTTTAATTTTAATTTATTTATTTTTATATATAAAGGGATGAATTCTTAAAATATTAATTATTTATTATTTTGAAAGTATATTTAAATTTATCATAACCGCAATGGAGCATACATTTTGTGAGTTTGTTTTAAGAGGCATTGTAATTATTTTAATATACAATCATTAATATTTCTAAATGGTTGAATTTTTGAAATAGATATATTTAAAGCTCACAAATGGTATTGAATTTTAAATTTTATAGATAAAATTTAGTATCTATCACATGAATTGTTAGATTAATGGGATCACTGCGTATTACATAATTGTTTGAGTAACTTTATATTGCCACAATAGAGTGAGAATAACTATTGGATTAATTGGATCACATATTACTACATAATTATTTTAGTAACAATATATTGTGACAATAGAGTGGAGATATATTAAGACAAAGTGAGTGATTTGTAAATTCCTAGAATACTTTGATGGAACACTTTATGGATCTTTTAAAATATTGAAATATTTACTGTCAAAGTTAGTTTCTTTTAGATATCAATTTTTTTTAATTATTGGTTTTATGATTAAATGTATTGAATAGTTGAAATGTAAAATAAAAGGAAAACATAAAAATACATCGACACAATTCATAATTAAACACAATATTTACTTTGGGAAACCTATATGAAACAAAATCTATCTAGAAAGTGAGGCAACTCTTCTCACTTTTTTCTAGTATGGAAATATGAAAATAAAAAGAAAGAGGATGAAGTTACCTAAGACAATATGTCTTACAACTATGTTACAAAATCTTATCCCTTCTTCTTTATAATATACCACTCTACGGAACAAATACAATGCCATACAATGGAATACCTTCCCCTCATGGCTACCTCTTATTTATCATTTCTTGCTTTGACCTCCTAGACTCTCAATTATAGTTATGGTTTTGCACCTTCTAGAATATTCTTGAAAGTCCACATGTGGTTAGTCCCATATGCTTAATTCTTTGGGGAAAACATGATATCCACCTCAAATCATGGTGTTATCTATGTAGGCCAACTTGTGTGAATCATTCTTGCACATTCTTGGTGCAATGAGTTGATTCTTGCACAATCAGTCTATTCTTGCGCAATTCAAAATGTCTTGGTGCCTAAGATATCATGTATTTATATATATATGTGAATTTGATAGAAAAAATGTAATTTGAAGATTCCAAAGGAACCAAAAAATTTTCAAATAGTTTCTAACCATAATTTTCCAAACTATGACCAACCTCTAAGATGTCCCTACAAGCTTATTCCTCTAATTTTTTCGACCCAAAATGTACTAAGATGGATGAAAACATTTATATTGATTGAATCTGAAACATAACTCTCAGTTATTATGAATTGACCTGAAATTTGTTTTCATCCTACTTGTCAACGTAGTACCATTTTCCTTTGTTTAAATGTTGTCCTTTCAACACAATTTGTTCATGATCATTTTTCACATCTCTTATTGTATTGGGTAACTTCTACACAAATATTGTATATGGTCTCTTCTACACAAATGCATCCCTTTTCATGTATACCCAAGCATTTTGTGCTAAGTATTTTATGGAACTTAGGACGTGCTCCTAGTCTTGGTCCAACATGAATGGCTCGTATGTTTTTAGATTTTTAACATTGGATACTATGGAAATACACATGTATGGAATTAGAATGGCCTATACACATTGTCTCCCAAGGTGATACCCCTCTATTTCTAGGTAAATATATATTTTTTGGATTAAACTATTGGGATGGTTACAAAGCCACGGTGAATTGGATTCATAATAAACAATAAAGTATGACCATGATGTAATAAATGAATTTTATTAATCGAAAGGAAAAGACTGAAAAGTACTTTCAAGAGAAACACTAGAATTGAGGAGATTACTACAAAGATCGAGAAGACAAGGTTGAAAAATCACATCAACACAAATCTTCCCTTAAATCGCTCCTAAAATTTCCTAGGAGTTGGTTAATAAGATTTAATAAGATTCGAGAGAAAAATATGTTAAATCACTTAGTGTAAAAAAATACGAGTAAGGGTGAACAAAGAGTCGTGGGAGAAAAATGAGGGCTTTAAGGAAAAAATTATGTGATATTTTTTGTTTTCGAAAAAGAAGTAGAAAAAGAAAAAGAAAAAGAGCCTCTCGTATTAGGTTGGGAGAGTCTAGGATGGACAACTTCACTAAAGAAATATCTACAAGGGAAGTAAGCATAAAATACCTTATCTATAATCATAAGAGGTTGTTGATTCCGTTGGCATCAGTTCTCTTCTAAGGGTAACTCGACGACCAATTCATTTGTTGGGTGGATAGTGTTTCTTTGAGTATAGTTCTAGCAGCGTTGTATGAAAACAAGGACACTAATATTCCCAAATTGATAAACTTGAGTAACTAATACGGTTCAAGTTGGAACTAATTTTTCTTACTGTTATAGTTAATGATGAGTTGTGAGGTAGATCTATGCTTCTAAAAGACTATTTATATTTGTTAGTAAATTTGAGCTAATGATGGGGATTAGGTGTAGCTAAATTGAATTATTTCGTCAACTAATTGTCTCAACATTTTATAATTTTTTATTACTGATGCCTCACTCATTTTCTTTAATGAGAAAATTTGGAACATAATATCTCTATGCTTTATTACTCTCCTTATGGGTATCGCTAAGTCAATGAATAAAATTTTGAAAAAAGATATAAGAGGAATAAAGAATGTTAGATAATCACATCCTCTATAGTCGATTTTAATTAACTATTTGCAAAAATTTACAGGTCATGATTTTAGGTATTAATTTATAAGGAAATATTGATTAAGATAATCTTAATATATAATTTAATTATTATGCAGCACAAGGAAGGTATTTTCTAGGCCGCTCTCTTGCAAAAATGCTAGGATTAAAAATATTGATTTGGGTAAACTGATTACTCGTTAATGAGTGGAAATTTGGGCATGAATGGTCAAGGAAAGCATATAAATCAATGAATATCAAGTGAATACCATGCTCATAATAACTAGAATTATGGAAACTGAGAGGTAAATACATCAAAAATTATAATCCAATATCATGGTGGAGCTTAAGGAAAAAAAAATGAGAACCCAAAATAATTTAATCGTGCTTCACATTTTAAATCCTTACTAGTATATTCCTGGTATTGGAGAAATTATATAACACATGAAAAAGAGAAGAAAGAAACAAATTTTAATACATGTTGAAATATAAATGCTAAACGCTTGATACTCTTACAAATTTTAAAGCAGAAATGGGTGGAGAAATTATTAATACAATACCCACGATTTTTTACGGAGATAACTTGAATAAAAAAACACATGGTTGAGAAAAGTATTATTTCTTTTAAATAACTATTATGCTCTAACAATGATTTCTAAATTAGTGATATCTAGAACTGCCGATAAACGAAACGAAGGAAACTGTTGTTGAGATTTTTTGTTTTGAATAAAATAGGAAAAATCTCAGTAGGTGACAAAAATTAGGAATTTGTTGCTAGATTAGCTCCAGGTTGTTGGGAGGGAGTTAATGCATCCTAAATTTGATGTGAGAGGATTTATGAGGCAGTTAGATTCTCCTTGCTATAAAACAGGTATCCATATGGATGATTTGTGAGAGGGTGTGAGAGTTTTGTAATCTCCTGTTTGATTAATAAAATTGCCGATGCCTATGTTGTGTGGACATAGCCCAGAATGGTTGGGTGAACCACGTTAATTGCTGTGTCTTCTGTGTATGGTTTATATGTTGTTGTTGTGGTTTTTAAATTTGTTGCGCACTGACTGCTCTAACAATTGGTATCAGAGGATTGTTGGAGTGTTGGTGCTGTTGAGTGCTGTCCTGGAGTTTACATGCTGGTGTTGCGTGGAGGTGGAGTGCAGTTGAGCGTTGTCCAACAGAACTGTAAGGCGTGGAGCTCATCCACAAGCAGCGAAGGGAAGTGCTGGTGCGTGGCGTGTTGGACTGCTGTCCAACCAGCGTAGAAGTATGTCGAGATGCTATGTGGAGATGCGTTCATAACGCTGGAGCGTAGACCTGCGTGTGTTTGATTGGAGGTTAAACAGCACTGGATCAATTTTCTCGAGACTCGGCCTGACGTGATCAAAGCTCCCAACAATAAATCACTGGATTCTAAATGTTATCCCAACTGTAAGTCTGCATGCTTGAGAAAATTAATATTGTGCGTTGGTCATTCCTGGTGGTTCGTGTACGTTTGAGCAGTGGTATCCATGCGTTGAAGGTTGAAATTCCGCCTTGAATACTATGCTAACTCTTGTGCATTAGTGAAAAATATGTTTTGATGGTCGTGGGTGGTACTTAAAAAGGAACGGCGTTGCTGCTTGGTAATCTGACAGTCTGACAGTCGTATGCCATTTTTGAAAGTTCATTCAAATCGATTTTTATTGCAATGTTAACAAAACACAAATCGTTTTTTATTGCTGCGTGCGTATGTTGCCGGTGATTACGCTGCTGTGGGTATGTTGCCGTGGGTAGCAGAGCTGTTGCTGCATGGGTAGCAGAGCTATTGCTGCGTGCAGTGTTTTTTATCACTTACGGTCCTGTGCACAGAGAAAGGCCAGCGTTCAGCGCCGTTGACCATTTGACCGAGAGTTGTCATATGGTAAATCAATGTTTAATTTAAACAAGTTTTGAAGTGGGTCGAATTTTTTTTTTGAAATGGGTCGATTTGCAGTTTTATAAAGTCGGTTTCATAAAAGTCGACTTGAAGTTTTTTTTTTTTTTTTAAACGCTGTTATGAAATGTCTGTAAAAGGAAGGTCAACGCTGCCATATGGTTGAGTGAAACGCTGTTTTTTTAAGTTTATTCACAAATCGATTTAATATATATACTCCTTGTTCAATATCGATTTATTCAAAGGGGTGTAAGCATATTTAAATGAAAATCGATTTGTATTAAAGGAAAGGCCCTTTTATATGGTAAAGGGTAAAGGTTTTTTTATGAAGTCCTTTAATAAGGAGGCATTTCATTAAATCGATTTGCCATTTAAAAATCTATATGCCATTTAAAATTGATTTTTCCTTTGTAAATTGAAAATCAATATGGCATTATGTTAAGGTTAAGGTCATTTTTTATAAAGGTGCAAGGTAGCATTTATTTTTTAGGCAAGGGCAATTTTTTAATCAAATTTTTTTTAAGTTGGATTTGGAGGTTGTTTGTTTTAAACAAGATGGCGAAAACTCAGAGTGCCCGTTTTGAGGACGATGTGGTTGGAGCCTTGTTGTCTGAGGAGACGAGGAAGCGGTCGAATGCTGACACCTCTACATCAGAGGCAATGATGGCTAGAGGTCGTTCTAGAGAAAGACGCTCTGGTAAGCACAGTGATTCTCGTTCAAATTATAAAGGAAAGAAGACAAAGGTGAAGTGCTGGCATTGTGGGAAAGCTGGACACTTGAAGAAGGACTGCTGGAAGCGACAGCAGCAAACTTCTAAAGCAGATTCTTCGACAGAGAAGAAGGAGGCAAATGCAACAGATACAGGTTCAACATCTGGTTCAGGTATGAGAGACGAAGTATTGTCTGTTAATATGTCAAATCATGATCAACATTGGTTGTTAGATTCCGGTGCATCAAACCACATGTGTATCCATAAATACTGGTTTAAGACGTATAGATCTGTTGATGATGGCGTTGTGTACATGGGTAATGATGTAACATGTAATATTGTGGGGATTGGGAGAATACAACTACAAATGTTTGATGGGACAACTAGAATATTAACTGATGTGAGACATGTTCCAGACTTAAGAAAAAATCTAATTTCTTTAGGAGCATTGGATACGAATGGATATAAAACTGTAATTCAAGGTGGAGTTATGAAAATCTATAAAGGCATTTTACTAGTTATGAAAGCTAAGAAAGTAGGAATTCTATTTCAGTTAGAAGGAGGTACAGGGTCAGATTTTGTGTCTACTGTGTCTGAACATGACAGTAGTTCCATTCACTTATGGCATCAAAGATTGGGGCATATGAGTGAAAGAGGGTTGAAAATTTTGGCTAATCGCAAGTTACTTCCTAATCTAAAGTCTGAAAAGTTAGATTTCTGTAAGCATTGCTTGTTTGGAAAACAAAGTAAATGAAAATTTAAAATAGGCAAACATACTAGTAAAGACATACTTGATTATATCCATTCAGATGTTTGGGGACCAGCCCCTACAGCGTCATATGGTGGCTCATCATATTTTGTGTCATTCATTGATGACTTTTCTAGAATGGTGTGGGTCTACATGATGAAAAAGAAGTCTGATGTTTTTACAATTTTCAAACAGTTTAGAGCATTGGTAGAAAACATCACTGGTAGAACAATAAAATGTTTAAGAACTGACAATGGTGGTGAGTTTACTTCCAAGGAGTTTGACAGCTATTGCAAGGATGCAGGGATCGAGAGACATAAGACCATGGTTTATACTCCTCAGCAAAATGGAGTTGCTGAACGCATGAATAGGACTCTTCTAGAGAGAGCAAGGAGTATGCTGAGTAACGCCGGGTTGCAAAAGGAGTTGTGGACGGAAGCGGTAGCAACAACTTGTTATGTGATAAACCGATCTCCATCGACGGCGATCGACAGCAATATTCCGCAAGAGGTATGGAAAGGACACCCTTGTGACTATTCTAAACTCAGAGTGTTTGGTTGTGATGCATATGCTCTAGTGCCTAAACATCAGCGAACTAAGTTAGATCCAAAGTCTAAAAGGTATATCTTTGTTGGGTATGGTGTTGGAACAAAGGGATATAGATTGTAGGATCCTACTACCCGCAAAATCATCATCAACAGAGATGTAAAGTTTAATGAATCCTCTCTTGTACAGTTTGATGTAGATAGTAGATTGAAACAAGATGATGTATCTGATTTTCAGCACATTCAGTTTGATAGCACTTCTAATGATAGTCATGATGACCATAGTTCAGATTCTAGTCATGAACAGGTTTCAGAATCAGATTATGAACAGGGTTCAGATGTAGGTCATGAACAGGTCTCAGATGGTGATCATGAGGAAGTTCCTACAGGTGGTAGTCAGCCAATTGTGGAAGCACCAGAAACAGCTTTAAGGAGGCCTACAAGGATAAAACGTGCTCCTAGAAGGTATGATGATTATGTTACTTCAGCTGCATTTACTGCTAATGACGATGAACCTCTGTGCTATCAGGAAGCAATAGAAGGTTCGAAAAGTGACAAGTGGAAAGTAGCTATGAAGGACGAAATGATGGCCTTAAGTAAGAACGGCACATGGGATCTGGTTGAGCTTCCGAAAGACAGGAAAACTGTGGGATGCAAATGGGTTTTCAAGCTGAAACGGGGTGTGAATGATACGGAAGACAGGTACAAAGCGCGGCTGGTTGCAAAAGGGTTTTCTCAGAAAGCCGGTATTGACTTTCATGAGATTTTTTCACCAATGGTTAAAATTGTTTCAATTAGAATTGTGTTAGCATTAGTGGCTTTGCTTGATTTAGAGTTGCAGCAATTAGATGTTAAGACTGCATTTCTACATGGAGACTTAGATGAGGAAATTTATATGGAACAACCGGAAGGGTTTGTTCAGCATCGCAATAAGAAATTTGTCTGCAGGCTCAAGAAGTCATTGTATGGTCTGAAGCAGTCGCCTCGACGGTGGTACAAGAAATTTGATTCTTTCATGTTGAGTCAAAAATATATAAGAAGTGAATATGATCATTGTGTTTACTTTAAGCAGTTAAGTAATGGCATGTTCATTATCTTAGTGTTGTATGTTGACAATATGCTTTTAGCAAGCAAAAGCATTGAAGAAATCAACAGGTTGAAGACTCGGATGGCAAGGACATTTGATATGAAAGATCTAGGAGCAGCAAGACAGATTTTGGGCATGGAGATTTTCAGAGACAGGAGCAGTGGTAAGCTGTGGCTATCACAACAGAAGTATATTGAGAAAATACTTGTGAGGTTTGGTATGAACAATGTGAAGCCTGTGTCAGTCCCTTTAGCTTCCCATTTTAAGCTTTCTTCGAGTTTATGTCCTAATACAGATGAAGAAAAGGATTATATGTCTCGAATTCCATATGCCAATGTAGTAGGATGTTTGATGTATGCGATGGTTTGTACTCGACCAGATATTTCACATGCAGTTGGGGTTGTCAGCAGGTACATGGAAAATCCGGGTAAAGAACATTGGTCAGCAGTGAAATGGGTGCTTCGATATCTGAGAGGCACAAGTAGTTATTGTATCACTTACAATAAGAGTAGTGAATTTGTTTGCGGATATGATGATTCCGATTTTGCAGGTGATTTGGATAAGAGAAGGTCAAATTCAGGGTATGTCTTTACTCTTGCAGGTGGAGCTATTAGCTGGATGTCGAAGCTACAGAACATTGTTGCTTTATCCACTACTGAAGCAGAATGCATTGCTGCTTCTCATGCTTGCAAAGAGGCGGTTTGGTTGAAAGGTTTGCTTGGTGAATTTGGTAGGTTGCAGGACAACATCAGGTTACTTTGTGATAGTCAAAGTGCAATACATTTGGCTAAGAATCCGGCCTATCATATTAAATCAAAGCATATTCCAATTAAGTACCATTTTGTAAGACAGGTTATCACTGAAAGGGGAGTCTCTCTTGAAAAGGTGCATACAAAGGAAAATTGTGCAGACATGTTCACGAAACTAGTTTTGTTAGAGAAGCTACGTTGGTGTTTGGCTTCTCTTGGCTTGCAGAAAAAATAAATAATAAAGGAACAGGGCATCAGGCTAATTGTTGTCAAGGTGGAGATTGTTGAGATTTTCTGTTTTGAATAAAATAGGAAAAATCTCAGTAGGTGACAAAAATTAGGAATTTGTTGCTAGATTAGCTCCAGGTTGTTGGGAGGGAGTTAATGCATCCTAAATTTGATGTGAGAGGATTTATGAGGCAGTTAGATTCTCCTTGCTATAAAACAAGTATCCATATGGATGATTTGTGAGAGGGTGTGAGAGTTTTGTAATCTCCTGTTTGATTAATAAAATTGCCGATGCCTATGTTGTGTGGACATAGCCCAGAATGGCTGGGTGAACCATGTTAATTGCTATGTCTTCTGTGTATGGTTTATATGTTGTTGTTGTGGTTTTTCAATTTGCTGCGCACTGACTGCTCTAACAACTGTTAAATTAAAAGAATATTCAATTAAAAAGGGGAATTTATCCATGCAATCATAATATTTATTGACTTCCTAATTCATTGAACAATCAGAGGGGGAAGAGAGTTCACAATAAATCTATAAATGGAAATACTAACTGAAACAAGAGCATAGTAAACTTTGTTGAGATTCAACTAGAAGATCCTAGTGAAAATTATGCACCTACACTAGGATGGAGCCTCAGGCTATTTCTAGGTGGATGTCTATTTATAGATGCATGAGTAAATTATATTTATAGATGATGCTTATTTATAGATGCATGAGCAAATTCTATTTATAGATGAGGTCTATTTATAGATGTATGTGCAAGTTCTATTTATAGATTGCATGTATATTTATAGATGCATGTCGGCTATTATTATCTCTTAATATTACTTGGACAATAAACAATAATATATTCTCAATGAGCACTAAGAAATAGTTAACTGAAGTGGAAAATTAGTTAGCTATATGAAATTCCAATTCAGAGGTTGGTTGGTGGGACATGCAAGTGGACTTACTTGTGACTAAGTGATTTGAAGTTGTAACAGAGTTGGAAGTGTAGTTATGAGAGTTGTAAAGTACTTTAACTCATTTAAATGAGTTCAACTCAGTTGTGCTTGTTGTAACTAGAGATACACTAGTAAGAGATTAGTGAATTAATTATTAATTAATTCTCTCATGCAACTAAATATTTACTAATCCTAACTACATCCATGTCAGATCCAATGGAGACCCAGTTGAGATGTAGGTGAAAGGGACAGTTTGACTATGAGGTGTGACATTAGTGGGTGCACACATGCGAACACACACACAGTGGATGTGCCCATGAGGATTGCCTAGTCAAGGGAATAAGGACTCCATTGATTCAGGGATTTCATAGTGGAGGAATTCTATCTGGAGGTAGTAAATTGGCACATGAATTTGCAAATTTTTGTATGATAGTGTGAGACGATCGTATATTGTACTGAGAGTTCTTGGATTGGAGATTTGTATGAGATTTTTTCATGCTCCATGATATATACATAATATATGATAGCGGGTTTTTTAGATTTATGCTTTCCTGGTAAAAACATCTGTGTTATGTGTGATTGATCTTTCGTCATGATATTGCAATTGGCGATTGTGTTTGAAATTTCGCAAAGATTTTTGTAGAAGAGATTATGTATTTAAGAGTGGCATGTAATTGTGAGATTAGGAAAATCCAGGAAATACAAAATTTGTATTAATTTTCTACATAGCATCAAAGCACAGAAGATTGAAATTTTGAACTAGGTGCTGAGTTTGTTGGTGGAAATAATTCAAATTTGCAGAAACACTTTCTTGGTGCTACAGTTGAGTTAACATTGAATGGATTTCAATGGCTTGTGGCTACAGTATGAACTCGAGGGAAGCTCGAACTAAATTTCTTGGAAGGACAGGATGGAGGCGGTGCTCGAAGATAATGTCTTGATGGAATTCATTGGCAATGATGTTCCTAAGCCCACTTTGATAGATGTTGCATTGCTTCATGCATGGAAAAAGAAAGTGGAAAAGGCAAGGAGGATTCTCTTGGAAGGTGTACGAGACCACATTCTCTCAATCCTTCATGGGAAATCTACACCATATGCTATGTGGAAGTCTTTGACGGATCTCTTCTAAAGCATCAATGACCATAGGAAATTGGTGCTCAAAGATAAACTTAGCAAGATCAAGATGGAAAAGGGCGACAAAATTCCAAAGTATCTCATGAATTTTGTCCATTGTTGGGATGAACTGGGGAGTGTGGGAATAACTATTGCTAATGATGATTTGTTGAGCTTGGCTCTCTTGGGACTTCCCAAGAGTTGGCACAATTATGAAAACTTTGTCAACGAATGGGAAAATTTTTCGAATTGGGAACGACTATGGTCGGATCTAGTGCAGGAGGAGTTCAGGTGGAACACCAGAGATGGCTCTTCATCAAACCATGATGATGAAGAGGATTGTTCTTTGGATACCAAGGTGAAGAAGGCGAAGGGGAAGAAATTTCATTCTAAATCTGAGTCTATAGGAAAGAAGCTGGATATGTCCAAGGTGAAGTGTTTTCACTGTCACGAACATGGGCATCTTGCTACTAACTCTTCGCAGAAGAAGAAGAATAAGAAGGTTGTTGGAACTACAACTGGTGAGGCTCTTTCCTCTCAATTTGAAATTGAATTCTCCTTGATCTCATGCATGGTGTCAAGTGCATTGGGATTAGTGTGGTATTTGGATAGTGGTGCTTCCTTCCACATGACAGGAGATGAGGAGCTTCATAGTGACTTGGAGGAGAAAGATCTCCAAATGCATATAGATATGGGTGACGATGGACGATACAGTGAGACCCGCATTGGTACCATTACCTTTCGGAGGGATTCAGGTAAATCATTTCAATTGAAAGATGTTATGCATGTTCCAGGTCTAAAGAAAAACTTGGTCTCAATTGCAATGTTGTAGGACAGAGGCTATGACGTTGCTTTCAATGATGGAAAATATTTCCTGCAACATAAAACAATGGGTCAAGCCAATAGGATAGGGATTCAAGTTAAGAATATCTACAAGCTGGAGGTAGATGGTTGTGCTGCCATGATGGGCAAGGCGGAAAAAGTGGTGAGCCAGGATGAGGGTGAATTATGGCACGGGCGATTGGAACATCTTCATCAAGGAGCCTTGAAAGTCATGCAACAAATATCTACTAGAATTCCAATGGGAATACTTGCTCAGTTAGATCAGTGCAAGGGTTGCACCATGGGGAAGCATGTAAATTCCACATTTTTTTAAAAGGCGAACCGTGCTTCGGTGATCCTGGAGAGAGTTCACACATACGTGTGTGGACCATTCTCAGTTGCTTCAACAGCAAAACATAAGTATTTTGTTATTTTTGTTGATGAATTTTCATGTCAATGTTGGATCTTCTTCATGCAGAAGAAGGATCAAACATTCCCAAATTTCTGTGACTTTAATGGATTGGTGGAGAAAGAGTCGGGGAAGTAAGTGAAGGCTATAAGGAGCGATAATGGTGGAGAATACATCTCTAATGAATTCAAAGACTTCTACAGCAAAGAAGGAATTCAAAGAGAACTCATAGAGCCTCATAGACCACAGTTAAATGGGGTCGCGAAGAGGAAGAACAGAATGATCATGGGTACAGTACGAGTGATGTTGCATGATTAGGGCCTACCAATTCATTTGTGGGTAGAAGCATGCAACACTGCAGTTTATGTGAAATATCATTGTCCTCATAGAGTACTTGGCATGACTACACCTGAAGAATTTTTCACTGGTAAGAAATCATATGTTTCACACTTTAAGATTTTTGGCTCATCTGTTTATGTTCATGTGACCAAGAACACCTGGAAGAAGTTGGAGCCCCCTGTTGAAGTTTGGATAGTTTCTGGGTATACAAAAACACCCCATAATTATCATGTGTATTTTCTTAACAGTAAGATGGCTATTATGCGATGGGATATAAAATTTGATGAGGGGAATGCCATGTGGTTTTCGCTTGAGAGGGAGCTAGACTTGCATGCGGAGGAGGAATTGTTGGTTCCCAAAGATGAGTCTCTAGATGTGGATCAACCACAGTAGGAGGTTCATGGAGTGGAGGAGTCCAGTCACTCAAATCTAAACATCAGAACTGGCAGAAGGCGTACCACAAAAGCTGATAGGCTCTAACTTCATGTTGCGCAGAATGTAGGAGCCCCTACTTCACAATGCAGAGAAAGACAGTCTCCTAACCAATTTACTGGATACATGGCTCTCATGAGAAAATTTATTGTGACTAAGCCATCTTCCTTTTAGGAAGCAGTGCAGGAGCCCACATGGGTATATGAAATGGTGGAGGAGTATGAATCCATTGTCAGAAACAATGCTTGGGAAATTATTCCAAGGCCGATTGATAAATTAATGGTAGGTTCAAGGTGGATCTACAAGGTAAATCAAGTTGTTGATGGGAGTGTTGAGAAATACAAGGCCAGATTTGTGGTCCGGGGCTTCTCACAGAACAAGGGGATTGATTATGAAGAAACCTTTGCACGTGTCGCAAGGTATTCTTCCATAAGGACCATCCTTGCTCTCTCAGCGCAGATGGGCTTGTGCATTATTCAAATGGATGTGAAGACTACGTTTCTCAATGGGTTCATTTAGGAAGAGGTGTACATAGAGTAGCGTAAAGGATTTGAGATCCTCAGCAGTGAGTCACATGTGTGTCGACTCAAAAGAGCATTGTATGGGCTGAAACAAGCACCTCGTGCTTGGTACACTCGGATAAAAAACTATTTCACCAGACCGGGCTTCACCAAATGTGAGGCGAATAAAAACCTATAAAAATTTTTGGTGGAGGGTAAGATTTTAATCATTTTTCTTTATGTTGATGATTTAATACTGACTGGTGATGAGCAACTGATGCACTCATGCAAGGAGGACCTTACAAAGGAGTTCGAGATGAAGGATATGGGCCTCCTTCATTATTTCCTTGGATTGGAAATATGGCAGCGAGATGGTGAAATTTTTGTGTCTCAATGCAAGTATGCAAGGGATATACTGGGTATGTTTCACATGGAATGCTACAAACCCATGGATACTCCTCTTCCAAGAAACTGGAGGTAATACGATGCTACATCTGGAGAGGTAGTGAATGTTACTGTCTATCGAGGGTTAGTGGGTTCGCTAATCTATCCAGTGCACATGAGACCACACATTTGCTGTGTGGTTAACCAACTAAGTGATCCAGGTGGATATCGGTGGCCACCCACCTATTCCATTTGGACCCGCACCATCAATTCTTGCAGCTTTTCACATTCAGCACAACTTACTATTTTTAGCAGGTTTTCGAGTCCTCCACTCTCGGAGCTGTTTTGGGGCCCTAACGATCCAAGTGGACATTGGTGGCCAGTCACCTATTCAATTTGAACCCCCACCATCTGTTCTTTCATTTTTTAAGTTGTAGCACAACTTACTATTTTTAGCACTTTTTTGGGTCCTGGACTTGCAGAGTCATTTTGAGGGCCTAAACAACATTTTTTGGGCATATTTTGTCTGTTGAATATGATTCCATTCTGGAATGGACATTCACAACAATAGTTGTTTTCCTCGAATAGATCTTTCTAATGATGTATCAAACATGTAAAACGGAGATCGTATGCCAAAGTTACGTCCCCGGGAAGTTGAAACACCAATTTACCCAAATGGGGCCCATAGTTTTGGCTCTTCATCTCCTAGCATTAATTTTTTGGACGTTTAGAGTTATCCATTGTTTCTCAATAATAAATAGGCCCTCGAGCCTCATTGTAACATAGTTCAGAACTTTGTAGTTGCCACATCTCTTCTTAGAGATTCGCTACTAGCACCCTAGCTATTTTATTTTCATTATGTCTGTAAGCATATTTATGTTATTTGATATTAATAAAATGAAGCATTATTTCCGCTACATCTCTATGTTTATGGTTATTTTTGTATTCTGTTGTGTTCTTGCATAAAATCTGGATAAGTGGTATCAGAGCGGTCTGCTCTTTCTTTGTTTTTCTTTGCATGTCCCCAACGCGGTTAGGGTATAAGGAGTTAGGGCTCGATCTGGTTGAATGCTTGCAAGATTTGCCTCGCAAACCTCGATGACCTCTTGTGGTGGAAGAAAAGAAAGATGAGGGAGCAGGAGATCCTTTCAAAATATTGCTCAAGGAGGCCCTCAAGAAACAAAGGAATGCAATGATGGATAACTTTGCTCAAATCCTTCAACGACTCCCCACATATGGTGCATCTGCATCCAACAGCTGCTTTGGAGGCACGAATCCCTTCAAGGTACAATTAAACATTGACATTCCTATATTCGAAGGCCAAATAGATGTAGACATTATAGATAGATGGTTGAATTTGCTAGAAGGGTATTTCTCCATCCATGATTTCTCTGACCGAGAAAAGATTGTTTTTGCACTCCTCAAAGCTGTCCCCCATGTCAAAGACTGGTGGGAAACCTACTGTGAGCAAGAGGACGAAGGGGAACCCTCTTTGTTCTCGGCCACACCCACTTGGAATTCGTTCCGAGATGGCATCAAGGAAAAATATTACCCCATGGGGAGCTATGAGGATAAATACATCCAATGGAGCACGTTGCAGCAAGAAGGGGATCAAGATGTGCACGAACTGACGAATTTGTTCTATACCCTACACACAAAGTTGGGTATTAAAAATTCAGAGGGACATTTGGTGCTCAAGTACCAAGGCTATCTGCACAAATACTTTTAGGAGGAAATGGAGTTCCTCAACATTACATCGCTTGGCACGGTATATCGCTATGCCACCAAGATCGAGCAGAAATTTAAGTAGAAGAAGTGAGACTTTGGATCTGCGAATCCTAAAGGTGCCCCCAAACCAATGAACAAGGGGCAAGGCCAAAGCGGTGCAACTTAGAAAAACACCACAAATACAAAGAAGGACACAGGGAAGTGGTGTGAATTTGATAACAGTCCCACTCATAGCACAAATGAGTGTCGGGTAAAATAGTCATTGGTGGACAAACTAAAGGCACCCAAATCAGATGTATTTTCTGATCCTGAGTTAGAAATAGACAAAGGTAATGACAAAGGGAAGAAGATCATTCATGCGGATCACAGTGCCATTGTTGCCACCACCAAGATCCAGAGGGAGGATATAGAGGAGGGGGAGCGCCTCTTCCATTCGAAGATGTGGGTGAAGGGTTGTCTGATGCAATTTCTTGTCTATAGCGGAAGCCAAAAGAACCTCATTTCAGCATAGGTTGTAAAGTGGCTCAACCTACCAACCATAGCACACCCACAGTTGTATACCATCGGGTGGCTCCACCCAAGGAGAGATCTCTGCATCTGCCAGCAGTGCCACATTCTCTACAGTATCAAGCCATTCACGAATGAGGTATTGTGTGATGTTGCTACTCTTGATGTAGCTGATGTGTTATTGGGCCACCCATACTTGTGGAGGCGACATGCTGTGTATGAGTCTAGGCCTCATGCTATTGTTATTACTTTGGGAAATAACTTGTACAGGATACTGGAGGTAATACCTCCTCCTACCATCTCTTTTACTACTGCAAAACAACGCAGTAAGATTGTTTCCCAAACCAGGAAATTTATTTTCCTTAAAACTCACTTATAGGGAAAGAAGAATATTTTGGCCACAACCTCAAAACAGGGCTCCCCTGCACGGCTGCAACATATGGACAAAGTCATAGAGGAATACGAGGAAATTTTCTCCTCACTCACAGAGGTTCTTCTACATTGTCAGGACAAGCACTCCATTGATTTGACCCCTGACGCATCGCTGCCTGGTGTTGCCATACCTCATGTGACTACAGAGACAGAATCCGTGCATGTACTATCTGAGGCTAATAACGAAACCAAATTTACTAATTGCATCCAGCATGTCCACCCGAAGGTCCATGACATCTTTGACAACATAACGTCCCTCATCTCATGGAGGATCTCAATGCAATGGGGAAAATTTCTTGTTAAGGAGGGAGGAATGACCAGGTGGATATCAGTGGCCACCCACCTTTTCCATTTGGACTCGCATCAATAATTCTTGGAGCTTTTCACATTGAGCACAACTTACTATTTTTAGCAGGTTTTTGGGTCCTCCACTCCCCGAGCCGTTTTGGGGCCCTAATGATCTAGGTGGACATTAGTGGTCACCTACCTATTCCATTTAGACTCCCACAATCAGTTCTTTTAGTTTTTAAGTTGCAGCACAACTTACTACTTTTAGCAGTTTTTTGGGTCCTGAACTTCCGAAGTCGTTTTGAGGCCCTAAACGATGTTTTTTGGGCACAGTTTTTTCAGCTAATATGATTATGTTCTGAAATAAACATTCGCGACAAAAATTATAGTCCTCGGATATATATTTCTAACGATGTATCATATGCATCAAACGGAGATCGTATGCCGAAGTTACGTCCCCGGGAAGTTGAAACACCAATTTACCGAAACAGGGCCCATAGTTTTGGCTCTTCATCTCCTAGCATTAAGTTTTTGGACGTTTAGAGTTCTCCATTGTTTCTAAATAATAAATAGGCCCTCGAGCCTCATTGTAACATAGTTCAGAGGTTTTTAGTTGCCACATCTCTTTTCAGAGATTCGTTACCAGCACCCTAGCTATTTTATTTCCATTATGTCTGTTAGTATGAATTCTTCGTCGAGGTGTACGAAAAAGAACCACTTTAGCTACGCATAACTAATAGCCCTAACAACAATAGAGGCTGCCAAACATCTTCAGATCTGCGATTAGTAATTAAAATGCTGCAACAAACAGATCTATAAATGGAAAGACATTAAGCAGTAAAGTAAAGGGTTTGCTCCATGCATCCAACAGACAAGACAAGAACACAATTTTTTGAAAGAATTTTATATTACAGGGCACCTGGGAGGAAAACAATAAGGTGTATTCAGATCTCGTCAATGGGATGGGTTCTTTGTAGTCCTCAGCACTTCAGATCTAAGCTTTCTCTCTCTTGTAGATGTAGAAAACCCAATGCAGAAAATAGAGCTCAATGGGAGCAAATGATAGAAATGAGACCAAGTGTATAGATCCAGAGTGATCTAGTAGGCAACAAAAGGTGAGGAATGATGGGGAAAACCCTCCTATTTATAACAAAATATTGGGTCATTCTAGATCTTGGTGCATGATTAAAATAATGTTAACCAAATCTAGATCCACCTTTACGGAATATTTTATTATTATTTGTTGGAGGGAAAGGGTGTTTGACTTGGGTCAAATCCCTTGATTAGTGAAAAATAAATAAATAAATGATTTATTTATCTTTTTAAGGAAGTGGTTGGGAGATAATCAAATAAATAATGATTTATTTGATTAATGGTGGGTGATTTGGTCATATTTAACAAGGAATATTATATAAATAAGATTTAAATAAGTATTCCTAGAAAATGACAAGATAACTAAGGGTTTATCTCATTAATTTCTTTGTTTTTGGGTTAAACATGACTGGGAATAATAATTAAATTATGGTTTAATTAATTATTCCATGAGGAAAATCAAACAAATATAGGTTTGTTTAATATTTCCTTTTGGGGTTTCCTAATTTAACATAGTGAAAGCAGTTTTACTTAGGGTAAAACTGGTCTTACATGGTGTACTTGGGTCCATATAATGATAAAAGGTTAGATGACCAAAAAATGGTGTAACAATGTCTGTAATCATATTTCTATTATTTGATACTAATGCAATGAAGCATTATTTCCACTGCATCTCTATGTTTATGGTTATTTTTGTATTCTGTTGTGTTCCTGCATAAAATTTGGATAAGTGGTATCAGAGCGGTCTGCTCTTTCTTTGTTTTTCTTTGCATGTCCCCAACGCGGTCAGGGTATAAGGATTTAGGGCTCAATCTGGTTGAACCCTTACAATATTAGCCTCTCAAACCCCAATGACCTCTCGTGGTGGAAGAAAAGAAAGATGAGGGAGCAGGAGATCCTTTCAAAATATTGCTAGAGGAGGCCCTCAAGAAACAAAGGAACGCGATGATGGATAACTTTGCTTAGATCCTTCAAAGACTACCCACCTATGGCACATCTGCATCCAATAGCCACTCTGGAGGGGCAACTCCCTTCAAAGTACAATTAAACTTTGACATTCGTATATTCGAAGGCCAAATATATTTAGACATCGTAGATAAATGGTTGAATTTGCTGGAAGGGTATTTCTCTATCTGTCATTTCTGTGACCGAGAAAAGATTATTTTTGCACTCCTCAAAGCTGCTCCCCATGTCAAAGATTAGTGGAAAACCTACTGTGAGCAAGAGGACGAAGGGGAACCCTATTTGTTCTCGGCCACACCCACACGGAATTCATTCCGAGATGACATCAAGGAACAATATTACCCCGTGGGGAGCTATGAGGACAAATACATCCAATGGACCACACTGCGGTAAGAAGGGCATCAAGATGTGCATGAACTGACAAATTTGTTCCATACCCTACTCACAAAGTTGGGTATTAAAGATTCAGAGGGACATTTGGTGCTCAATTAGAAAGGTTGTCTGCACAAATACTTTTAGGAGGAAATGGAGTTCCTTGACATTACATCGCTTGGCACAGTATATCACTATGCCACCAAGATCGAGCAGAAATTTAAGCAGAAGAAGCGAGACTTTGGATCTGCGAATCCGAAAGGTGCCCCCAAACTGATGAACAAGGGGCAAGGCCAAATCGGTGCGACTTAGAAAAACACCACAAATACAAAGAAGGACATAGGGAAGTGGTTTGAATTTGATAACAGTCCCACTCACAACACAAATGAGTGTCAGGCCAAACAGTCATTGGTGGCCAAACTAAAGGCACCCAAATCAGATGCATTTTCTGATCCTGAGTCAGAACTAGATAAAGGTAATGACAAAGGGAATAATATCATTCATGCAGATCACAGTGCCATTGTTGCCACCACCAAGATCCAGAGGTCCTTGAGCCTCATTGTAACACAGTTCAGAGGTCTATTGCCACCACATATCTTCTCAGAGATTCGCTACCAGAACCCTAGCTATTTTATTTCCATTATGTATGTAAGCATATTTATGTTATTTGATATTAATGAAATGAAGTATTATTTCCGCTGCATCTCTATGTTTATGGTTATTTCTGTATTTTGTTGCATTCCTGCATAAAATTTGGATCAGTGGTATCAGAGCAGTTTACTCTTTCTTTGTTTTTCTTTGCATATCCCCAACGTGGTCAGGGTATAAGGAGTTAGGGCTCAATCTGGTTAAACCCTTGCAATATTAGCGTCGCAAACCCTGGCAACCTCCCATGGCAGAAGAAAAGAAAGATGAGGGAGCAGGAGATCCTATCAAAATATTGCTTGAGGAGACCCTCGAGAAACAAGGGAAAGTGATGCTGGATAACTTTGCTCAGATCCTTCAACGACTGCCCACCTATGGCGCATCTGCATCCAATAGAAACTCTGGAGGTGGCACTCCCTTCAAGGTACATGTAAACTTTGACATTCTGATATTTACAGGCCAAATAGATGCAAACATCATAGATAGATGGTTGAATTTGCTGGAAGGGTATTTCGCGGTCCATGATTTCTCTAACTGAGAAAATATTATTTTTGCACTCATAAAAGTGGCCCCCCATGTCAAAGACTGGTGGGAAACCTATTATGAGAAAAAGGACGAAGGGGAACCCTCTTTTTTCTCGGCCACACCCACTTCGAATTCATTCCGAGACAGCATCAAGGAACAATATTACCCCATGGGGAGCTATGAGGACAAATACATCCAATGGACCACGTTATGGCAACAAAGGGATCAATATGTGCGCAAACTGACGAATTTATTCCATACCCTATGCATAAAGTTGGGTATTAAAGATTGAGAGGGACATTTGGTGCTCAAGTACCGTGGTTGTCTGCATAAATACATTCAGGAGGAAATGGAGTTCCTTGACATTACATCGCTTGGCACGACATATCGCTATGCCACCAAGATCAAGCTAAAATTTAAGCAAAAGATTCAAGACTTTGGATTTGCGAATCCCAAAGATGCCCTCAAACCGAAGAATAAGGGGCAAGGCCAACGTGATGCGACTCAGAAAAACACCGCAATTCCAAAGAAGGACACAGGGAAGTGGTGTGAATTTCATAACAGCCACACTCATAGCACAAATGAGTGTCAGACCAAATAGTCATTGGTGGCTAAACTAAAGGCACCAGAATTAGATGCATTTTCTGATCTTGAGTCAGAACTAGAGAAAGGCAATGACAAAGGGAAGCAGATCATTGATGTGGATCCCAGTACCATTGTTGCCACCACCAAGATCTAGAGGGAGGATCCATAGGATCCAGAGGAGGGGAACCACCTCTTCCATTCGTAGATGTGGGTGAAGGGTTCTTTGCTGCAATTTCTTGTCGATAGCAGAAGCCAAAAGAACCTCATTTTAGTAGAGGTCATGAAGTGACTCGACCTACCAACCATAGCACACCCGTAGCCGTATACCATCGTGTGGCTCCACCCAGGGAGAGATCTCTGCATCGGCTAGTAGTGCCGCCTTCTGTATAGTATCAAGCGTGTTACACAGCAATTTGTCACCGTCCCTGCAATCCCCCGTCCCACACATTGGAGGGCTCATTCTGTGACCTGTGAGCAGTGACATGACTTGAAACCACTTTCATGACATCCCTCTAAGCATGGACTTTCATTACCCTAAAGACAACTCCTTGTGAAAAACCTTAAAAACACCCCTTTTTGCATTGGCGCGGGTAGCGAGTTCAGTACTCGTGCCAATGGGGGAAATCCTTCAAAGAGGGCGTGCCAATTGGCGCTCTATCTCAGAGTCGCACTTGCACTAGCCATTTTAAGGAGTGTTTAAAAAAAAAAAATGGCGGAAGTTTCATCCCAACCAATTCATAAACTGGTATCTATCTTGAGTTGGGAGGTTTGGCTCCGGATCTCCATGTAGAGGAAGGGGTTTTCCACCTCTCATGGAAGCTTCCTTGAGGATAGGGCCAATCCCATGATTATAGGGATCCCAACTCCCCTTCCTCCATCTATAAAAGCTTGCTCATCTCCTTTGCAAGCTAGTTCCCAAGAGCCATCAGAGCCTAATGCTGCAAGAGCCTTGATTCATTCCCTTAAGGCCGAGTTCAAGCAAGGAGACTATTGTCGAGACATTCAAAGAGAAAGGCTTGTCCCATCCCTAACGGGCTTTTTCGAGACGTGTTCCACTAGCAACCCTCCGAAGGAGAATTCAACGTCAGAGCTAGGTTGTATCCTCCTTTGATTGATTAATAATAAACAACTATTGGTTATGGTTCCACTCTTGTTGTTGATTATGATAATGAGTTATGTCTTCTCTGACTGACATATAGTTGCATATACTAGATTTTATGCTTGCATTTGTTTTGTTTCTTGCGTGTGCAGGTGTCCGAACACAGAGATCATGAGGATCAGGATCTGCCGGAGCTAAGGAACGGGAGCGCTACTTTGTCTACCAACGACAGCGTTGGATTCTAGGTAAGCCTTCATCGCTAGTTGGTTTACTTGCAATTAGGAACCTGCACTATAGCGTGTGACTATTGTTGCTAGACCCGGTCTGGGCTAGTAGGGGTCGCCTCTATCCACAGAGGGGATTTACCTCCAAAACAAATTGGTGACTCTGCTGGGGATCGTCTAGCTTGTTGTTGTTTGTTTTATAAGTTATAGACAGAGCCTAAAGTTAGCCAGATAGCCTTTGAAACGCTCTTGCTCTGCAATTGCAAAGTAGATCAAAGCTGCTTCAGTCAATCCCTGGTCTAGTTTGTAAACTGAACACTTGGAGTATTGTCTTGTCTTTTCGGTTGATTCTCGATTCTGCTTGCTTGATCAGCTCTTTTGGCTAGCTCTTTATGTGAATTTGGCTTTTGGTTAGCTTGATCATCACTAGTCTGCTTGTTGGATTGCTTTTTTTTATCTTTCCATAGCAAAGTCGACTGGCGTGCTTTACAGCCTGACAGTCGCGCCCATTGGCGCAGGTTGCTAGTGTATTACCCGCGCTAATTCTTTTTTGGTGCTAGTTTCAGCCTCACAGTCGCACCAATCCTGTGAGGTGCTAGGGTTTGCTCTGTTCTGAGATTCCTGATCTTGATCTATGTGTTTGGTATTGTTTTTTCAACTGCTTGAGTGTTCTGGAGCCTTGTTTGACTGACTGCGACCTTCATCCTTTGGTTGTTTTCCCGTTTCCATCGATTTCACGTTCTAGCCCTAGGGCATCTAGGTGCTCTTGTGTGTCGAGCCTCCCTTGGGAGTTTTTGGTTTTTATTGGTTCAGTCAACCTTTTGATTGCTCCTCTGCATTCGTTTAGTGGTTGTTTATCATTTTATTGCGTTATTTGGGTGATTATTCTCTTCGTCATTCAAATTTCGTTTTGTCACGCTTTGGGCCTAGATTACATGGTTCATTTGAGTCTTGGAGATTCTACTTGAAGTGGCGAGTCTGATCTTGGTTGGGAGAAATTTTTTTTTTTTTCATTTTCAGGCATTGGCACTTGTTGTCAGTTAGCAACCCGTGCCAATTAGCGGTTGGCGCTAGTTGTCAGTGAGCAAGTCATGCCAATTTTAGGGTGTATGAAAATTGAGACTTTTTCCCTAAATCCTTCACCAGTGTGTCTATCCCTTCTGGTCTTTTCACTGTATGAGCATAGATTACATTGCTCATTGTTTGGAATGTCTTCTTTCCATGATTGCTTGATGTAAAAGGGAATGAATGCCTTGTTTTGATCTCGTGCTTTGGAAGTCCTCTTTGTGCTTGACCTCATATGTCTTATAGCCTGTTGAGGAATTTCATTACAAAGTGTTTTGAAACAACGATTGCATTCTTAGAGTTGGTTTACATCTCTTTTGCCTTCATCCTTCATTAAGAATATTTTCGTTCTTTTAGTTTTCATCTCATAGTTTGCTTTTCGTTAAAATGCATTAGATCACATTGCATTGAAAATTATTTTTTGAGATCCATCATTGAACTTAGATTACATTGTTTAATGATTGAAAACTAGAAATCGCTTCGAGTGCATTCTCTTTCATTAAAAGCATGCATTAAGTAGATTCTCATTTCATCGAAAAATGCATTGAGTGCATTCTTATCATTTGAAAAGGAAAAGGAAATTGTGCATAGATTACAATTGCATAGTTTTCGAAAAAATAAAAAAGAGGATTTTGCATAGATTACATTGCATTATTTGCGTCGTTGAATGTTTGAAATTACTTTTGGATAGTGAAAGTCATCTAGTTTGGAAAAATTTCGTTTGCAGTGTTGTTGTTTGTTGCATCATTGTTTGAAGTTCTTCCCTTAACTAGATAGCATTCATCGAATTGAAAAGATTTCTTTTCTCATATAGCTGCATATAGGAGATTGTTAGATGACATGCGGTAGGGCCTTGAAACCGAAACATAATTGAAGATCAACCTTAAAATTTATTCAATTTACACTATGGAAACATTGAAACATTAACAAAATATTTAGAGGTCTAGGTTAGAGACGTGTTCCGGCATCATTAAACCTAGTAGCTGTCGTTTGCCTCTTAGCTTTAGATAGCACTAGTACGGACTTGTGCTCCCCGTACCATCACGTATATAAAGGGAGACCCCACTAGGTTTCTATCCTTTATCCATAGGAAGTCGAGTCTGCCACCCTATACCTATGATACACTGGACACAGCATTTGGGGAGATTTTCTGCACATACGTTAATTCCTTGGTTGATTTCTCTTTCATTTTGAAACCAAGGTGTATATTGCAGTTCACGATTATTTGGTACACCCTTTGCCTAGATTACCAGAGTAGTCATTTGATCTTTTCTGACTCTTTAAATTTGAAAGGATCACCAAGCGCTTGTCCTTTCACGCTTGATTCAAAACTGAAAGAGATAAAGTCACCTTTCATCCATTTCTCGACTCTTAAAACATGAAATGGTGAAGTTTCTAAGTTTCAATGTGGTAAAATAAATCACCCGCGATCACATGCCCTGTTAGATTTTTCTTGTTGGTCATTTGATTGTGTGCCTTGGTTTTTAGCCCGTGTGCGGTTTTGAGTTGTTTCGATGGAAACTTTTCCGAAGTTCACCAACCAAGGAATCGCCTCCGATGGGAATCCTAGTCCTTTTCCTCCTTTTGGAAATGTTGGCGCTCCTTATATGGCAACTTTGTCCCTTCCTGGGTTAACTGTTGGGTTGCCTGTTTGGTTGTTTTGAACCTCTGTGGTCTCGAATGTCTTGGCTACTGTTCAATCAGTTCCTCTGCCTGAACAACGTTATGTTGATACCAAGGTGGACCTCTCCCCTTTTTCGCCTGTTTCTGTGTCCTCCTCTTCTACTTCGCCTAGTGAAAGTCTGGATTCGAGTAACCAGGTGGCTAAGAAGAAGAAGAAGAAGACAAAGAAGAATAATTCTGATGCGAGAGCCTAAAAGTGCAGCTACTGCTTCTGTAACATCTCCTCTTGATAAACCTTCCAACCCTCCGCGGAAAGTGAAGTTCCCTTGCATGTTGTGCATGGGAGACCATCTTCTTTGAGACTGCCCTGGCATTCCCAAGGTGCTTGAAGTATGGTCCAACGGTCTTCCGTCGTTGCCTTTGGCTTTCGGGAGTCAAGTTGGGGGCACGTCTTCAGCTAGTGCTGCTAAGGCTCCTAAGAAGCAGGGTAAGCTTACCAATCCCTGTAAGTTGTGTGAAGGGCACCATGCCATTCACCTTTGTCCTTATATGGATGAAGCCAAGTGAGTGTTGGACAACTCGACTGTTTCTAAACCATGCGTTCCTGCTGGTTATAAACAGCTTTCTTCGAGTCTTCCACCTGATGATGCCACGATTGGTCAAGAGTCATCCTTGGTCAATCCCGCTCCCTCGGAGATTCAAATTCAGGAATCCATCCCTAACCAACCATTGGTCGTGGGATCGGTTGAGCTGGCTCCATCTACGGTGCGCCAGCTCTTTTCCGTCGAGAGTGGATCTCACACCCCCCATGTTCTTCTGGTTTCTTCAGATTCCTCGAACTTGGAGAAAGATTCTCCTGTCCCCATATCTCAAGAAGCTGCTCCTCCACCTCCTGTGATGGAGGTCCCAGAGGATATCCCTCCCGCCTTCAAGATGGAAGTTGTGGAGGATGCTCCTTCTTCTTCCATAACACCAAGGGAAGACTATCTTGGTTCGATGGTAGCCCCTCCAAGTAGTTTGGTCGCTTCCTTTGATTGGAATCGATTTGCAGGATACCGCCTTCCATCTTATGTGCCTTTCGACATCACAATACAAGCTTTTGGTTTGGTCGTACCCAGCACCATAATAGAAAAAGGCACATCTGTTAGTATTTTATCCTCGACTACTTGGCAAGCTTTCGGTTCGCCACCGCTTGTGCATGTTACGTAGAATTTGTTGGCATTTAATAGAAGAACGAGTCAACCGTTAGGGATCCTTCCAAGGTTACCTGTTACTTTGGGAGGTAAAACTGTCCATATGGACGTGATGGTTGTTCCTGGCCCCTTGGATTTCAATCTGCTCCTAGGCCGCGATTACACCTATGCCATGGGAGCGCTTGTCTCCTCCCTTTTTCGTGTGGTCTGTTTTCCACATGAAGGATGGATCATGACCATTGATCAACTTTTGTTCTTTGGTCCTGATGTGGCAGCTGGCCCACCATCATCCCTTCCTAGTTTTTATCCACCCGTTGTATCTGCCCCACCGTAGGTCAACTATGTGGCTACCTACCCCGTGCCTGTACTCAGTGATGATGCCGTCATGCATAGGGTGCTGGGGGCATTGGGTCCTGACTTCTAGGATGTTTTCCTTCCATCGAGAGTGGAACTCTTGGAAGCGATGAGTTCTTGTTCATTATGATGAGGTCTATCGGAGCATAGTTCATTTTCCTGTGTGAAGCTCCTTAAAAAATGAAACAAGGTTGTTAGAGCATAGTTCTTTTTCTTGTGTCAAGCTCCTTAAAAAATGAAACAAGGTCATTTGAGGATAGTTCTTTTAATGTGTCAACCTCGTTAAAACAATGAAACACGTTCCCATTCAATTCGAGTGTTTGATAAGATCTTGTAAAATCCCAGTCGACTCTGTCTCTGGATCTCGTAACTTGAACCTTCACTCCATCTGCCTTTCATATGGATTGAAGCTTGGGGGGCATGTACCTTGAATTGAGTCACCATGCTGGGGGCATGCTTATTTTTTTTCAAGCATAGTTTGTTTCCATTTAAAGCTTGTGTAAAAATGAAACCGGTTTCAAGCATAGTTTATCTTTGTTTCAAGCTTGTGTAAAAATGAAACCAACTTCAAGCAAAGTTTCTTGATTTCAAGCTTGTGTAAAAATGAAACCATTCCCATTTTACCTCTTATGATTGCCATTTTATCAGCGTGTTTTTTCCAGAAGAGCCTTGGTTTTCTCACTCCATCGTCACTATCTGCTTGGCAGATCATATGCCTTCACTTGGTTGTTTTACCCATTCCTGAGGAACCGCTGCGATGAGTGGTCTTATTAGCCAGCCTATTGACTTTTATCTTGTTCATAGTAGTTCCACCATTACCGAAACCAGTTGCTACCCCTTATACCACTCGTTCCTCCAGGAAGAGTCATCTTTCAACTCTTTTCTAACTCTCTAAACATGAAAAGATTTCCGAGTTGCTTGTCGTTTTTATCTCGTTAAAGTGGCTACGAAACGACATCTACCCAGTATACGTTTACCCCTTTTTCGAGCTGGGATAGATTATTTACGAAAAAGGAATACCCTAGCCTATCGCGACTAGGAGGTTTTCTTAGACATAGTTTTCTACCTTTTCAGATCTGAGGAACTATTTACGAAAAGGGACTATTGGAGTTTACTTTTCTGCTGTCTTTTCAAACTCTCTAAACATGAAAAGATGCCGAGTTTTTCCTTTGTTAGAATCGTTAAACCCTGATGACATCGGATTCAGTCGTAATGACGCTATTCGAGTCTCTCCTTCCTAGGGCTCATTAAATGTACTAGGATGGGCTTATATAGAAAGCATATGGTATCCTCTTTGAGCTTGTGTAAAAATAAAGAGGTACTCGCCAGAAATGGTGGGGAAAATTGAACCAACACCATTGTCGTGTCGGCAGTATGTCGCTCTTGAACATGGCACTTGTCTGCATTTGTGTTGGGTTGGGGATATCTCATCTCGTTTTTCACTTGCCTCCGTGTGTTTGGGTGATCCCTTTTGACCTCTCATCTTCTCTTTGCCTCGTCATCATGACCTTTGATCTGTTGATGTCAAATACTGCCAAATCCACTGTCGTGCCGCCGATATGTTCAAGAGAAGTTGACCTCTGCAAGTACCAACCTTCCTCTAATTCTCATCTGATCCTGATTCACAAAGACATTATGTTCCTCTGTCTCATGTCGAAGATGTGGGAAAAACTATGGCCCACCTTCGATCAAGGTCACTTCCTATCGACTTCAGCTCATTATCCAGGAAACTGATCTAGAGACTCCCTTCTGGTGCCTTGGAGCTTGCATGCCTCAATGGTAGGTTCTTCGCGTTCAACGTGAGGTTTTCATCATTGGCCTCCGATCGAGTGATTCTACGGGTGTTCGACACCAGCTCACTGATTCACATGCCGTAGATTGTACCTATAGTACCTCGAGGGCCATTTTCATCATAGGTGGTACCTCTCACATCTGTTAACAACTTTCATCACTGGCTGGTAATCAGACAATGTTCTTGCATGTTCGACTTCAGCTCATTTATTCGCATGCTTGAACTTGTACTCTGTTCGGGTCGAGATGGAGTGCAAGACCCTGGATTTTGTCTGTTAGAATCTAGGCTGCGATTTTGTGGATTATTATGATTGGTTACATGACTAATTCACTGGATGGATGTGACCATACCTAAGTCTATTTATCGATCCTTACTGGATGGTTGCGTCCATGATTCAGATCTGGATTATTGTATACTATGTTATGGATGGTTGCACCCATACCACATATATATCATGTATTTGAGATATCAGTTGTACTTCTCTAAGCAGGTTTTCTAACGGCGGAGTTTTCAGTTGGACACGTTCTCGTAAAGCATTTCACCCCTCTCTCTCTCTCGAGCCTCATGCTTTAGGGGGCATCTGTTACACAGCAATTTTTCACCGTCCCTGCAATACCTTGTCCTGCACATTAGAGGGCTCATTCTGTGACCTGTGAGCAGTGACATGACTTGAAACCACTTTCATGAAATCCCTCTAAGCATGGGCTTTCATTACCCTGAAGACAACTCCTTGTGAAAAACCCTAAAAACACCCCTTTTTGCATTGGCACGGGTAGCCAGTTCAGTACTCGTGCCAATGGGGGAAATCCTTCAAAGAGGGCACGCCAATTGCCGCTCTGTCTCATAGTCGCACTCGTGCCAGCCATTTTAAGGAGTGTTTTTTAAAAATAAATTGGGAAAGTTTTGTCCTAACCAATTCGTAAACTGGTATCTATCTTGAGTTGGGAGGTTTGGCTCCGGATCTCCATGTAGAGGAAGTGGTTTTCCACCTCTCATGGAAGCTTCCTTGAGGATAGGGCCAATCCCATGATTATAGGGATCCCAACTCCCCTTTCTCCATCTATAAAAGCTTGCTCATCTCCTTTGCAAGCTAGTTCCCAAGAGCCATTAGAGCCTAATGCTACAAGAGCCTTGATTCATTCCCTTAAGTCCGAGTTCAAGCAAGGAGACTATTGTCGAGACATTCGAAGAGAGAGGCTTGTCCCATCCCTGACGGGCTTTTTCGAGACATGTTCCGCTGGCGACCCTCCGAAGGAGAATTCAACATTAGAGCCAGGTTGTATCCTCCTTTGATTGATTAATAATAAACGACTATTGGCTATGGTTCCACTCTTGTTTTTTATTATGATAATGAGTTATGTCTTCTCTGACTAACATATAGTTGCATATACTGGATTTTATGCTTGCGTTTGTTTTGTTTCTTGCGTGTGCAGGTGTCCGATCACGGAGATCGTGAGGATCGTGATCTGCCGGAGATAAGGAACGGGAGCGCTACTTTGTCTACAAGCGACAGTGTTGGATTCCAGGTAAAAATTCATCGCTAGTTGGTTTACTTGCAATTAGGAACCTGCACTATAGCGTGTGACGATTGTTGCTAGACCCGGTCTGGGCTAGTAGGGATTGCCTCTATCCGCAGAGGGGATTTACCTCCACAACAAAGTGATTCACAGATGAGGTATTGTGTGATGTTGCTCCTCTTAATGTAGTTGATGTATTATTGGGCCAACCATGATTGTGGAGGAAACATGCTATGTATGAGTTACTTTGGGAAATAACTTGTACAGGATACGAGAGGTAGTACCACCTCCTGTAATCTCTTTGACTACTGCAAAAAAATGCAGTAAGATTGTTTCCCAAACCAAGAAATTTATTTTCCATACAACTCACTCACAGGGAAAGAAGAATATTGTGGCCACAACCTCGAAACAAGGCTCCCCTGTATGGCTGTAGCAGATGGACAAAGTTTCCTCACTCACATAGGTTCCTCTACACTCTCATGACAAGCGCTCCATTGATCTGACCCTCGACGCACCACTGCGTGATGTTTCCATACCTCATGTGACTACACAGACAGAATCCACACATGTACTATCTAAAGTTGATAAAGAAACGAAATTTACTAATTGCATCCAGCATGTCTGTCCGCAGGTCCATGACATCTCTGACAATGTAACATGCCTTATCTCATGGAGGATCTCAATGCAATGGGGTCCATTACTTCTTAAGGAGGGAGGAATGATCTAGGTGGATATCAGTGGCCACCCACCTATTCCATTTGGACCCGCACCATAAATTCTTGTATCTTTTCACATTCAGCACAATTTACTATTTTTAGCAGGTTTTCGGGTCCTCCACTCCTGGAGCCGTTTTGGGGTCCTAATGATCTAGGTGGACATTGGTGGCCACCCACCTATTCCATTTGAACCTGTTGGCTCAAGGGGTTTGAGGGGTCCTGACCCAGGTTTGGATGTTCAAGGTCTGCCAACAAACCCCTATACTACTGGCCCTTTCGGCAATGACCTGCTTGCGCAGGCCAAAGTCTCACCTGAAGTAGTATGGGTGGGTGATGGAACCAGGTTTATGCACCCTAGGAGAGGGTAGGTAAGTCAAGGGGAGCTGTGTTCACCTTGATCGTGACCTGATCATGTATCACTGAGCCTAGATTCCCTTCACATCCATGTGCGCAATAGCAATATTACTCACAAAACTTAATAGATCTAGAATACATATAACAATACACATCTATTTCAAATATTCTTGTAGGAACCAAGTAGAACAAACCCAGATCATAGCATAAATAAGTAAACAAGTATGTTCGCAACTTAACCAATAAAATAGCAGCATATACTAAGTAATCAAGATGTCACAGATTCATATCACAGTAATTCCAGTGGATTCAGATAGGCAACAATGCTTCCTCATTCATTAATCTTTCAGATCTATGTATGAAACCCAAAAAACCCAACCTGCGCACATAGCAGCAGGGTCTACACACAATAGGACAGAGGCCCTTCATGCACACAACAGCGAGAGTCCTTACCCGAAAACCTTGACTAGATCTATCAATTTTCACTTAGTAGCAATCTCTTATCATTCTTAGCCTCTTCTACAACTCAAAAAGGTTCAAGTACTTATACTATTCTAGCTTATGCATCCAATGGTCCGCAAACTGTGGTTTGCGGACTCTTGGTCTACCCTTGACACAATTATGATTCTTTAGGGGCTTTGACCCACCCCAAACCCCTACATTATACTAAATATAATCAGAAATATACAAAATGGACCAGTTTCGCAGATTTGTGGGAGACCCTGTTCCAACAGTCCCCCAACACAATCTTGTGACTCGTCCCGAGTCATTGCGATGGTGGGGTCTCCACCTGTGTGCGTATTGTGTTGATGGCGGCGATCAGCGGGGGTAGCACTTCTTGTCTTTGAGCAGCAGCATGCTGCGCCATATCCACGAGCTGCTGGGATGTTGGCCCTTCAGTGGCCATAGTGACATTTAGCAATGTTTGGTTGAGTTGCGTGACCACGCCATTGACATCTTGTGAGAGTTGGAGGGCTGTGGCAGCCCATGGCTTTAATCACTCCTCCAGAACATGATTTTGACACCAGAGTTTCTCAATCGCGTCTAGGAGAGTGTTGTTGGTCCGCAACTATGCTAACAGTTGCGCAGGTGTCAAGGTGGGCAAGGTAGACTTGACCTGTGCGAAACCTTCTTCTTGCTCTCGCAGGTCCTGACTGATTTTTCGGAGGACCGGGTTGAACTGGACCATAGTCCAGAGCTACATGGCTGATTCAAGCAATTGGATGCCTTGAGCAACTTGTTCGGAGATGGAGTTGATTGCTTCAGCCACCAGCATAACGCACTGGGCTCGAACCTTCAGCGGCGTGGCAGGTGGCAATGGAGCCTATAAGTCGGAGAGTTGCTTCTCTAGTTGTGCCTTGATGGTCTGTATTTCCGTCTGAGACGCTTTTATGGCTGCAACCATACTTTCTACCTTAGTCTGAGGCATAGCTGTGACTGGGACTCCCTCCAGAACCTCTATGCAGAGCTAGTGGATTTCCATTTCAAGCTCCACTTGATGCGATATAGCGAGGTATTTTTATATGTCTCTCTATTGGAGGGCCCGCTTGGCCATACTGAGCTATTGATTACCTTAAAGTCTCACCGGTGGGTCTCCCAGATTATAGTGGCGTTGAGGCCTTGCAATGCCTTAGTAGGCAACTTAGCCAGGTCGAATTGGACTGTTGTATCAAGTTGGAGTTGGGATCTTAATAGGGAAGTGCTAGGTAAGGAGAAGGGGTGGCTTCCTCTTGGTGCGAGCATGGTACTGGTGATTGCCAAGGGCGGCCATTTCTGAGTGATGCTGGCCTGCAGCGTATCTTCCTTCCACTAGAGGGCATAGAGCTCACTCTAGAAGGTGCCAATTGCAGCCTACTATAGTTTTTCGATGGTTTCCCAACTTTTCTCTATGGCCAATGTAATTGCATTCGTAATCTGTTCAATATCACCACCAGTCAATGTGACCGTCGCATCGTATTCCCAGTGCTGGGCGTGCTGCTTCTTTCACCGCCTGATATCGGGCCCACCTGGCTACTTTGTATTCGGGAGTGAGGTGGTAGCTGGGCTATTTGTCCCTAGCACAATTATTTCTAGCTACAAACTGGCCTCGGCATCTGTATTGGCAACCTATAGTAGCTGGGCGGTCCTTCCGCGGGTACGCCCATGCACCCATGCTTGGTTCTGGAGTTTTCTTAGGGTCGATAGTAGGGGGTACTTCTGCAGCGTAGGTCCCTTTGGTACTCTTTCACCAAGGCTGAGGCCACTCCTCCACTAAGGGAGCCAGAGTGCAATTAACTTATTGATTTCTTCATCCCCTGACCCAATGATAACTGCCTCTTGTTCGGGCTTTGTAGGTATCGAGGCTTCCACGATCCTAGGGGATATTATCTTAGTGGGAGTAGGGATTCTTGGTTTTGGGGGCCTATCAGCAGCAGGAGTGGGTCTCTTTTCCATGAGCAGGACACAATAGGGCCAAAAAATTGCACATCATAAAAAACTACATACAGGATACGAGTGTAATACGGAGCTCTTCTCCAAGCTAGTTGTCCTACTTTATAGTGCCTACGGTCATCCAACGGTAGGGTAAGTGTCATTCGGAGCTTACCATCAAGTAAACAGTAAGAAATCTCAAGGAATCGCTTCATTAATTTCCAACCGCTTGCTCCATTTAATGGTAACTTCTCCGTGTTACCTGATTTTACTCTTCCCCTTGTCACTTTTCACTCCCCGTGTGCACTCTGCATACCTGCTGATCTTGGATCAACCATCCATGATTATTGCGCATCCCCCACCCCCAACATTAGCTTGTTCCTAAGGTACTCTACAACCAAAGACATGTGTTTCCCCCAGGTGTCCCCCCAACCGCACCGGATCCCTTACGGGAACGAGTCTTTCAAAGGCATTACAAGTAGCGCATATTCCTAAACAAACTTTCTGTAATACCCCGCATGGCCGAGGAGGGGCCTTATCTATTCTATTGTTGCGAGAGTCACTGAATTTATGATAACTCTACCTGTGGGATCTACATTCCTCTCTAGTGTAAAGTCCATCCCATTGCAATTACTTGGAAGCCCGGTAGCCGTGCCCACCCCTTCTAGTTCTGATTTAAACGCAACTTGCGGAGAATTCTTATTATTCGTTGGGCTTGGGCCATGGTTGTTAACCATGCTTAGTGTCTGTGTTTCCCACACTACAAGAAAAAAGCACATTGGTGAGGGGAAAAAATGGTCACCATAAGCTCATTGGTGAGGGTCAAAAGAGTCTTCGTCACCAAAAACTGAACGTCACCAAAGGTGGCATCACCGAAAGTATAGGTGTTGTGGTGACATTCATGGTCTGTCACCAATAATGATTTATAGTGACGAATAGTGACCGTCACCATTTCATATGAGCAATGGTGACAGACAATAGCCTCCGTCACCAAAAAACTGAACGTCACCAAAGGTGGCGTTGCCGAAAGTATAGGTGTTGTGGTGACATTCAAGGTCTGTCACCAATAATGATTTATAGTGAAGAATAGTCACCGTCACCATTTCATATGGGCAATGGTGACGGACAATAGCCTTCGTCACCAAAAAACTAAACGTCACCAAAGGTGGCATCGCCGAAAGTATGTGTTGTGGTGACATTCAAGGTCTGTCACGAATATTGATTATAATGACAGATAGTGACCGTCAGCATTTCATATGAACAACAACAATTTTTTGTGATGGACCTTTCATGGCCGTCACTATTGGTGCATATATATGGCGACGTTCATTGACCGTCACCATAAACTCATTGGTGACATCAAGGTCCGTCACGAATAATGACTATAATGACAAACAATGACCCTCACCATTTCATATCAACAACAACGATTTATGGTGGCGGACCTCTAATGGTCATCACTATTGATGCATATATATGGTGGCATTCATTGACCATCACCATTTCATATTTTTGGTGAGGGTCGAAAAATGTCACCATAAGCTCATTGGTGATGGTGAAAAGAGCATCCGTCACCAAAAACCAATCTTCGTCATTCCCTATATATGAATATTAGGGTACGATGGAATCGAACCACCAACCTCCTACTTGTAAAGCAGGTGCTCTTCCATTGAGCTAGCACCCTTTAAAGAATTAGACTTTTAAAAATTATACTTAAAACTTCATAGATTGTAAATTCTACAACTTTCAATAAATTAAAGTCTCGACAATCTTTTACTAAACAAACAAAAAACCATCAACATTGCAGGTCCCTACCTAATGGTTATGGAAGTGATGAAAAGTAGGTGAAGGGAAGAATTAGACTTTTAAAAATGATACATGGACTACCACCACAAGAATCCCCTAAGAGAGATCCAGTGGGAGAATCTCTTGAATAAGATTCAATGGAAAATGAAGGACTAGATGAAAGAGAAAGGCCTCAGCAGGATGGGGAATCCACCACCTCGAGTCAAGGAATAGAAGAGGTCCTCAGAAATTCTTACAACACTTTGAAATAGAGCTAAGGGTAGAATATCTACTTAAGATCTACTTATGAAGATTTCTTATGTAAAATAACTCAAATAGAAAAGCAAATCCACAATTATAAAGTGATTATTTGGCATTTCAATCACTAATTTCAGGGCCAAAAACCTAAATAACCTAAAACACTCAAATATCCTAAAACAACGTGTGAAATAAAGACAAAGAAAAAGAGAATATGTTCTCGAACAATAATACAAAACAAAGAAAAAGAGAATATGTTCTAGAACAATAATACAAAACACATCCAACATTTTGAAGTATTTGACTTGTCTTGGTGAACATGCATCCTTAGCAAATACAATGCAGCAATCAGGGAAAATTTTAGGGGCAAATTTTAGCCCAAAGGCGAATTTTTTGCATAAAACCCATTTTATATAGTTTAATAAAGTTAGCCCAATAAATATTTTAAAAATAATTAATTATTAAGTATTAGCCCACCAAAAAAAGGGCGCATAACAGTGGGAAAATGAAATTCGCCCCAATTTATTTTGGTTGGAGCAGATTTCCATGGCATTCGCTTGGATTTACAGGGTCGAAAGGAGGGGTTACAGTGGTTCGCCCCCATTTTTTCAATGGTTAGGAGAGGTGGCTGGCCGCTAGACACCGATCTTCTTGCTAACTGAGATGTTATGATATCCTCGCTGTGTACTTCACTCTTCATATAAAAGCAGGATATATATAACTTCAGTGGTTTGCATTGGATTAATTTTGACTAACTTTCTATGGTTCGATGGCTCGCTCACAGCATTTTGAGACTAATTTTTCATAATCTATATGCTGTTGCTGTTGCTTTCAGTCATGAAACCTGGGCTGGTGTGGGATTCTTATTTTTGAACGCTTTAGCTCAGCTTTTGGGCTTACAGAGTAGACATTGACCACTAGTATGGTTTTAGCTTCTGTAATCTTTTTCACTAGGTCTATTTCTGCATCCTAAACTGGTCTTTGTACAACTTGGGCTTTCTTGTTTAATAGCGCAAGCGCCATTTCCTGTTTCCTACCACTCATGCATCCGCACTGTAAATAGACATTCTCAGTCCTGTATTCTGAAACTGCTTGTGGGTTTCTTTTGTCATAGCCCATGGACACGTCTAGCTGCTAGTCACAGGTTTCAAACCCTATATCATGTGCCCGGTTGCAGCTGGAATATGGGAATAATCTAAGCCTATTCAACAACGACCACTGAAAATCCCGACAGTGATTCTTAAATTTGCATTTATCAGGTTCTGGTGGCTGAATTGCATTGTACTATTTTTTTAATATTTTTTGTGGCATTGAATTGGATTTGGTGTAGAGAACTTTAACATGTTGTGCTTATTCAATTTGGGTATTGTTTTACTTGAAAATAAGTAAATGGGTTCATGTCAGTTTGGGTATATAGATGCCATTCATGGAATTGGGAGGACATTGGATGGTTTGGATTGTGTCAGGGAATTGGTCTGTGCACAAGCCAGGTAGTTGTTCTGCTCTGCCAATGTACTTTGTTAAGCTGTCTGCATTATTTATTTTTACAGTACCAGTGCTATTTTTTCTGACCGTTCTATTTTTCTTTATACACTAATATATTCATTCTTCATTTTCTTTTACTTTTATTAGGCCGATAGGCCTTCTCTTTTTAAAGAGATCAAGTTTTTTTTCGTCAACATATTCATTCTATCGAGGACACCTGTTGCTGTCAACATATTCATTATGCAGAGGACACCTGTTGCCTTGTTCAAAGCTATTCCTTTGAATATGAAGTTTGTTAATATATTCATAAATATTTGACGCTCACGATGCATAAATCTCTGATCCTTGCGAAAATGACGTTGAATTCATAAATGGAATTGTACTGATAAATTGAATTCTCGACAGATCCAAATTAATTACCAAACTGTCAATATTTTTTTCAATGACTGGGTCTCTTAGTTTTATTTTAAGCAGTAAATTTCATTGATATTCAAAATGGGTTCTTGATTGATACTCAGAGTGTGTTCCTACTGATTGTTCTGTCAACCTAATTCGACAAAACATGCTTCGTTGTGTTCTTTCCTAATATCCGCTTAGCCGCGCTCAATCCAAACGAAATCTTATGCGGTCAATTTTTCCACTTCACATGCATACAACCTGAAAACAAAACCCTTAATCTAGAATGACTTTATTTGGCTACACACTTAATTCGGCTACACACGCATAAAAACTGAAAACAAAAATGAGTTAATTTACAAAATAAGTGTTAATTATTTTGGGATAGAAAAATTTTGTTAACAGGCCAGAGAATGTCGTTTGTGCTAAGAGCATTCCCCTAACCCAAATTAATTACCAAAATGTGAATATTTTTTTCAATATTGGCCTCCTTTCTGGACTCTCCATAAAATCCTTTCAAACCAACCTCCAGAAGATGGTTTCCATCAATGGATTTCACATAGCTACCCATCTCCTCTATCCATCCCTGTTTTCTCATCACAACCAAATCAATACCATGTCTGCTTACAACAGTCAAAACACAGTCATGATTAAATTATTACTGGAAAGGAAAATTATGAATAAAATCCCACCACACTAGGAACCTAGAACATACCTCAAATATTTAAAACTTTCATAAATGTGTTGTTCAACCATGGCAAGAAAGGCGACCTTAAAACCTGACATCCAACCTCCTTGATTGAATCTAGCAGTAGATTTGTTCTCCATTTTTCAGAATTTTTATGTAAAGAGAAAATCAAGAGAAAAGTTGTTATAAACCATATAGATGTCAAAGTATAAAAACTGTTATAAACCATATAGATCTCAAAATAAGTAGTCTAAGGGGTTAGTTAAATTCGTTGTAGCAACTGTTACTGGGCATTTAGTTTTTAGTAGTTTTGTGAGAGCAGGTGCAAGGTCTAGATCGTAGTGAGTGAGTTCCCAGGTACCAAGCAGATCCCAACGAGTGAAGTATATTAGTTCAAACTGACCAATTTAGAAAAACCATTCACTAATATGAAAAAATATCCCTTAAAATGTGCAGGCAAAGTTTTCATATATGCTGACCTAGATGGTCCTCCCTGAAGGATCACTTTGACAATGAGGCTCGTTCATTAACTCCCAGGCAAATATTGTAGGGTCATCCTTGTAAGCTATTCCAGTAATGTTGTTCACTCTGATCAACACAGTCTATAGGGAAATGCATTGTTGGATACAGAGTTGATTAGTATCCTGTGTTCACATCTTTCTACAAAGGGTTCCTTGTATGCACCTAATTAGACAAAGACAAACATTTGTAAACATTTGGATTTATTTTTGGGAAAAAACCTTTTCCTATTTGGAATTCAACAAGAAAAATATTCAAAATAGACGTCCACATACAACACTTTCTCTCTCACTTTTTTAGGCAAGTGAACAATAGCAGTTTGATGGAATTAGACTACACATATTTTCCCTTCCCATTTAAGCAATCAGATAAACAATTTCAGCAGATGTCAACAGTTCTAAGGCTTTGCATGATGGGCTTGTATATAGGTTTCTGCTCCTAAGGGTGGCAGGCCTAATCAGAAACCTCAAATTTCTCCCTCGTTCCTTAAATATCCCCCCCCCCCCTTTTCCAAAAAAATTAAAAGAGAAATTATTGCAATTTAACAGATATATAATAGCAGGTTATACCTTTCTCTATACGCCATTTTTTGGAGCTTTATATCGTTAAATCTGTGTAATCATCTTTACAGGTCTCACATTAAACATGGTAATTGGCAGAATTTTTTTTCTGGAATATGAACAGAAAATGAAAGGATCGCTTGCTGGTATTTCATGGGGCTTAATTTTATTTAATTCATTCAATTTTCAAAACAGAAAACACAACTACGAGAATCAGAAAACACAGCTTTTGATGTGATTCTGTCTCTAAGGATGAAGGGCCTTTTTCTACTGGTAGTAAAATTATAGATGAACAGGTTGATCTGAATATTCAGACAGCATAAGAGAATGAAGATCCTAATGCCTTTGCAAGTGAAAAACAAAAGGCATGTGTTCAAATTTCTAATGGCCATTTCCTATTCAATTTTGAAAACAGAAAACACAGCTGCTGGAATCAGAAAACACAGCTTTTGATGTGATTCTGGCTCTAAGGAGGAAGGGCCTTTCTCTACTAGTAGTAAAGTCTTTCAGGTCCTATACATGGGACCCGGAACACATCAAACCTTCAAGACCTTCACTTATTTATTTTCTGAGATTTTGTATTTGGGTTTCTTGTTTTGTATTTATTGTTTTTTTGAATTTTGGGGTTGTTTTGGTGTCTCTATTTTGAAATGAAGGCTCTCGACTTTGTGATCTCTGAGGCAAACAAGTATGGAATTAGACTGATACTCAGCCTGGTGAACAACTATATAAACTTTGGATGAAAGGTCCAGTATGTGCAATGGGCTTGCAATGCTGGACAGAAACTCAAGTCTCAGGAAGATTACTTCACCAATCCCACTGTTACAGGGTATTATAAGAACCATGTTAAGGTAACAGGGTATATAAATGTTTTTCTCTGTCTAATTAGGTGCATACATGGAACTCTTTGTAGAAAGATGTGAACACAGGAAACTAATCAACTATGTATCCAACAATGAATTTCCCTGTAGATTGTGTTAAGCATAGTGAACAACATTACTGGAATAGCTTACAAGGATGACCCTACAATCTTTTCGTGGGAGTTAATGAGCGAGCCTCGTTGTCAAAGTGATCCTTTAGGGAGGACCATCCAGGTCAGCATATATGAAAATTTTGCCTGCACATTTTAAGGGATATTTTTTCATATTAGTGAATGGTTTTTCTAAATTGGTCAGTTTGAACTAATATACTTCACTCGTTGGGATCTGCTTAGTACAGAGTTTATTAGTTTCCTGTGTTCACATATTTCTACAAAGGCTTCCATGTATGCACCTAATTAGACAAAGACAAACATTTGTAAACATTTGGATCTATTTTTGGGAAAAAACCTTTTCCTATTTGGAATTCAACAAGAAAAATATTAAAAATGGACGTCCACATACAACACTTTCTCTCTCACTTTTTTAGGCAAGTAAACTATAGCAGTTTGATGGAATTAGACTACACATATTTTCCCTTCCCATTTAAGCAATCAGATAAAAAATTTCAACAGATGTCAATAGTTCTAAGGCTTTGCACAATGGGCTTGTATATAGGTTTCTGCTCCTAAGGGTGGCAGGCCTAATCAGAAACCTCAAATTTCTCTCTCGTTCCTTAAATATCCCATCAAGTTCTTCAAAGAAAGGGCACTGTCTTCCATTATCCGGCTCTGAGGTTTCTTCGCCCCGAATATATAAGGCTCATTGGCATCAGAGATCTATAACATATTAACAAGAAGGGCTACGAATTTCAAAGTTTCGACTTGATCCAAAGAAACATTATAGGCCATCACAGAGTTCCATAAATAGATCAAACTGGAAGAAATATGGTAACAAACTGAACAAGAGGCTTTCACCAAAAAACGGGTCACAAGACAGAATTTCATTGTTTCATACAAAAATATTAGTAGACTGCTATGGGCCAAGAAAAAGGAAATGGTAAACAGAATGGGAAATTGAATTTCATAAGTGTCTCTAACGATGATGGAATTGTTCCAAAAAAGTGACCCATAGTGATGCTGTTAACACCAATAAAATTATAAATCTATTCATTCATTTAATGGTGTAATTGTAAACACAAGTTCAATGTTATCTTGATTTATATTACAAGCTAGCTTTTTCAATGAAATTATGAACATGGCAAATGACATCAACACAAATAGATTGGGCTCTAAAATTAGAGGCTTTCAACACTGATTTTTGCTCCTTTGCTCCTTTGGAATATCATTTTCATTTTTCTTGGGATAGAAATTATCATAATTTTTTTTTCCATTGGGACTTCACTTTTGAAGAGGCAAACTCCATGCCCCTAGGCTAGATCCAAATCCTATATCTCGTTGCTTTGTAAACTATGGAAATATATGGCAATCGAATATGATTAGTAGACTACTATGGGAAAATTGAATAACAGGCCATAGAAATGATGTTTTCGTCTATGGGCTTGGAATAATTTTTTGTCATTGTTTATTGTTTGAATAAAATACGAGACTGTATGAACTAGGAAAAAAAGACATTCCTATCATGCCCAGAAGGTGTTGTTGTTCTCCGGATAAGTTTTAAAAACTTTTGCTTCTCTTCACCGTTTTGTGGCACTCTCTAGTGGGAAATCATAGACTAATTTTTCTACAACGGTTAGCAGGTGCCCTTTACCATTTGGCGGTTCTTGCAAGGAAACAATCTTGCATATACCTAAAGAGATTGACTTGCAAATCTCATGTTTTATGTCACTTATCTAGACTCCTCATAAGTGATAGTTTCTCAATCTGTGGATTTACAACCAGTATTGAATCTAGAAGCGTTGCTATTTGGCAGTTGTGAATGAATATTTACAAAACAACAACAATGTTGTCATGTTTTATGTGATTTGTCTTCATTTCATGTGTATTTTCATAAGTGTATCTAACAGTGATGAAATTGTTCCAGGAAAGTGACCCATAGTGATGCTATTAACGCCAATGTTGTCATGTTTTATGTGATTTGTCTTGATTTGATGTTATCCTGATTTGTATTGCAAGCTAGCTTTTTCAATGAAATTATGAACTTGGCAAATGACATCAACATAAATAGATTGGGCTCTTGCTCCTTTGAAATATCATTTTCATTTTTCTTTGGATAGAAATTATCATAATTTTTTTTCCAAAACTCCATGCCCCTAGGCTAGATCCAAATCCTATATCTCGTTGCTTTGTAAACTATGGAAATCTATGGCAATCAAATTCCTCATAATTACATTGCTGGTTGCAAATATTGCATTTGAGGGGCACAGGTCTTCAAGAAGGCCTTATTCCTCCACTGATTTTTATTACAGAATATTGCTTACTGTTGTTGTTACTGGAGGGTGCAGTGTCACCTACGTGTCAATTCGAGTATTTGAGCTGCAAGAATATCAAGGTGAAGTGACCTGGTGAATGATATATTCAGGAATCCAACAATTTACTGAAGGAAAACTGTAGAAAAATTGGTAGCTGGTAGAAATCAACTAATCTGTGGAAACAGTGAGCGTGAAATGTACTGATTCTAGATAGTGAAGTGTTCTTCTGTTGTCCAAATTGGGAAAGAAATTATAGTGAATGAAATTGAATCAAAGAGAAAAATGATGTTGTGGTGTTGAGAAATGAGATTTGGAGAACATATTCAAGAGTATAGTGGCAGTCTCACTTATTGGATCCAGGTCAACCAATGCAGGCCCACAATCAAGCCATAAAATTTCTTCATCTTTTAGGCCATCAAATTCGTCCTCTAAATCAGAAATTTTTTTAACATGTCATATATTTGTATTAATGAAGAAAATTTCATCTTTCTGTTTCATGAGTTATATTCTGTTTTCTTTTTTCCCTTCATGTAAAAAAACTACAATTACTTCAAATTATTAATTCACAAACAATATTCCTATCGACCTCTCTTTGCACCTTCTGGGGCAACAGCCAGTTTTAAAGTTTTTCTTCGCCATTGTTTGTATGTGGTTAGTGTATTTGCATTTTAGAAACAAAGCTTTGTTTTAAAAAATAATGTTAATCTCTTCTGGGTCGAATTTCTACCTATGATGTTGGTACCTTGCCAAATGACCTGGTCCGACATTTTGGTTAAAAGCCAAAATCCATAGGATAGTTGGTTAAAAGCCCAAATCCATAGGATAGTTGGTCTTGAGTTCCATGCCCTGGGCCGGAATTTTTGTTAAAAGGCCATATCCATAGGATAGCTGGTCTTGAGTTCCATGTATCTGCTCTTTAGATGGACAAGTATTTGAATTTCAGTTCTGATATTTGTACATGCTTCCCCTTTTCCAAGATGAGTGGACATTCTTCCTTAATGCTCATTCAGAGCTTTCAAATGTGAGGGTCATTTTACAACCAGTGTAGTTCTCTGAGTTATCATCTCTGTTACTTAACTGCCCAAATTGTTGATGCTAATGAGTGCTATTGTCATTGATTGCCATTCTTGTGATTGTAGACAGGGTAGTGTAGTATTGTTAGCTCTATGTTCTCAACAATTTCTTTGTTTCATAACCTGCATGTTCATTCCTGAGTAAAAGCACTTTCATCTTCTGTGTCTATCTCAAGAATGCTACTTTTGTTTCATCACAAGTGCGATTTTTTTCTGATTGTTATTTTTTTTACAGAACTAGTGCTATTTTTTCTAATTGTATTTTTACACTGTATAGACTTTTCCTCAGTTTCTTTCATTATGAAGATTTTCTTGATCATTGTTTCTATCTAATGTGTGAGTGGATTTGATCGGGAAACAAAAGTCAATTTTTAAAACTAATGTTAACCTTTGCTGAATTCCATTTCTACCAATGATGTTGGCACCTTACCAAATTCCCTGGTCTGACATTTTGGTTAAGAGCCCATATCCACCTGATAGTTGGTCTTTGAAGTTTGAGTTATGTGAATTGGTTCATTTGATTGAAAACTATTTGAATGTCAGTTTTTCACAACATTTATACATGCTTTTCCTTCTCCGTATGAGTCAAGTGGACATTTTGCCTTAATGCTCCTTTCAGAGCTTGCAAATGTGGCAGTCATTTTAAAACCAGTATAGTTCTCTGAGCTATCATCCCTGTTACTTGACTACCCACTTGTTATTTTTTCTTTCTAAAGCAGATGCTAATGAGTGCTATTGTGATTGATTTCCATGCTTACGATTGTAGACAGGGCAGTGTACTATGTAGTATTGTTGGCTCTCTGCTCACAACTATTTCTTTGTTGCACAACTTGCATGTTCCTTGCTGATTAGGACTTATGTGTTCTGTGTCTATCTCAAGAATGCCACTTTTGTTTCAGTTTTAAACATTTCAAATTCTGTGCATATAATGATGAGGTAATTGAATATTATTTGATTACTTTCCATGTAAGCATGTAATATCAGAGAATGATTTTATGAGCCCAGATTTTGGTTACTGATGTCTCTTCTTTGATGCAGATAGAAGTCAGAACTGGGTAATTTCCATGGGTTAAGGACTTACCTTCTAGAGGGTCTGTCTCCTCTGTTTGGCACTTGCATTCATAGCGGTAGTGTAATCCAGTTAAAGTGATAACGGTTGAATTTCAAGATCTCAAGATGAAGGAAGAGCTGGGTGACACTAAGCCAAGGGCAAATTCAAAATTGTCAGACCAAAACCATGCTACAAGGTTTGGATGTAGGAATGGTAGCACTGCTCTGAAAGCAAGGGAAAATGGACTACTAGTGTCTCAAACTACCTGTGGATCAACAAAAGATAAGAAAAGCAGACTAAAACCAAATGAAATGAACAAGAAAGGTGATCATACTTCATTGGTGTTTGGAAAAGTGGAAGCTGCTATTGGTGTCTAGAATGGGCCTCTAGTTCCCTATTTGGACATCCCCGAGGAAACCCAAGGTTTATAAATTTGAGAACTATTGTGATAGACAGGTTTCGATTTTATTTTTTTGAGAACTTTCTCCAAAATCACCTGATGGGTTTCCACATACCTAGTTTGATTTTATTTTTTGAGAACTACTCAAAATTCCTACATTCCAATAATACTTAATATATATAACAATGAACAAAACTGTATATTGGAAATTGTTAGAGGATATGGTCCAGAAAGAGTCTACTCAGTAAGGGTAGATTGTTGTATGTATCAGTACTACACCTGGATTTTGTGCATGAAACAGGGGCAACAATTATGACAGTGAAGTGTATACAACAAACTTTATTGGAAGTGACCCTCAACAATAGTTTTAAGTACAATTAAGTGTAGTGGCAGCAGATGGAAATCAGGAGAGGTAGCATGAACAAGAGTTGAGGCTGCAGACAGTGTGTAGTGGCAACTGCAGAGTGGCAGCAGGTGAAGCAGCAATCAGCTTCAAAGCAGTGCTCCCCTTCTGAAAGCTATTGCTCTGTGTCCTTGACAATTCAATTCCCCATACATATTTCTGAAATCCATCGGAGGAAATGCACAGCAGTGATCCAGACATCATTTGTTTCGATGATTTTGAATTTGTTTTCAAAAGGATGCAGTGCTCCAGCTGGAACAATGTTATCTACAAATATTATCTATAACAATAAATTTTATTCCAATATTATCTACAGATCCCCACATTGGATTCCAATAAATTTTATCTAAAGAAATTATCAGGAACAATGTTCTTGCAGAAACCTTGAATAACACCTCTGAGTGAGTGGAAAAGTACGTAGACAATGAAAAGACATGTTTTTTCTTTCCATGACCAAGCACAGATTTTAAGATTGATGTTAATTGTTTCGAAAGGACACTAGGCACCTCTGTCAGTAACACAATTTTGGAAGAAGCAAAAAGGGAACATGATCCCGAACCAACGATGTCAAAGGTGTAGGTTTTAACCCTAAACAGAAATTATCTACACACGAATCTTATAACAGAAAATAAACAATAGCAAGAGCATAAAAAATAAAACAGATAAACACAGAGATTTTCCCCTGGATCCCAAATCGGGACGACCAGCTTGACTTTTCATTATATTCCTTTTAGTGTTACAACACATATATATACATGCCGAACCATACATAAACCCCAATCCATAAACCCTGGATTAGAACATAACCGTAGTTCCCTTGACCGGATCTACAAAAATACCAGGGGCCGAAAACCATCGTACCCCAATACCATGTGCAAAACCATGCACAAAACCATGGACGCGGACTACCCGCCGGAAATTAAGGAACCAAAATTTTTGCCGGGGTGCTGCCCCAGACCCCGACAGGGGGGGCTAACACCCCCCCTGTGACCCCCCCACTGCGCCCAGCGCAAAGGGGGGGCTATCGCCCCCCCTCTTACCCCCTCGTGGATGCTTAGTCGTGGAAAGAATATAACACATACCCATAATTCTCCCACTTGTTGTTTTCTTTCCACAGGGGGTCATAGGAGAGCTTAGCCATTAGCCCAATTCTTCAACACCCATTGTTTCTCTACACCAAGAGAACTTCTGAGTGCTCACAGACTTCGTCAATGCATCTGCAACATTCTTCAAAGTGTCCACCTTTACCGGCAACACCCTTTTAGCCTCAACCATATCTCTAACAAAGTGATATTGAACATCAATGTGCTTTGTCTTTGAATGATAAGCAGGGTTCTTAGCCAAGAAAATTGCACTTTGGCTATCACAGTATATCCTTATAGCTTGTTGTACCAACCCCATACTTGAACACAATCTCTACAACCAAAATGCTTCCTTGCTTGCATGAGTGGCTGCTATGTATTCTGCCTCTGTAGTTGAAAGCGCCACTACAGACTGTCTTTTACTCATCCAACTGACTGCACCTCAAAATAGGCTAAACACATATCCACTTGTAGATCTTATTTGGTCCAGATCTCCAGCCCAGTCTGCATCAACAAAACCACGAATTTCCAACATTCTTTCCAATCCTGGTCTTCCCTGGTAGCACAAGCCATAATCACTAGTTCCACGTAAATATCTGAAAACCCACTTCACTCTTGTCCAATGCTCCTTCCCTGGGTTTGACATAAACCTGCTCAATACTCCCACTGCATGTGCAATGTCTGGTCTAGTATAGACCATTGCATACATCAGGCTACCCACTGCACTTGCATATGGAACACGGGACATATACTCCTCTTCTTCTTGTGTCTTGGGACACTGTTCAGCAAACAACTTTACACCTACAGGAATAGGAACATTCACCGGTTTACTATCCTGCATATTGAACCTCTGCAATATAGTCTCGACATACTTCCTCTGGTTTAACCAGAGCTTCCTCTTTGCCCGATCTCTCTTAATTTCCATGCCCAAAATATAATTTGCAGCACCCAGATCCTTCATGTCGAATTTGGAGAACATTTGGGTCTTCAAATCTTGGATAATTTCTTTGTCATTTCCAATCAACAACATATCATCCACATACAAGACCAAATAAATAACACGGTCACCAATTAATTTAAAATAAACACGGTGATCCTCCTTGCTTCTAGTGAAGCCAAGTCCCCGTATATAGGTATCAAATTTCTGATACCACATCCTTGGTGACTGTTTTAACCCATACAGAGACTTCTTCAACCTGCATACTATTTCTCTCTTACCCTTCACCATAAAGCCTTCAGGTTGCTTCATGTAGATTTCTTCTTCTAGATCCCCGTGAAGAAATGCTGTCTTCACATCCATCTGTTCTATCTCAAAATCAAATGCAGCAGCAACAGATAAAAGTAATCTAATAGAAGTAAATTTGGCAACAGGAGAAAAAATATCACCAAAATCAATTCCCGGCACCTGGGAATAACCTTTCGCTACCAATCGAGCTTTGTATTTCTCCACCTTGCCTTCTACATTCATCTTCTTCTTAAACACCCATTTACTCCCAATGGGCTTCCTTCCAGCCGGCAACTCCACCAGATCCCATGCATCGTTTTTGTGCAAGGATGCCATTTCATCAACCATGGCCTCCTTCCAGAGTTTTCCATCCTCTGAATCTACTGCCTCCCTAACAGTTCTGGGTTCATCATCAGTTATATTTAAGGCAAAACCTGAACAGAAAGCAGATGGACTATACCTTTCTGGTTGCCTTCTTTCCCGAACTGATCTTCTTAAAGCTGGAGTTTGTGGCTCATCATCTTCTGAGTCTTCTTCTGTTGTAGAGTCTGATTCATCCTCCTTTAGCTCAAACTCTATCTTCTCAGGTTCCTTTTGTAGGACTTCATGTTTAACAACATCTTTCACTTCTCTAAACACCACATCTCAGCTGTACACAACCTTCCTTGTTTCTGGGTTCCAAAGCTTGTAACCCTTTAAACCATCCTTATACCCAATAAAGATGCACCTTTCAGATTTATTATCCAACTTGGTCCTTTTCTCCTTTGGAACATGTACATATGCATCACATCCAAATACCCTTAGATGTGAAAAAGAAGGTTTCTTTCCAGTCCATACCTCATGTGGGGTCTTATCCTCCAACGCTGATGAAGGTGATCTGTTAACTAAGTAACATGCAGTCTCCACTGCCTCTGCCCAGAATTCTTGTCCTAACCCGGTACCACTGAGCATGCTTCTTGCCTTTTCCATAAGTGTTCTATTCATTCTTTCTGCAACTCCATTTTGCTGAGGTGTGTATGGAGTAGTCTTCTGCCGTGCTATACCACACTTCTTACAGAACTCTTCAAATTCCTTCTTGCAGAACTCCCCACCATTATCTGTCCTCAATGCCTTTATCTTCTTCTCTGTCTGGTTTTCCACCAGAGCCTTAAATTCTTTAAATTTGTCAAAGAATTCATATTTCTTCCTCAAGAAATATATCCATGTATTCCTTGAGAAGTCATCTATGAATGAAACACAGTACACAGAATTTCCCAGTGATGGAACTGACACAGGCCCAAACACATCACTGTGCACAAGTTCTAATATCTTGTTTGCCCTCTTAGCACCAGAAGGAAAACTCACCTGATTCTGCTTCCCATATACACAATGTTCACAGAAATCGAAATCCAGAGAGCAATTATACATACCTTCTACCATACCATTTTTGTACGTTATACGGCCCTTCTCTCCAATATGTCGAGCCTTTGATGCCATAGCATGGTCTTTTCTCCCGAGAAACTGACTAGGCTTTCCGCCTGCCCCCAGGAACACGAACTATTACACCCATCAATAACGGTGCTACCGCATAGCTTTTCTGATTCAGTCGAACTCCCGCATTAGTACCAGTGCTCCCGAACCATCTTGCGAGGCATCTTTCTGGGTATGTTTCTTACACACATCATGTCCATCTTTATACAGAAATAGCGTCCAGCCTTGTCCGGGAATATGCAGAACACCGGGAAGTGTTCTAATCCTTCCACCTTGCAGCTTCAGCTTCACCTTTCCACGTCCGACGATTCTGGCCTTCCTATCATCCCCTAGGAAGACATCACCGCCATCATATTTCTCATACTCATAGAACCACTCCCGATGGGGAGTGAATTGAAAGGATGCACCTGAGTCAATCAACCATGACTCATGATATACATGTGTATTTGAAGAAGAAGCCAGATACACATCCCCACCTTCATCCGAAGTGGTTTTTGCCTCTGCAGAAGGAGCATCATCGGATCCCTTTCCTTTCTCAGGAGCTTTAGATCTGCACTCCCTTTTGTAGTGCCCTTCCTTTCCGCATTTCCATCGTACCTTTACAAACTTTTGAGGATATTTAGATCCCCCTCTAGATTTGGATCTCCCACTCGAAACCTTATTCTTGTTTCTGTTTTGGGACCTTCCTCGTACGGATAAGGCATCTCCATTCTAGCCCTCCATATTTCTCTGTCTCATTTCCTCCGACAAAAAGGCTGAGACAATGTCATCAAAATTCAAGGTAGTTGTATTGCTACCTATTGCAATAACCAGACTTTCCCACGAGTCTGGTAGAGAACACAACAGGCTGATGCACTTATAAGGCGATGCACTTATATTCATCTGAGATTTTAATATCAACAGATGACAGCTGACTTACCACAATATTGAATGCATTTAGATGCTTTGTCACCGAGTCTCCATCCTTCATCCTCGGGTTATACAACTTTTTCCGCAGGAACAACTTATTCACGAGAGACTTAGATTGGTACAAAGTCCCAAGTTTTTCCCACAAATTTTTCGTCGTAGCTCACCAAATACATTCAACAATACTGAATCTGAAACACACAACCATATTGTGCTCTTAGCCTTCCGATCCAGTTTCTTCCAGTCTTCATCTGACATTGCCGTTGGTTTAGTACTTGGATCTACCGCGATCCACTGATCTTTATCCACCGGCAAATCCTCCATCTTGAGCTTCCACGACTCAAAACTCTGACCATTAAATTTCTCGATCTCTATCTTTCCGCTGCTTGCCATATTCTTTCACTGCAAGAATCAATCCTGCAGATCTCCCATTGAACAGGGTCTACCTCATGCCCGAGAAAAAAACCCTCGAGAGCCAATCCACCTTGAAGAGCCAACCGCTTTGATACCAAATGTAGGTTTTAACCACGAACATAAATTATCTACACACGAATCTTATAACGAAGATCATAAACAATAGCAAGAGCATAAAACATAAAACAGATAAACACAGAGATTTTCCCTTGGATCCCAAATCGGGACGACCAGCTTGATTTTTCATTATATTCCTTTTAGTGTTACAACACATATATATACATGCCGAACCATACATAAACCCCAATCCATAAACCCTAGATTAGAACATAACCGTAGCTTCCTTGACCGGATCTACAAAAATACCAGGGGCCGAAAACCATCGTACCCCAATACCATGTGCAAAACCATGCACAAAACCATGGACCTGGACTACCCGCCGGAAATTAAGGAACCAAAATTTTCGCCGGGACGTTGCCCTGGACCCCGACAGGGGGACTACCGCCCCCCCTATGACCCCCCCGTTGCTCCCAGCGCAAAGGGGGGGCTATTTCCCCCCCTCTTACCCCCCCGCGCGTGCTTAGTTGTGGAAAGAATATAACACATACCCAACAAAAGGAACCCTATCTGGCAACAAGCATAAATATAAACATCAACAAAATCCTTGATTAAATATATGATCAAATTCGATTTTTGATTTTGCTAGGTTCCGCAGAATCCATACCAGTCATGCCTCAAATGATTGTAAAACATAATATAAGCATAGCATCATGAAAATCATCCACAAAATATGTAATTATATTCTTTCATATTCGACTAGAGTCTTATTGAATTCAATTTTCAATTTTAATTTCACGGGAAGAAGTCACAGAGACTAATTTCAAAGGGTGTTAAAAGTAATAATAGGTTTAAAAACGGTAGAAACTTTGACAGTGGGATGTTATAACTAAGAAGAAGAAGAAGAAACCCAACAACAACATGAAGCACCTTTTGAGGAGGTTGAGTTATTATCATTATCATGATACATCAGGGTAGAGGGAAATGACCTCTACAAACAGGAAATGGTGAGAAATTTGCAGGAGAAAGACGATGATGATTATTGGGACAAATGGGAGTTCCTCAAGTTTCTACCTCACCAGTATTTACCGCAATCATCTGTTTCCCCACTCTATATGAGTAAATATGAAAGGGATGAAAAACATTGGGTTGGGTGATTTTTGTTTTGGAGAGTGGTTGTTTACGCTATTTTAATTTTTATTAGCTCGAATAATAATTCACACCTACATCCACACTTTTACTTTTACCCAGTGGTCGGTGGACAAAGTTAGAAATGTACTTCATGAAAATTGAACGTCTTCACCAGTTAGGAATTAAGCATACAAGATATCAAATATCTTATTTGAGTACATAATTTCAAAAATTGAAACCAAGTTTTCAAAAGGCCAAGGCAGGATTTTCCTTCTCTTAGTTTCAAAATTCAAATACTAAGTTGTAAAAAGGCCAAGGTTGGAGATTCCTTTCTTCTTTGTGATGACTTATTCTTATTCAACTTGTTATGGAGTCCATGCAGACAACCATGTGAATATTGTGAGGAATTTTGAGTCCCATGGAAATCATGCCAACCACGGCATTGGTTTTTTTTTTTTGGAAAACTCTGAGTTGGGAGGATGCAATCATACCATCATTGTAGGAGGTGAGAGTTTCTTGGATAAAATATTGGTCACAACATATTCTTTTTTTGGGAAATAATACTTATGGAAACACCAACATCCAGGTCAATACCAAAAGAATATAGAGATAGAAATTTACAATCAATATAATTCTACAATACCAAAAGATTACCCGAGTCCCAAATGTGTAAATTTGGGAATGGTTACAAAACTGGTAGATTAGATATAGAGCTAGAAATTTACAAGGGAAAAAAAACCACTTTACTGCCAAACGAACATAATCTATAATTTTAAAAGTATTTTATTTTATTTTTACAGTTTTGTTCATTGTTATATATATTAAGTATTATTGGCTATCCTGTGGTAGCTTGAAGTGTAATCTTGGACTATAGTACAGTCATCTGGAAGCTGCTGGGAAAGGTGTAGTCCTATAAAAGGTTGAGTTGAAGCTCGGACCTATTGAACTGTGGTGTAAAAGGTAAAAACTCAGAACATTGACCTTGGTGTGTGAACAATCATCACTTTATCTCGGGCTACAATTGGATAGACCTCACCACATTGAATAAGTTTTGCCTTAGACCTATGACAGATCAGAGACACATGGAGTAAGGACAAATTCGGTTTATTGAACAATTAAAGAATTCGGACCTAATATCACTCTAGACTCAACTTCCAGAATCAGCATTTAAAGAACAAGACTTCTTTGATATATGTTGCTATAGCACCACTTCTGGACAACGTGCCATTTTTTGGGCAACATTATTTGTGGGTAGCTGGGGGCAATCTTTAAGAATTTGTTGAAGTAGTTTGGAAGGCTATTATTTGTAGAACTTAGACTTAAGGATAGTCACTTGGAGAAGCCTTTGGAACCTTTGGATTATAGTCTTTTGAGCAAACGTTGATAAGAACTTAAAGAAGTCTTGAAGAAAACTTGAGGACTTGAAGCAGATTCTTGGAAGTGTATTGAAGGCAGCTGTAAGAGACCTTTGTTGAGATTCTGCAGATCTATTGAGGACAGTGAAGTCAAAGCCCCTCATTTCCAACAGTGAGGCTGTATATTCCCAAAAGGATAATGCAGAAAATAAGGCAGTTTCAATACCCTAACCAGGGTCAAGAGTATTACCTATGCTGTCGAGATTCATCTGAAAAGAGACACATAATTGTGACCCAAAAGGTATATTCAGAACTCTAGGTATTTTTGCTATGGATAGAACATTGTTTGTGCTATCTTATGTCAAAGCTTCATGTGCCCTAATCTTCTGTTCTTGTGATAATGAAGATTGGGCAAAATTTTAGTCATTGTAAATACAATTTTTGGACAGTGTTTGAACAATCATAACAATAATGTAACTATAATTCATGACATCTACATCGAAAGAAAATCTGTGTCCTAGATTGTGGGGCCTTGGGGAAAATTTCTGAGTGAGTTCTAGTTTTTTGAATGATGGGAATATCGAGCCCTAATCTGAGAAGAAAACAGTAATTGAAGAATCCTCCTAGGACCTCAGATCAGTCTTTGTAAGTGCTTGGTAAGGGTGATTTCCTAAGGCTAATAATTGAAGCCTAATCTGGAAACGTTCTAATTCAAAAGAAAAGCACTACAACAGAGGATACAGTGAGTCATTGGATTGGTAAACAATATGAAAGCATGCTTGAAACATTACGGCTCTGAATGTATAGAGGCGTGAAGCAGACAACACTCGTTTGGGATTCTATCCTAAATAAGTCATTCTACCCTCCTGAAGAATTGAACTCCTCATCTGATGTGAAAAGATTTGTCTACATGAAAATTCTGTGGTAAATCTAACCCTAACATTTAAAAATATTTCAATGGAATCAACAGTAAAGGATATCACCCTTGTTTTGTTTTATGCCATCTCAGATCTATGAAATAAGGTTTATCATCTCACAAAAAAAAGCTCATGACCTTGCAGTCAGTCTCCTATAGTAAGAAGAGTATTTGCGGACTTGTGGAGATAGTATGAGTCTCACTGAAATAAGAACAATGACTTCAACGCACATATATATTTATATATACATACACAATCTGATCTACTTGAGACTATGGAGAATTTTGATTTACAGTTGCAATACTGTAATTAAATAAGTCTATACCAAAATCCTATGAAATTCACATAAGTGAATATTTGGTTACGTTGAAAAAACAAAGAGAGGAAAGTTTCAGACACGGAAATCATTTTTTGAAATTCATCTTGAAGCCATGTATCAACCTCATTGAAAGAAGCAATCCTAGAAGATCATCTCAGGCTTGTATAGTTGGGGCAAATATGTGTATAAGGTGACAATGAAGTATGGATCAACAATATTGTGGGCACTATTCTTGGCAGGCATCTTTAGTGGCACATTTTTCATGAGTAGACATCCTCAGGGATTGCATGAGTACATCGCCAGTCCCGAGGACTTGATGAGCAGCTGGTTAAATTTTTGATTATGAGATTATGATGCCAGTAATACCCTTTTATTTTTTTTGCAGGGACTATTTCTTGGTTTTGTTGGAGCAGCCTCAAAAAGAGTTTGAATATCACTCATATCCTGTTGGTAGAAAATGCAAAGCTTCACTAAGTACTCTAGCTCAAGGGCAACATAGGGATCAGTCACCACTTTCACCTTAGTAGCTGCTCCTCTGCTGTTCTATGGATGGATGTCCCCACAACGGAGGCTATCTCAGAAAATCTTGGAGATTAAGTAACCAAAGTATTCTTAGGCTAAATACCTTTCAAGGATTCTACTAAATACACACCAAATTCCAAGGATATTATTCGATAAGCAGAGTGGACAAACTCATACTAGTGGACAAGTATATATGGAGAAGCAGAGTGCTAGGCTTGGATAAGCACATCTGTGGAAGCTCAATTATCATTACACAGGACTGTTACCATACAAATTCGGATTGTAGAAATTACAGTTTCAGTTAAATGAATTTGGAGGCTCGGATTAGTGTTGAAGAAGCTCAGACTACTAACTGTGGAGCTTGGGTTAGCTCGGACCTGTGTGACTGTTTCAAGCTCGTTTGAAGGCTTGGTTTTGGACAAAAATAGTGCTAATACGGTGGGTTCAGATTCTGGAATAAATTCTGTGGAGAGGCTCGAAGGTGCTCAGACCTGTGGCTATCCTGTGGTAGCTTGAAGTGTAATTCTAGACTATATTACAGTCATCTGGAAGCTGCTGGGAAAGGTGTAGTCCTGTAAAAGGTTGAGTTGAAGCTCAGACCTATTGAACTATGGTGTAAAAGGTAAAAACTCAGAATACTGACCTCGGTGTGTGAAAAATCATCACTTTATCTCGGGCTACAGTTGGATAGACCTCACCACATTGAATAAGTGTTGCCTTAGACCTATGACAGATCAGAGACACATGGAGTAAGGACAAATTCAGTTTATTGAACAATTAAATAATTCGGACCTGATATCACTCTGGACTCAACTTCCAGAATCAGCATTTAAAGAACAAGACTTCTTTGATATATGTTTCTGTAGCACCACTTCTGGACAACGTGCCATTTTTTGGGCAACATTATTTGTGGGTAGTTGGGGGCAATATTTGAGAATTTGTTGGAGTAGTTTGGAAGGCTATTATTTCGAGAACTCAGACTTAAGGATAGTCACTTGGAGAAGCCTTTGAAACCTTTGGATTATAGTCTTCTGAGAAAACGTTGATAAGAACTTAAAGAAGTCTTGAAGCAAACTTGAGGACTTGAAGCAGATTCTTGGAAGTGTATTGAAGGCAGCTGTAAGAGACCTTTGTTGAGATTGTGCAGATCTATTGAGGACAGTGGAGTCAAAGCCCCTCTCAGTATTTCCAACAGTGAGGCTGTATATTCCCAAAAGGATAACGCAGAAAATAAGGCAGTTTCAATCCCCTAACTAGGGTCAAGAGTATTACCTACGCTGTCGAGATTCATATGAAAAGAGACACATAACTGTGACCCAAAAGGTATATTCAGAACTCTGGGTATTTTTGCTAGGGATAGAACATTGTTTGTGTTGTCTTATGTCAAAGATTCATGTGCCCTAATCGTCTATTCTTGTGATAATGAAGATTGGGCAAAATTTTAGTCATTGTAAATACAATGTTTGGACAGTGTTTGAAAATTTTGACTTAACAATTTTGTAGCCTCTTGTAGTGTTGGGGCCCTGTAAGAGACATATATAACCACAAAATAATCCCAAACATGTTTTATCTACCTCCTTTTCTAACTCGGCTACTTGAAAGGTTTATCTCCTATGAATGGATGCACATTGGGGGCATAAAATGAGTCCTCTCACCTTATATTTATACAATTTAGAAGGGCTACTCGAATAGAAATGTATTTTGGCACATGCACTACAAGCCTACATGACTTATGTGCAAAAAAATCATTGTACCTTTAAAAATACATAACTCATCAAGGACATCTCATATTTGATGATTTTCATAGTGTTGGATTCTCCTTACCTTACTCTATCATCTCCACCCATCACTTGTCCAAAATTCTCCATGGTTTTGTCCCAAACATTATTGGGTGAAAATCCCCAACCTTTGGTTCCAAGCTGACGAGTGACTCTTGTGGTGCTCCAACCTCCAAAACCTGAACCCTAGGGATTTGAGTACCTCCCAAGATAGTTAATAATCAACACCTTCTTCTATTGACACTCTTCATCACCTTATCTCCCTATCCTAGAGTACTAGGTCTTGGAGCAATGCCCAGTTTTACTAGTGATAGTATTTTGATCCTAATGGAGGCACAAAAGCTTGTGATTGTGACAAACCCCAAAGGATCAGAAAGAATTGTTCTTTTAACACATCTGAGAGAAGAACACTAGAGTAGCAGTGAGGAAACATCTTGAACACTTATGGAAGACCCAAAAGAAAAAAAAGAAAAAGAAAAAAACAAAGGGTGGTGGTGTCTTACAAGTTGTATAAGAGCTCCTAGGTTAAACACTCTGACCTGATGGGCTCCATTGCAAAAATGAGTATGATTGCATGTCATTGGTGTTATGTTATCATATCATCTACAGGTTTTTGTATGGAGAACATCATAGTGCACAGGAATTTGAACAAATTTTTAGATCTGTGTATATTTATAACAGTAGCCTGAGAGATATAGATTTTGCTAAAACTTTTTGGGCTTTGAGAAACTCCATTGTCCTTTGAAATATTATCACTTTGTTGGGGAATAGGTTTCTTAATTGTTCTGTGTATTATGTCATTCTTCAGAAGCCGGGGAAGTAATCTTATACCAACCTATATATGTCAGGGAATATCTCCTCTCGGCTTTAAAAGCTACAACAAATAGTATATGAACAACCGATAGTTACTATTCAACAGTCCATCACTCTACTAGTTTACGAAAACCCTAGAAACAAGAAAGTTGAAGGAGAGAAGATCCTGCTATTGATCTGTATATATTACTCAACATGAATAGAAAGTGAAAATTATTAAAAATAATATTGATAGCATGTCAAAGGCTAGCTTGAAAATATTCAGACTACGTATTGTTTATTTTCATTTAGGTATTTTTTAACCATGCTCTCCCCCCATTCACCGCCATATTCCTAGTTCACAGAACTAGGGAAATCAAAGTTTCCTATCTTCATTTATATATAATATTGAGATTATTAGTGTAAAAATTCTACATGTTTCCCTCTACAGCTTTGTTGTCCTAGACTCCTCGATATAAAGTCATGCATTTCCACCAACATGTGGAGCTCTAAAACCTCTTATAATGCAAGTTATATTCTTTTGACATAACAAAGATATGGTTTTAAGAAATGTTCATATTTAGTCCTATGTAGCACAGAGCTTAATACTTCAGTGATAGGGGATGGGGGTCAAGTTTCATTTTCCCATAGGCATTACATAGATTATTTATTATGTTATTAGTGCCAACCAAAATAAGTCAATATTTTTTGGGAGAACCAATATTGTATAGGCACCATTTTGGATAAGAGGCCCTTAGAAATCCCCGAAACAATCAATTCTTATCTCCCTAACATCACCATTTTTGGCAGGAAAGATCTAGAGGCTAAGGGGGAAGCCCCCAGTTTCCTTAGGAACATCCCCTTCCAAACATGAGGTAGCCCCTTGCAGTCCCTAAGTTATTGTGAACAATGAAATGCAGGAGACACAACATTCCTCCCATTGATGTAAGACCCAAATTCCTCAGGAATGTCCCCTTCCAAATAGGGGGCAGCCCCTGGCAGTTCCTAAGTCATTGTGAACAAGGAAATGTTGGAGACACAACATATGGAGGTTAACATGTCTGAGATAAACTGATTATTCTTCCCATCGATGCAGGACTCATATTTAATCAGTCACACATTCAAGACTCTAGTATGCCTCGAATAAAATGAAGATATGTATATAGCTATATCCTACCCCTTCCAAGGTTTGGGATTATATACAAGCATAAAATCATGCCCTCCATAGTCCTACTCTCAATTTTCTAAAACTTTTTCATCTATATAGCAGTTATCCTTGCAAATCCTACTTTGATTTTTCTAAAAATCTATGTACGAACATAAATATATAGGGTTGTATCATAACCTTTTGACGAAATGTATGAATGAATATTTCATGTGTCATTCTAATGTTTGTATCTTGTGCCCTAGATTGTGGGGCCCTGGGGAAAATTTCTGAGTGAGTTCTAGTTTTTGGAATGATGGGAAAATCGAGCCCTAATCTGAGTAGAAAATAGTAATTGAAGAAGCCTCCTAGGACCTCAGATCAGTCTTTGTAAGTGCTTGGTAAGGGTGATTTCCTAAGGCTAATAATTGAAGCCTAATCTGGAAACGTTCTAATTCAAAAGAAAAGCACTACAATAGAGGAGACAGTGAGTCATTGGATTGGTAAACAATATGAAAGCATGCTTGAAACATTGCGGCTTTGAATGTATAGAGGTCTGAAGCAGACAACACTCGTTTGAGATTCTGTTCTGAAGAAGTCATTCTACCCTCCTGAAGAATTGAACTCCTCATCTGATGTGCAAAGATTTTTCTAAATGAAAATTCTGTGGTAAATCTGACCTTAACATTTAAAAATATTTCAATGGAATCAACAGTAAAGGATATCACCCTTGTTTTGTTTTATGCCATCTCAGATCTCTGAAATAAGGTTTATCATCTCACAACAAAAAGCTCATGACCTTGCAGTCAGTCTCCTACAGTAAGAAGAGAATTTGCTGACTTGTGGAGATAGTATGAGTCTCGCTGAAATAAGAACAATGACTTCAACGGACATATATATATATACATACATACACTGTCTGATCTACTTGAGCCTGTGGAGAATTTTGATTTACAGTTGCAATACTGTAATTAAATAAGTCTATACCAAAACCGTAGGAAATTCACATCAGTGAATATTTGGTTACGTTTAAAAAAAAAGAGAGGAAAGTTTGGTTACGGAAATCATTTTTTGAAATTCATCTTGAAGCCATGTATCAACCTCATTGAAATAAGCTATAACCACCAAAAACACAAATAAAATAGGTGAAGCTCGACAACTTAATAATACTTACTAATCAGACCACATTAAAACATCCTCTTTATCTATTCATTCCTCAATCCATCAATCCTTCCCTCATTCATTGGTGAAGCCAAAGATCCCAGCCATCCATCCCACGAAGACCAGTCTATTTTGCTACTTGATTGGCGGGATTTTCACCATAGTGGCAATATCAATCGAGCCTCTTGGATGAAAGCGAGCAGGTAAAGGCTGAGTTCTTGAACATGTTTTTTGCTCCGAATTACACCGAAAGCCCCAAATCAGGAGAAGAAGATTTCAAATAAAGATAAAAAAGAGTGAACCCAGATTTGATATAATAAGTTCGGGTTAAAAATCTAGTGGAATGGATAGAAGAATTGAATGTCAAATAAGGGTATGGAATCTGCGGCGAAATCATAAAAATTATGAGCAGAGAAGGACCACCGAACTCTGTCCCAGACCTGGCAAGGAGAATATCAGTGGGAAATTAAATTTTAATAGGTTGATTTAAATTTTATAGTAGCCACCAAATTAGATTTTAATAGGTAGTCAAATAAATTGCTATGGTCGATTAGGTTTTCATCAAGTTTTATTTTTATGTGAGTAAAAATAATGTTAAACTAATTAGAGTATTAATCAAAATGATATTATACTTCTCTAATATAAGTAAGAATCTTAATTAATCAAAATTATATTATATCTCTATAATATAAGTAAGAATGTTTATATAAAGAGAGAAAATGAACATGAGCTCGGAAATATCTATCAACCTTTAAGGTAGTGAAAATTATCTTTAAATATATGAATAATGTTTTCAATAAATTTAAGTAGGTATAGTTAGTTTCTTATTTTTGAGGAAGTTCATTTAGAGCTTAAAAATACCCAATTAGATGGCCTTCACATGTGTTTTTAAGAGAGACATGGGATAAATTTTGATTAAATGAATTAAGGGGTACAATAAGATCAATTTATAGCACCTACTCAAATCACCAAGAATATATCCAAACCGTCAAGATGACACACTTCTCTGAGAAAAAATATGAAACACCATGGAATAACTCAGATTAAAACTTATAGTCAATTAATCAATAGTTAGAACATAGTGTTTAAGTGAACACAATAAAAATAGTACACATTGGACATAATATCATATACACATGGATCATACATATCCAACTAAATGTGGTAGCTAAAGGAACTTCTTCCTACACATAGTGTCCTAGATGGCTAAGGCAAGGTGTCATCAAAATAATGATACATTCATGAATTACATATAGATCCATATACCTTAGATGAAAAATGATCAATGTGACAAGAATCATAGGGGTTGAGATGACAATCAAATTTTAAAATATCCTCTAAAAGCCCATATAGAAAATGGGGTAACATATCCTATGACATCCAACTTGTGATATATGGTGGGAAAACCTTAAAGTATATCTGAAGAAAGATGTCTCGTTGAGGTCTAGGTCAAGAAGAGGTACAATGCCTCACTAATTTGGTAGTTGAAGAAGTTTAAATCTTGGTTTGTCAATTTTGCCCTAAGTAGGCAGGGCAATATAGAAGGAGGTGATCCCTTTGGAAGAGTTCTAAAGGGGAAGGGAACATAAGGCCTTATATAAAGATCTAAATCCAAGTACCTCCCTCATAAAAATTTCTAGACATGTATTTAAAGAATGTAGATAACGACTTGTCCAAATGTTGATAAAGACAATAGAACATCCCTTGAATCCCATAATAAATGGGGGCATCTACAAATGGAAATGCTAGTAGATGTTATTAAGAAGAGGAAGGTCATTATGATTCGTTTCAACTTGACGTGAATGTAAACCCACTTTGAATGCAACAAGGGAGATATGAATGGCATCATCTGATACCCTAGAGTGTATGTGGTTAAACAAAAAGGCCCCCTTTCATTTGCATGAAGTGTTCCTGATACAAATCCATGTTACAGTCGAGGCCCTTAAAAGATGAAGTCCAAGTACATTGAATGTATTGTCTATAAATAACCTCTCTAACAACTTGACATAAACATATAATGATGTCATTTTCATTTGAGGTGTAAATCACTTGAATTGTGTTACAACTTTAATCACTCCCCAACAAAACTATGCCATGCTTCCTTGTGATGATGCTTCAACCCTATTGGAGAACAACCTCACAATGTAAAAGGAATTTAAACATGATGTAACTTTAATAGTGCCCCACATTCACCCTTTGGCTCACTACCCATGGCTAATTTGAGGTTATTTCAAGCACTGATGTGGATAATATCATTTTATTTTCTCTTATGTATAGTATTCTACATTGACACAATTGAGTTTGTTTAACAAACAAAATATTTATATTGAGGGTTCACTCCTTGTGCATTAGGTCTAGACAGACCTTGTCTTTATGAGTGATCTATTAATTTCCAACTCCTTAGTCCTTCAAATTTTGCACGTCGTAAGGCCCAATACACCTACCCTTCTACCAGTCTTGTTTTCCTTCACAAGCACAAGACTTGGGGCTCTTCTTTGATAGTCACCTAACAACCCTTCAACTATACTTGGACTACCATTAATTTTCCCAACCATGGTCAATTATTTTACTGATCTAGTGCCCACAACACTGCCCTCATCTAGGGATCTTCAAAATTTCCACCTAATAGTGATTTGACTCCTCTCAAAATCACTATTTTTGTGTATCAATTTCTTTTTTGTCCAATCTATGAACAAATTCGAACTACTCCTCTACTTATCATCCTTCTAACACTTTGTATATGCTTGAACTAGGGTCACAAAACATCCACTAAAAGTTGATTGACTAATTTTTTATATCTTGCTTCAAATATCTGTCAAAAACTCTCTAGACAATCCACCAAAATAAACTCTTCTTCATGTCCATCCATTCCTCATATTATGCCACAATTATTCTACCCAATCTTCGACTCAGGTTCCACCTTCCTTTATATTTTCTATCTTCGCACATACTTTTGCAAACCATCTTCCAAATTTGTGGTATATATTGCAGAGATAAACCTCTCTCCAAGGGTCCCAACCCCTCTTCTTCTACACATATTTGTCACGGTCTTAAGGGCATACCTTATGGATTGAACATGTTAGGAAACCTCCTTAACTACAACATTATACTTCTATTCGAATTGTCTTAGAACAAACCCTATCCACCCATAGCAAAAATAACAACTCTTACCTCCATAAGAGACACAACCTAGCTCATATGGACCCATAGATTCTGGGAAATTCTTTAACTGAATTAGGGTTTAAGGGGTTAGGGTTAAGGGTTTAAAGGTTTAGGGTTTAAGGGGTTAGGGGTTAAGGGTTTATAGGTTTAGGTTTTAGGGGGTTAAATGGGTTAGGGGTTTACTAGGGGTTTAGGGGGTTAAATGGGTTAGGGGTTAAGGGTTTAGGGGTTAGGGGTTAAGGGTTTAGAGGTTTATGGTTTAGGTTTAAATGGGTCAGGGGTTTAGAGGTTTAGAGGGTTAAATGGGTTAGGGGTTGGGAATTAGTGTTTAAGGGGTTAGGGGTTAAGATGATAGTTTCATTGGTCTCTGTTTGTGCACAATAGTTGCTTACTCTTTGCGTCTCAATGTAACAATTTTGTAAGTATTGTTGCTTGTTGCCATGTCTTCTTTATTTATTAATTTATACTATTTGTTAGCTATTGCTTTACATTTATTGATGAAAATGTCTATTGCAATCAAACCAAATGTATGTTCAATCTCTAGTTTCAACCTCAGCCACAGTGTTGTCACACAATTTAAGTCTAGAGATTTGCCATCTGATGAAGTCTTAATAAACAGACTGCACCTCATGACTACTCCAGAAAATCTTAAGTTCGAGTGTCCCACATTCATGAGAAATTTGACTCTTATACTCTTGCTCCACCTGACTGTGTCCTGGAAATACCCTTTTTTATTGCAAAAACATCCTAATGTTGTCGACCTTGTCCCTTAACAGACTAAGGAAACATATGTGACTGAGAGGAATGGAAAGCACTACAAAGTTGAAGAGAGTAAAAAAGACTAAGATGGTTTAAATGATAAGCTTGAAGAATGTAGCAGAGTTGAAACAACTAAAAGTTGTCCCAAACAAATAGTTGATAATGCGAAACCTTCTTATGTACTAGTCAAGCAAGACTACATTCATGTGAGAGCAAGAAGAGGCCAAGCGACTGATAGGCATAGGCTGGAAGATAGGTTATGGTTCCCTCTTTTTGATGAAATATGTTATCTACATTTTTTTTTATCAAAGATTAACCATTTTAACCTTGCCAACAAGGTTTAATTAACCCAATCGTAGGTCCCACTATGTCATGATATATATTAACTCTAGATATATATGAGAAGGAACAATAAAGACATAAATTGATAGAGGTGGCGAGACAAGGGGAGTCACAAGGGAGAGATGGAGATAAATTGAAGGAGAGGGGAGAGAAGGAATGGAGAGAGAGAGGGAGAAAGGGAGAGGAGTGAGAGAGGTAGAGAAGGGTAAGAGAGGGAGATAGTGACACAAAGATGGAAGGGGGGCAGAAAGAAGGATAGAGGGAGGAATATAGTGAGAGAATTGAAGGGTCGAGAGAGAGAGAGAGAGGGGAAGAGAGAGCGAGGTAGGAGAGAAAGGGAGAGAGAAGAAGTACAATGTATTAAAACAATAAATATATTAGGCCCACTCTACACAAATCTGCAATCTGAGAATTCAGGATAAAAGAAGCAGGCTCCAACAACAAATGCATATAAGTCTTTATTACTCAAATAGAAGAATGTCACAGCAAGTTGTCATCTCACAAAAGCTCCTACTACAACCTTCAAGCTAACAGTACTCACTCTTATTATCTATTTCTACAAATGAATAACTATTGTGTCCATCCTTTTCATTTATAAGTTAAGAGAAGGTGATGTTAGAAAACAGGCTAATGATAGCGTTAGTGGTGCATCTCCCTTGAGCATGAACAACTCCCTCATAACTTTTCCTTGTATGCAAGGCTTTTCTTTTAGAGTAGTGCATTATCATAGTAGATATAACTCCTCTCCTAAAGGTGCCTCATTCCATTAGTGTGCACTCATGAATGCACCTAATATGATGGTGTTAATCTCCTCAACTAGTGTGCCATACTTGGTGGGTGTGACCCAACAACTAATTCGTCTATCCTCGAAGGTGTCGTTATAAGCTTCTAGTTGTATTTAAGAATCTTTCTGACTGGTGTACCACAATCTAGCCTTGCAATCCTGGTGCTACTCAACTACTCAAGGCTAAGGTGAGAACAACTCGGACCAACTAGGTAATCTAACACTCTCTCAAAAAATAAAATAAAATTCCAATAACCTAAGATTCTTCCCCAACTTGTCAAACTTCCCCTTTGTTAGGAGCTTTGTCAAACTATTAACCATATGCAACTTTTTCAGAATGTGGTCCAACACTACTAACTCCTAATGAACTTGGAATCTTAGGAAATTGTATTGAATATCAATGTGTTTGAAATGGTCATGACATATTGGATTTTCATAGAGCTTGATGTAACTTTGATTCTCACAAGAGACAATATTAGGCTTCAACAACTGATTGGTTGACTCTACAATCAAGTTGCAAATCTAGATAGCTTCATAATAAGTATATGAAACTGCCATATACTTTGCTTCAGTGGAAATGAATGCAATTGTTGCTTTCTTCTTGTTGATTTAATAAAAATGATTTATAAAATGATAATAATGATGTTTAAAATGAGCCTTATGATGGTCTATTTATACACATTGATTGTTCACGAGGTGTAGGGGTATGTTTATAACATCACTGCCCTTGAAAGCTTTGTCTTGAAAGCACGGAAATTAGAATTTTCTTTAGTTAAGCACATTTTTGTGGTGGAATGAAGTTTATCAGATATCTATTTATACTTTGTAGAGGTTTGACTTTGTTTGTCCTTTGAGTGTTGGTGAGGTTTCTTTGTATTTTTTGCATCATAGTCTAAAGTCTTTTGACCTGATTATTTAACATGAAAGCTTTATGATTATTGGCAATATATTTGAAATACCTACATGATCAAGAAAATGTTATGGTTAATTAAATTACTAATTAGGTACTACAGAAAGAGGATGATGTTGAGAGGGCTTGCCTGGGTGACTCTGGGAGCAACCCGAAGGTGGTCAGACAAAGCTCTTCTAAGTTACAAATCTGAAGAGAAAAAACTGGTGATGTATATGTGGTTGCTCAACCTGGGTTGTATGGAAAATCTTGGCTAAGAGTGTTTACCTTTCCGTGTCTTCACGAAAGTAGGTTGTCCAGTCACATAATAAGATCATGAATACATGTAGGTGATGGTTTTGTAGTAAGTTCTTAGCCTTATCTTCATAATGGCTAACAGAGAGGATCATGTTTGAATACAGGATATAATTTGATAAATTTGAAGATTTAGAGTTGAAGAAAAAATTGTGGTGATGTTTGGATGGGTGCTAATTTGTAGGGTTTTCCATTTTTATAATTTTCTTTGTTGTGCTTTCTACCATGCTACCTAGTTGCTTTCATGTTTCCCTAGCATTTTAAATTTTTCGATTTCTATCTCTCTATTGTTTCTTGCCCCATTTGAAATGTCATCCTTATTTGGTAGGTGTTTTCTTCAATATAGTGTGAATATTTTTCCATCACACAACTTCTATGGGGTTTGTCTACGCAAATAGCTTGTAAGGTCCATTCATTGGGGTATTTGATGAAATGAAATGATTATCGATGATCACCAACTAATGGTACCTGCAGAGATTTACTCTAACAATTCTATAGTTTTCTTGTGCCAACAATTATACAACATTTTAACCTCATGAATTAGTCTCCTCTGTTCTCTTAGTTGATTCTATAACTGAACGGCCCGATGCCCAGTGTTGCTTTTGAATGCCTAGTGTTACTCCTGAACGAGGCGCCCGTAAAAATTTTGCCATTCATTGATTGCTTGAGAAGTGGAAAAGGTCTCTACCACCTGCCCTCTAATATTTCCCTCATCATTTCTCATTTTCAGTCATTGAAAGTGCCATTCTTAGCCTCTGCACTGCCCATTCCTGAATGGCCCGAGCCACCTCTGAATGGCCCGGCGCCTGGGCCACTGCTGAACGTGGTCTTGCCCACTTCGGCCGCTGCTAAATCCATCATCTCATACATCTGCAAAGCGGTTTTATTCACACCAATATCTCACCCTCCACGTATCAAACTCTGCATATCATTTTCAGCTCTCCTGGTTCATCCCTACAGGCTTATTTTTGAACGGCCCAAGTCACCCCTGAACGGCCCAGCGCCCAGGCGCCCGGGTCACTAGCAACACAGTTTTTCAAAAGATGCCAAAGTCAAGTTTTTAGCAGAAAGACACCCCCAAGTGCATCAAGAGAATTTTATAAAGAGGATGAAGGAAGTCTTCTACTATGATTACAGAGGACATAAAAATAGTGAAAGAGAGAATGGTTATTATGTCACTTTGTAAGAGATTTTATTTATATAAATGGCTAGGGATATGCATAGTCTCTAAAAGAAAAACATCAGTTTGATTAGAAGGTTTTCAATTAGTTTGAAAGAGTATTTAAAATAGTGTTTTAAATGAGTCCCTTTTGTCTCAAATAAACCACAGAGAAACAGTGAAAGGGAAGAGGGTTAATGTGCAAATTTGAAAGTCCTTTTTGTGCTATGAGATAGCTAAGAATACAAATAGTTGATAGAAGGAAAAATAGAGTTTTTTTGTAGAGGTTTTCAAATCAGTTTAAAAGGTGTCCTAACAATGTTTTCAAAAGAGCACACCTTCTTTGCTAAATCAAAGATCAACACAGTGATTGGGGAAGAGGTTGTATCAGTTTGAAAAAAGTCTTGTTTACCTTTTAAAAACTATGATAACAAAGGGGCAATGTTTAAAGGGAAAGGGTTTTCATGCCAAAACAAAAGGAAATTCCTTTTGAACAAAAACCAAAAACATATATTGTTTAAAACCTTTTGTTCAAACACAGTGATAAAAAGTGATTTTGTTCTCATTTGACAAATACTTGTTTGTTAGCATCAAAGAAACACATTGATTTGCAAGGAGTAAAAGGTGTCTTGGTTGAAAATTTTTTCCAATGATCATTTCATAAGTTTGTCTTGGTAAGTTAGTGAAGAGTATTAGAAGCAACGAGCACTACAAAAAGCCAAATCAGTTTGCCCAAAGGAAATTGAAGGATGCACAAGAAAAACTCAAAATCGCCCAAACAGGGTGCCTGGCGGAAAAAGAGGAAAAAGTCACCTCTAGGCTTGGAATTTTGGCCTAAGCTTCTAGACATGTTTCTAAAAAACCTTGAGGGACTTGCTCACCAAAATTGAGCAAATTTCGACATGTTCTTGTTTTTTGACATTTTTGGGCCTAATTGCATAAAACCATGTGCGCCGCCATTTTTGTTTGGAGAATCCTTAACTATTTAGAGTGGTACCATTGGATGCATTAAATTTAGGGGCATATACTCATAAATTTTTAGATCAATTGAAGATTTTTTGGTCCCCCAAAGAGGCAAACAACACTCACTTTTTCGACACTCTGCCCACATATCAGCAAGGCCTATTTTTTGGGTTTTTTTTTTCAGTTTTGTATTTGACAGACTTCCAGGCATTATATTGGGAAATTCAGATTGTTCTAGAAATTAGACATCCAGGGCTTTCCAACGAGCTATCACGGGCCTCATTTTGACATCGGGAAGGCCTTCAAAAGTCTTCCGAAAGACAGGAATTTTTTTGCTGATGCGCCCTTGTGGCATTTTGACCAAAAAAGGCAGTTTTCTTAAGTGGCCTCTCCAAATGTGCATTAAGATATTTTGGGACATTTTCAATCATAAAAAGTCAAATTTATTCCCTTTTTTATCATTTTGAGATATTTTATTGGATATTTTGTGCCTTGGGCTTTGCAAACCCTCAAGGACAAGATAAGATATTTGTTTTTGAGCCAATGGCTAGCTAGTTGCCTTGGTTGGTTTTCCTCCTCGTTGGCCTATATATTCCAAGAGGATTCATTGTAATAGCAGAAAAAACTCGATGTTAGAGAGAAATACAATAGCACTATGAGCTTTGAATAAAAACTTGTCTTGTGATGTTGATGATCTCTTTCTTGACTTGGATGGTGGAGAAGGATTGTATGTAGGATTCCATGGCTTGGTGAATGGTATAGTGTTATTATTTTGTTTATGATTCCTCTGTTTCACATATGTTTCCATGCTTCTTGCTTGTTGTAGTTCAGTAAAGATAAGTTTGAGACATGCCCATGGAGGCACCTCAAGTTTCCTGATTCATTTGCAGCTTCTATGTTTTCTTCCTTCTTAGTCCTATCAAAGAATTCTTAACTGCTCTTTGATCACTAAGAGCTTGTTTATTTATTTCATTAATGGTTGTTATGCATTCCAAGTATGATTCACGGTATGCCCTGCTTACTCATGGCTAGTCAAAGCTCCGTCTTTGAAATCTCTCTTTGAATGGTTGATTGTCTTAGTTGAACCAACGAGGTCTTGTTTCGATCTTGCCCTTTGCCTAAAACTTTGCATTCTTGCTTTAAATGTTCCCAATAGCTCAAAATATGATGTCTAGGAGTTCCCTCTTCATATATTGAGTTTTTTTTCCATCTTATTTGTTTTCCCAAAGTCTGAAGGTGATTTCCCAAAGTTAGAGGGTCTTATACTTCTATGCATCACCTGAATGTTTATTTTATGCATTGATTAGTTATTGTTTCATTCATAAGGGACCATGGTTAGTCCTAACTTATGAATTCTTGCTGATTAACTATTCATGTTTAAAACCTTTTCGTTATTCGCAAACTTATTGTTCATCCCATTTCATTTTCTCCCAAAGAATCTATTCATCTCGACCAAATCGGCCCTGCAGTCATACCTTATCCATCATTAAGACTATCTTGACCTCATTTGACCCCATAGCCCAATTGTTTTGACATCTCCGTATCTATTTATCCTTTCAGTCAGTTTTCCCTCAACAACCAAAACAAACCAAAAACATACTTCATAACTAGCCTAACATCTAAAAACAAACTAAGCAAACAAGCACACATCCTTGCACATAATAGAGAGAGCCCTCTCTGAGTCCAGGAAGGCTAAGTCCTAGGACTCCAAAGTTGGTCTGATGTTACCCTATCATTTGGATTGCCAATCTGCCAAATTACAAGACACTAACACTATCTAACTGATCCTTCCTACTACTGTTGTACTGTGGGCTCCTCGTAGCCAGGTTCAATCCATGAGACACGCCATCTCAATGGACCTTGACCAAATTTCTTATCTTGGGATTATGTCTACACATAACCCCACCTTACACCTCGAGGTATGGCTGCTCCCTCTTCTCATCTGGCTCGAAATCTCCCCCTCATGGAGGTCTCTGCTTGAGTGGACACTTCCACTCGGTCTCCTCTCTGCTTCTCCAATTGTGGCAGCTACTCCACAACCTTCTGAGACTGCTTCTCATGAGGATGCATGTTAAGAGGTAATTTATGAGCCCTCTAAACCACCAAGTCTATAACTTCCACCTTTCTCCTCAAAGATTTGCATGCATCTGATATCTCAAGTGCATATAGGTTCTTGACTCACGCACAGTGTAATTGTCCCGAAGTTACAAAAAGTTTCTAAAAAAGAGTTGATTTTAAATCGATGATATATCCCTTATCCGAGCTCCGATTTGACCAATTTTTTTTTTTCCATTTGGGTAGATTTTCACAAGGAATCCGCATATTCTATTTGTTTTTGAAAATTTTACACCAAAATATTCAAATATTCTCTACAAACTCGCCGCCCAAAAAATTCTTGCTCTGATACCATGTAGAAAATCTAACCAACGAGATTCAATTTGATCTTGTAATCTACTAAAACAAGATACTGAATCCTTCCTACAATTTACGGAAACAAAACACGATTGCACAATCATATATAAGTAAGAGAAATAAATTATCAATCGCACAACAACATGATGTATTTGGGGAAAGAAACTAATCAAAACCCCTCTATCTCTATTGTGTATTAAGTCAAGGAATCATGAAACAATACAATGCTTAATCTCTCATGAGATTCTCCAGCACTCTGTCAATTGTCTCCCGTTGATCTAGGCAAACTCGGTCTAGTACTTAGCCAATTCTCATCCTTACTTTAGCCTGCCTTGCTCATGCAATTCCTAGGGAATTAAATCCTTATTAATTAGGAAAATTAGTCTTCCTTGATTGCACAATCCATCATGGCATCCCAATGAGTTTATAATTGCACATGGGAAAATTTCTCCGAATAAAATTGATAGTTATGTTCCCTTTAACCTCTGTCTCAACTGGGTATTCCTCGAAACTGACATGCATGCAAATATTAATAGTGAATTATCAGTTATCTGATTGATCACTCATTTTGAATTAAATCTAATTTAATTCACTGGACCTCTCACTAGCTCATCACTCAGTTAGAACTAGTTAAACTGATTTTAACTCATTTAATTGAGTTAATTACACTTGCACCCCACTTAATGCATCAACTTCAACTGGACCCCAAAAATATTAGAATCCCTCTAGATGCCTCATATTAGACCCTCAAATTGAATTTCTTGAGTTAACTCGGTCATCATGACTTAATTAACTGACACAAGTTGTTATGAGATGAAATTACAATTTATTGTCCAATTTATTTAAGGGAAAAATAAATTAGACGCCCCACATTCCTCACTCCTGGTGCATCAAAATTCCTCACCAGTGTGGCTGCATTTTTTTTTTTCCTTTATGGTTTCCAATCTCACTGTTTCTTGTTGCAAATTTCAACATTTCAAAATTTGATGTGGCCTTCACACAAAGACACCATTGAAATCACATGCCCATATTCTCATGAGAAACCTCTCTTAAGCTTGATCTGCTAGAAGAGAACCAACAATATGCCATCCTACTTCCTAGCGCAAACTGACCATTAAGGTATGCAACATTCTTTTGAACCCTCACATGATGATCTTGCTCTTGGAGGATGATCATGACCTCCCTTTAGCAACCCTTACTCGGCCCTCGTACTTGACCTACTTTAGGACTACATCTCTCTTCACCCCCTTGATGTGCCAAATAGTGGGAATACATGTCAAACATGCTAAGATGTGCCAAGTGATAAGGCATGCTAAGATGTGCAAGGGTGTGTCAATGCGTGTCAGGGACTTTCAAGACAACAAAAGGGAGAAAAAAGTTAAACTACAAGGAAATGAACACATAAGAGGGTTAATAAGTCATCAATTTACCTTTTCCAAGAGGGGCATGCTAGGCACACTAACACTAGGCGGAAATAGGTTCCAAGTGCAAAGTCTTAGTGCATTCTAAGTGCCAAGTATTCCTTTGTTGCTTCTCTCTACTTTCCAACAATTGATCATCAAAAATAAATTTAATATTAAACCATGCTAAATCATACCAAGGCATCTCAATGTATTCCACACATGCTAAGACTTTCCAAGCGCTAACACATGCCAAGCGCCAATATGTGTCAGGGACTAGTGTTATGCATGTTATGAAGTGGAAGGGAATGTTGAAGAGTGCTAAGGTGTGCTAGAGAGTGATAAAGCATGTTGATGAGTGTTAAGGAGTACTAGGAAAAAACATTAAGGGAGCACTAGGTACAAATTCATGGAAGTTAATGAATATGAGGAACGTGTACTGCCAGAGACTAGTGTTAATCGTCAGTGTTAGTTGTCATGCCAAGGAGGGAGTGACAAGGTATGCTAAGCATTGGTAAGGCATGCTAGGGAATATCAAGGCATGTTAAGAATTCCCAAAGTGTGCTTGGGAGTTCCGGGGTGTGCTAATTATATCATGTGCCAATTAATAGTGCCAAGATATGCCAATACATGCTAGGTGCTAAGGATGTGGCGCAAGGTGCCAGGGTATATCAATATGTGTCAAGGAAAAAAAAGGAAGAACCAATAAGAGGGTTAATAAGTCATGACTTTATCGTTTTGAAAAGGGACATGCTAGGCACACTAATAATAGGTCCCAATACATGCCAAGTGGCATTTTGTGCCAAGTGCTAATGTATGTCAATGCATTCAACCAAGGTGTTCTAGGGCATGCTAGGGACTATATGCAACATGCCAACACATGCTAGGAGAGTTCCATGTTGTGTTAGCACATGTCACCATGTGCTTGGGTGTCAATGTCATCAAAATATGTTCTAGGTACAAAGATGTTCCAATACATGTGGGGTAATAAGAAATGTTAGTGTGTGCCAAAGTAGTAATTTAAGGTGTGCCCAGATTGTTGAGGATTGTTAGGTCTTTCTCATTAATAGAATTTTCAAAGCCCGATTATGTATTAAATAATATATTTCCTACACACAATAGTGGAACTTTATCTAAATGGAATTTGCTATATAATAAACTTAATAGATATGAATCATGTGTTGACTCATAGAAAATCTCTATTCGACTAGTCATTACTTGAGGGAAATGATACACGCTTATTACTTCTTAAAAAATTGACTGACCCTAACCACTATGGCCTTGGACATATTATAAAAATTGCTCAACAATAATGGCATTAAATCGTTATCTTTTGACAAAAAATATATTAACAAGCACATAGCGTCATCAAAAACTCATTGGAATGATCAATGATGATGGACATTTTTTTATCGTCACCAAAAGTAACAAAAATAGCATTGGTGAGGGTCATTAAAAGTTCATCACTAGAAGTGTCACCAAAGAGAGAATTAGTGATGGGCCTTTAACGACCCTCACCAAAAGTGAAATGTCTTTAGTGACGGACCATAAAGGACCATCACTATATACACTTAAAATGATGGTTTTTAGTGATCAATGATGACGGACATTTTTTGACCGTCACCAAAAGTAACAAAAAGAGCATCGGTGAGGGTCATTAAAAGTTTGTCTCTAGAAGTGTCACCAAAGAGAGAATTAGTGATGGGCCTTTAACGACCGTCACCAAAAGTGTCATTGAAAATGTCTTTGGTGACGGACTATAAAGGACCATCACTATATACAATTACAGTGACAGTTTTTTAATGACCATAACCATATGTGACATTGGTGACGGACCTTAAAGGTCCGTCACAAGCATGACCCTCACCAATGTGCTTTTTTCTTGTAGTGCCATGTGGGTAATTCTGGTGCGAGGAAGAGGTGTGATTCGCCCCACTCCCTAGTGTCACTATTTCGTAGGGCTACATCAAGCACCATGGGCTGGCCTACTAACCCAAATGTTCCCAGCAATTCTTCTTTCAACATCCCCCAGTGGTAGGTACATCGATGGTGCTCTGCATCTAAGTACCATGCAGATGGAATTGGTCCTAATTCATGAATCATTAGGTGAACCCATTCCTTAGTCGTCTTGTTGCACCACTATTTTTCCCATGCCAACAGATATTTGCGTGGATATTCCGATCAAAGGAAAGTCTTGACCCACAAGCCTGCCAGGGCTTCAAATCACAGGATTATCATATCTCGACATGCCTCCCAATCCCGGAATGTCCCCTTTTGTGTCTCCCACCAGTGTGTTGGTATTTCATGCAGGGCTAGCTTAAGGGCCCGTAGCCCTCGTCTCTTGGGAACCTCTGCTTTGAATGCTCACAAAAATTCCTTAATGCTGCTAGAACTATCAAAATAGGGTAGGTATCTTACCTCTGAGGAAATGCAATGGAAGTCCCTTGTGACTCGAAGACACTGTAGTGCTGAGACATCACGTAAGCAGTTCTGCCAATTTTCCATCTCCTCCTCAGAGTCATAAAAGCATTCACTGTCCTTTTCCTAGTAGAGGACTCCTTCTGCCATCGGGTTGATCCAATATTCATCCTGCTCAGTCAACTTGTAAATGTGATCCACCTCCTCTTCATCGCATACTGGCGCTGTATATCATTCACCTTCCGCAGGATCTAATGGTACTATCACCCTTGTGTCGTTATTCTCAAACACCATGCTTCTTTTCTTTATGTTGATGATACCACCCATATCTATGGCCCAGTCCAATCCTAAGAGTGCAGGGTATGGGTCTGCATCTTCTACAATTTCTATTACCTCAAAATCAACACGGGCCTTTACTCCTGCGATGTCCACCGTAATTTGGGGAAACCTTACTAGCGGGATGTTTTTATGTTGATTTTCCATGCACAGATGAATAGTGGACCATTCCAACTTAGGTTCACCCATTCGTAGCCAAGTATACTTAGGTAACATGTTCACATCCGACCCTAGGTCCAAAATAACCTGGCTCATTTCGTTGTCACCAATCTGTGCAGACAACCACATTTCTCTTCCGGTGTGTTTATTATACCTGTATAGTTTGTGCACATCCTTGAATTATGATGTTAGATTGGTTCATGCTGTGAAAATATCTATTAATGCCTAAAGGTTCTCCACAAACTTTGGGTTACGCAGCAGTTTCATACATGCCTGCAAAAAGGGATCAACCTTCGCATCTGCCTTGAGGGTCACAGGTGGCCGAGCAGTAGTTGCTTCTCTCTCAGCAAAGTCTTTGCAAGCTGTGATTACTATTTCTTTCCTCCTTTTTAGGTCCAGGCCTTCTTGTTTGATAGCGGCTTGCAGGATCAGAGGTTCCATCACAGCCTTGTCCTTAGGTCCCCTGGTGGCTATCTTGCTACGCGTCACCACATTCACACTCAGATCCTTGCTTCGAAGCTCAACCTTAACTCCCTGCACATTCTGTGTAGGTGTCGGCTACTTTTCCTGCATTTTTGCTATCAAGATTGGGCAATCTTCAATTGCATGGTCCAGTTGTCTGTAATATTGGCAGGATTGCCTAGTGGGGTTCAGGAAGTCCCTTGCAAAGTGTCTTGCTTCTACATAGTTATAGTAGATTAGTTGACTTCATCCCCATCTTGCACCTCCATCGCATCCTCCTCCCCTGCCCCTTGATGGGGAGCCACCTATACCTACGGGGGTCCTTGGTGATGCAGGGTTTGACTGTACCCTGTATAAGTTTCCTAGATCAATCATCAAATCATATGTCTGGAATTTATGTTCGTCATGTCCCACAGATCTGCAGAACCAACACCATTGCTGCTTTACCTCTAGGGTGTATGCAGAAAGGCGGGGACAGTGGTTAGTATCATGCAGTCCTACGACACGACAATCATCACACCAGAGTGCTGGCCCACTAGGTCTCATAGCCTCCCTAGGGCGCAATGGGCTCGGTCCCCTGGCCTATACATAATATGTTAATAGTGGACAATTATAATTGGTGTGGCCATTCACCCGACATCGTATGCACCATCGTTCAGGGTTGGCTTCTGCCCCTCGTTCCTTTCGCAAGTTCTGGATCTCTACATGTATCGCTTCCAGTTGTCCCTGGATCTATTGGATGCCTAGCTGAGTCTCATCTCAAGGTGCAACTTCTAACTTCATGGCACCTTCCAAGGTTTTCTCCTGCGATTCGAAATTTTGGTGCCCCATAGTTACGCATAGGTGAGGAAGCAACATGGAAATAAACCATTCTGTGTGTTGTCCTTCATCATATTGGAATCCCCCTTCTCTGATCACCTTCTTTTGTCACTGATCAGCCTCCCACATAGATTCAGAAGGTCCTTGCTTGAAATCCTTTATATCAACCACGATTTTGGAGTAGGACTTAGGTTTCTTGAACTGCTATTTCAAGGCATTCTTAATTTCTTCAATGGTTGCATTTACGTTTTGGCCAATGTATCCCATGTACAAGTCCAACGCTCTTCCTTCGAAGGAAAGGGACAGTTGTGCCCTTTTCACTGCATCACTATCCACGCTCTGCGCAGTCCATACTGATCCTGCGAAAAACCAGAACTGATCCATATTTTCATCCCCTACACCCTTAAAGGTTGGTAATTTCATGTGCGTAGCCATGTCGTCTTCCAGTGGCGGAGGGTTCGGTGAGTTCTTACCTCTAGGCTGATTTAAAAGTGGTATGGCTGGAGGACTCTGCGTAGTTGCTTCCCTTACTATAATGTAGGCCAATCAATCTCCTTCTATGTTGGTGCTATAGTACTTGCCACTCCACGTTGTACTCCCTTCCAGATTAGAGGTCATTCACTCGGTATGGCTACACAGAATACTCTTTTCGCACAATAATATCTTGATCAATAATGGAAAAGTCTTTAGGAACTTACCTTGGAATCTCGTGAAGAATCTTCACTCTGTTTTAGAGTAGGAGACAAACTGATCGATGGAAAATTATGTTACAAATCCTCCTAACGTGATGTCTACCTAATGGTCCACTGTGCGAGTGATGGTGTTATTAGTTTTTTCAAGCTGCTGGATTAGTTCGGGGGTCGAATCTGTGATACGCTCGTCCTTCCAACACTTTTGAAACTCGACCATCCTTGTGAGCCACTCCTGGAGCTCGATTACGATCGTTACAAAGAAGATCTCGTAGATCTCTGTGAAAATGTACTTATTCTTCCACTCTTCGGTGGTCAACCTCTTATTGTGGTTTTCTTTTATGTCAAATTCTTGAAATTTCTATTCAAACCATTCATCAATTTCCTTCCTCTCTGGATTCTAGTACAGCCTTGGCATTACTCGATCCCTCTCTCAAAATGCTCCAGATCCTGGCAAGGGAACCATTTGTTGGCTCGAGGGGTCTTGACCAAAGTTTGGATGTTCAAGGTTTTCCAACAAACCCCTATACTATTGACCCTTTTGGCAATGATCTACTTGCGTAGGCCAAATTCTCACTCGAAGTAGTATGGGTGGGTGCTGGAACCAAGTTTCCGCACCCTGGGAGAGGGTAGGTAAGTCAAACGAAGCTATGTTCACCTTGATCGTGACCCGATCCAGTATCACTGAGCCTAGATTCCCTTCACATCCACGTGCACAATATCAATATTATTCACATAAGTTAGTAGATCTAGAATTCATATAACAATACACAGCTATTTCAAATATTCTTGTAGGAAGCAAGTAGAACAAACCCAGATCGCAACGTAAATAAGTACACAAGTATGTTAGCAACTTAACCAATAAAATAATAGCATATACTAAGTAATCAAGATGTCACATATTCATATCACAACAATTCTAGTGGATTTAGATAGGCAACAATACTTCCGCATTCATTAATCTTTTAGATCTACATACAAAACCCCAAAAACCCACCCTACGCACACAGCAACAGGAGTCCTTACCCGAAAACCTGGACCAGATCTATCAATTTTCACTTAGCAGCCATCTCTTATCATTCTTAGCCTCTTCTACAACTCACAAAGGCTCAACTACTTATACTATTCTAGCTTATGCATCCAATGGTCTGCAAACCTTGGTTTGCAGACTCTTGGTCTACCCTTGACCTAATTACAATGCTTTAGGGGCTTTGACCCACCCCAAACCCCCGCGCTATACTAAATATAATCAGAAATATACAAAATGGACCAGTTTCATAGCTTTTTGGGAGACCCTATTCCAACAGAACCCCCACAATCAGTTTTTTCAGTTTTTAAGTTGTAGCACAACTTACTATTTTTAGCAGTTTTTTGGGTCCTGAACTTCCAAAGTCTTTTTGAGGCCCTAAACGATGTTTTTTGGGCATCGTTTGTTCAACAAACATGATTATTTTCTACAATGGATATTCATGGGTATAGTTGTAGTCCTCAGATAGATCTTTCTAATGATGTATCATAAGCGTCAAATGAAGATCGTATGTCGAAGTTACGTTCTCAGAAAGTTGAAACACCAATTTACCCAAACGGGGCCCATATTTTTGGCTTTTCATCTCATAGGGTTAGTTTTTTGGACGTTTAGAGTTCTCCATTGTAAATAAATAATAAATAGGCCCTCGAGCCTCATTGTAACATCGTTCAGAGGTCTGTAGATGCCACATCTCTTCTCAGAGATTCGCTACGAGCACCCTAGCTATTTTATTTCCATTATGTCTGTAAGAATATTTCTGTTATTTGATATTAATGAAATGAAGCATTATTTTCGCTGCATCCCTATGTTTATGGTTATTTATGGATTCTGTTGCGTTCCTGCATAAAATCTGGATTAGTGGTATCAGAACGGTTTGCTCTTTCTTTGTTTTTCTTTGCATGTCCCCAACATGGTCAGGGTATAATAAGTTAGGGCTCAATCTAGTTGAACCCTTGCAACATCAGCCTCACAAACCCCGAAGACCTTCCATGGCCGAAGAAAGAAAAGATGAGGGAGCAGGAGATCATATCAAAATATTGCTCGAGGAGGCCCTTCAGAAAAAAAGGAACACGATGATGGATAACTTTGCTTAGATCCTTCAACGACTACCCACCTATGGTGCATCTACATCCAACAGCCACTATGGAGGTGCCACTCCCTTCAAGGTACAGGTAAACTTTGACGTTCCTATATTTGAAGGACAAATATATGCTGATGTCGTAGATAGATGGTTGAATTTGCTGGAAGGGTATTTCTCGGTCCATGATTTCTCTAACCCAGAAAAGATTATTTTTTCACTCTCAAAGCCTCCCCCCATGTCGAAGATTAGTGGGAAACCTATTGTGAGCAAGTGGAAGAAGGGGAACCCTCTTTGTTCTCGGCCACATCCACTTGGAATATGTTCCAAGACAGCATCAAGGAACAATATTACCCCGTGGGGAGCTATGAGGACAAATACATCTAATGGACCACACTACGGCAACAAAGGGATCAAGATGTGCACGAACTAACGAATTTGTTCCATACCCTGCGCACAAAGTTGGGTATTAAATATTTAGAGAGAAATTTGGCGCTCAAGTACCACAACTGTTTGTACAAATACATTCAGGAGGAAATGGAGTTCCTCAACATTACATCTCTTGGCATGGCATATCACTATGCCGCCAAGATCGAGAATAAATTTAAGCAGAAGAAGCGAGACTTTGGATTTGCGAATCCGAAAGGTTCCCCTGAACCGAAGAACAAGGGGAAAGGACAAAGCAGTGCAACTTAGAAAAATACCAGGAATCCAAAGAAGGACACAGGGAAGTGGTGTGAATTTCATAACAGCCCCACTCACAACACAAATGAGTGTCGGGCCAAACAGTCATTGGTGGCCAAACTAAAGGCACCCGAATCAGATGCATTTTTTGATCCTGAGTCAGAACCAAACAAAGGCAATGACAAAGGCAAGCATATCATTGATGTGGATCTCAGTGCCATTGTTGCCACCACCAAGATCCAAAGGGAGGATCCAGAGGATCTAGAGGAGGGGGAGCACCTCTTCCATTCAGAGATATGGGTGAAGAGTTCTCTGCTGCAATATCGAAAGCCAAAAGAACCTCATTTTATCAGAGGTCGTGAAGCGGCTCGACCTACCTACCATAGCACACCCACAGCTGTATACCATAGGGTGGCTCCACCCAGGGAGAGATCTCCAAATTTGTCAGCAGTGCCGCCTTCCATATAGTATCAAGCCATTCACGGATGAGGTATTATGTAATGTTCCTCCTCTTGATGCAGCTAATGTATTATTGGGCCAATCATACTTTTGGTGGTGACATGTTGTGTATGAGTCTAAGTCTCGAGCTATTGTTATTACTTTTGGAAATAACTTGTACAAGATACCAGAGGTAGTACCGCCTCCTGTCATCTCTTTGACTACTGCAAAACAATGCAGTAAGATTGTTTCCCAAACTAGGAAATTTATTTTCCTTACAACTCACTCACAGGGAAAGAAGAATATTGCTATCACAACCTCAAAATAGGGCTCCCCTGCATGACTGCAGCAGATGGACAAAGTCATGGAGGAATACGAGGAAATTTTCTGCTCACTCACAGAGGTCCCTCTACATTGTCGGTACAAGCACTCCATTGATATGACCCCCGTGCACCGCTGCCTAATGTTGCCATAACTCATGTGACTACACAGACAGAATCCACACATGTACTGTCTGAGGCTAATAAAGAAACCAAATTTACTAATTGCATCCAGCATGTCCGATCGCAGGTCCATGACATCTTTGAAAACAGAATGTGCCTTATCTCATGGAGGATCTCAACACAATGGGGAATATTGCTTCTTAAGAAGGGATGAATTATCCAAGTGGATATCAGTGGCGAGCCACCTATTCAATTTGGACCCGCACCATCAATTCTTGCAGCTTTTCACATTCAACACAACTTACTATTTTTAGCAAGTTTTCAGGTCCTCCACTCTCGGAGCCGTTTTGGGGCCCTAATGATTTAGGTGAATATTGGTGGCCAACCACCTATTCCATTTGAACCCCCACCATTAGTTCTTTCGGTTTTTAAGTTGTAGCACAACTTATTATTTTTAGCAGTTTTTTGGGTCCTCAACTTCCTGAGTTTTTTGAGGCCCTAAACGACGTTTTTTGGTCATAGTTTTTCTAGCGAATAAGGTTCCATTTTGGAATGTATGTTTATGGAAATAGTTATATTCCTCAAATATATCTTTCTAATGATGTATCATATGTGTCAAATAGAGATCGTATGCCGAGGTTACATCCCCGGAAAGTTGGAACACCAATTTTCCCAAACAGGGCCCCATAGTTTTGGCTCTTCATCTCCTAGGGTTATGTTTTTGGATGTTTAGAGTTGTCCATTTTTTCTCAATAATAAATAGTCCCTTGGGCCTCATTGTACCATAGTTTAGAGGTTTGTAGTTGCCACATCTCTTCTCAAATATTCGCTACCAACACCCTAGCTATTTTATTTCCATTATGTTTGTAACCATATTTTTGTTATTTGATATTAATAAAATGAAGCATTATTTCGTTGCATCTCTATGTTTATGGTTATTTATGTATTCTGTTGCATTCTTGCATAAAATCTGGATCAGTGGTATCAGAGCGGTTTTCTCTTTCTTTGTTTTTCTTTGCATGTCCCCACTTTGGTCAAGGTATAAGGAGTTAGGGCTCGATCTGGTTGAACCCTTGCAAGATCAGCCTCGCAAACCCTGACGACCTCCCATGGCGGAAGAAAAGAAAGATGAGGGAGCAGGAGATCCTATCAAAATATTTCTCTAGGAGGCCCTCAAGAAAAAAAGGAATGCAATGATGGATGACTTTTCTCAGACCCTTCAACGACTGCCCACCTATGGCATATCTACATCCAACAGCCACTCTCGAGGCGCCATTCCCTTCAAGGTACAAGTAAACTTTGACATTCCTATATTTGAAGGCCAAATAGATGCTGATGTCGTAGATAGATGATTGAATTTGCTGGAAGGGTATTTCTTGGTCCATGATTTCTCTAACTGATAAAAGATTAATTTTGAACTCCTCAAAGCCACCCCCCCATGTCAAATACTGGTGGGAAACCTACTGTGAGCAAGAGGACGAAGGGGAACCCTCTTTGTTCTTAGCCACACCTTCTTGGAATTCATTCCGAGATGGCATCAAGGAACAATATTACCCCGTGGGGAGCTATGAGGACAAATACATCCAATGGACCACGTTGCGGCAACAAAGGGATAGAGATGTGTATGAACTAAAGAATTTGTTCCATACCCTTTGCAGAAAGTTGGGTATTAAAGATTCAGAGAGACGTTTGGTGCTCAAGTACCGTGGTTGTCTGCAAAAATACATTCAGGAGGAAATGGAGTTCCTTGAAATTACGTCACTTGGCATGGCATATCGCTATGCGCCCAAGATCAAGCAAAAAATTAAAAAGAAGACGCGAGACTTTGGATCTGCGATTCCGAAAGGTGCCCCCAAATTGAAGAACAAGGGGCAAGGCCAAAGCGATGCAACTCAGAAAAACACCACAAATCCAAATAATGACAGAGGGAAGTGGTGTGAATTTCATAACAACCTCACTCACAACACAAATGAGTGTTAGGCCAAACAGTCATTGGTCACCGAACTAAAGGCACCCGAATTAGATGCATTTTCTGATCTTGAGTCAAAACTAGACAAAGGAAAATACAAAGGGAAGAAGATCACTGATACAGATCCTAGTGCCATTGTTGCCATGACCAAGATCCAGAGGGAGGATCCAGAGGATCCAGAGGAGGGGGAGTGCCTCTTCCATTTGCAGATGTGGGTGAAGGGTTCTCTGTTGCAATTTCTTGTCAATAGCGGAAGGCAAAAGAACCTCATTTCAGTAGAGTTCATGAAGTGGCTCAACCTACCGACCATAGCACACCTGCAGCCATATACCATCTAGTGGCTCCACCTAGGGAGAGATCTCTGCATCCCCCAACAGTGTTGCCCTCTATACAGTATCAAGCCATTCACAGATGAGGTATTGTGTGATGTTGCTCCTCTTGATGTAGTTGATGTATTATTGGGCCAACCATACTTGTAGAGGCGACATGCTGTGTATGGGCCTAGGCCTTGTGCTTTTGTTATTACTTTGGGAAATAAGTTGTACAGGATAACAGAGGTAGTACCGCCTCCTGTCATCTCTTTGACTACTGCAAAACAACGCAGTAAGATTGTTTCCCAAACCAAGAAATTTATTTTCCTTAGAACTTGCTCAAAGGGAAAGTAGAATATTGTGGCCACAACCTCCAAACAGGGCTCCCCTGCACGGCTGCAGCAGATGGACAAAGTCATGTAGGACTACGAGGAAATTTTCTCCTCACTTATAGAGGTTCCTCTACACTATCAGGACAAGCACTCCATTGATCTGAACCCCAACGCACCGCTTCCTGATGTTGCCATACCTCATGCGACTACACAGACAAAATCCACACATGTACTATTTGAGGCTGATAAAGAAACCAAATTTACTAATTGCATCCAGCATGTCCGCCCGCAGGTCCACGACATATTTGACAATAGAATGTGCCTCGTCTCTTGGAGGATATCAATGCAATGGGTACCATTGCATCTTAAGGATGGAGGAATAATCCAGGTGGATATCGGTGTGCACCCACCTATTCCATTTGGACCCGCACCATCAATTTTGTAGCTTTTCACATTCAGCACAACTTACTATTTTTAGCAGGTTTTCAGATCCTCCACTCCTGGAGCCGTTTTGGGGCCCTAATGATCCAGGTGGACATTGGTGGCCACCCACTTATTCTATTTGAACACCCACCATCATTTATTTTAGTTTTAAGTTGCAACACACCTTACTATTTTTAGCAGTTTTTTGTGTCCTAAACTTCTGGAGTCGTTTTGAGGCCCTAAATAATGTTTTTTGGGCATCGCTTGTGCGATGAATAAGATTTTGTTCTGTAATTGATATTCACAGCAACAATTGTATTCCTTGGATAGATAATTTTAACGATGTATCATACGCGTCAAACAGAGATCGTATGCCAAAGTTACATCCCCGGGAAGTTGAAACACCGATTTACCCAAACAGGGCCCATAGTTTTGTCTCTTCATCTCCTAGGGTTAGGTTTTTGAACATTTAGAGTTCTCCATTGTTTCTAAATAAAAAATAGGCCCTCGAGCCCCATTGTAACAAAATTCAAAGGTCTGTAGCTGCCACATATTTTCTCAAAGATTCGCTACCAGCACCCTAGCTATTTTATTTCCATTATTTTTGTATGCATATTTCTATTATTTGATATTAATGAAATCAAGCATTATTTCCTTTGCGTCTATATGTTTATGGTTATTTTTGTATTCTATTGCGTTCCTGCATAAAATCCATATCAGTGGTATCAGAACAATCTACTCTTTCTTTCTTTTTCTTTGCATGTCCCCAATGTGGTCAAAATATAAGGAGTTAGGGCTCGATCTAGTTAAACCCTTGCAAGATCAGCCTCGCAAACCCCGACAACCTCCCATGGCCGAAGAAAATAAAGATGAGGGAGGGGTAGATCCTATTAAAATATTGCTTGAGAGGGCCCTCGAGAAACAAAGGAACGCGATGATGGATAACTTTGCTCAGATCCTCAACGACTACCGACCTATGGCGCATCTGATCCAACAACCACTCTAGAGGTGCCACTCCCTTCAAGATACACGTAAACTTTGACATTCCTATATTTGAAGGTGAAATAGATGTTGATGTCATAGAGAGATGGTTGAATTTGTTGGAAGGGTATTTCTCGGTCCATGATTTCTCTGACCGGGAAATGATTATTTTTGCACTCCTCAAAGCCACCCCCCATGTCAAAGACTGGTGGGAAACCTACTGTGAGCAAGAGGATGAAGGGGAACCCTCTTTTTTCTCAGCCAAACCCACTTGGAATTCATTCCGAGATGGCATCAAGAAACAATATTACCCCGGGGGGAGGTATGAGGACAAATACATCCAATGGACCATGTTGCAGCAACAAAGGGATCAAGATGTGAACGAACTGACGAATTTGTTCCATACCCAGCGCAAAAAGTTGGGTATTAAAGATTCAGGGAGACATTTGGCGCTGAAGTACCACGACTGTCTGCATAAATACATTCAGGATGAAATAGAGTTCCTCGACATTACACCGCTTGGCACGACATATCGCTATGCCACCAAGATCGAGAAAAAATTTAAGTAGAAGAAGTGAGACTTTGGCTTTGCGAATCTGAAAGGTGCCCCTAAACCAAAGAAAAAGGGGCAAGGCCAAAGCGGTGTGACTCAGAAAAACACCACAAATCCAAAAAAGGACATAGGTAAGTGGTGTGAATTTCATAATAGCCCCACTCACAACACAAATGAATGTCGGACGAAACACTCATTGGTGGCTGAACTAAAGGTACCCGAATTAGATGCATTTTCTGATCTTGAGTATGAACCAAACAAAGGCAATGACAAAAGGAATCAGATCATTGATGTGGATCTGAGTGCCATTGTTGCCACCACCAAGATCCAGAGGGAGGATTCAGAGGAGGGGGAGCGCCTCTTCCATTTGTAGATGTGGGTGAAGTGTTCTCTGCTACAATTTCTTGTCGATAGCGGAAGCCAAAAGAACCTCATTTCAACAGAGGTCATGAAGCACCTTGACCTACCGACAATAGCACACCTGCAACCATATACCATCGTGTGGCTCCACCTATGGAGAGATCTCCGCATTCGCCAGCAGTGCCTCCTTCCGTATAGTATCAAGCCATTCACAGATGAGGTATTGTGTGATGTTGCTCCTCTTGATGTAGTTGAGGTATTATTGGGCCAACCATACTTGTGGACGTGACATGCTGTGCATGAGTCTAGGCCTCGTGTTGTTTTTATTACTTTGGGAAATAACTTGTATAGGAAACCAGAGGTAGTACCGCCTCCTGTCACCTCTTTGACTACTGCAAAACAACGCAGTAAGATTGTTTCCCAAAAAAGGAAATTTATTTTCCTTACAACTTGCTCATAGGCAAAGAAGAATATTGCAGCCACAACCTCAAAACAGGGCTCCCCTACACAGCCACAGCAGATGGACAAAGTCATGGAGGAATACGAGGAAATTTTCTCCTCACTTATAGAGGTTCCTCTACACTGTCAGGATAAGTACTCCATTGATCGGACCCCCGACACACCGCTTCATGATGCTGCCATACCTTATGCGAGTACACAGATAGAATCCACACATGTACTATCTGAGGCTGATAAAGAAACCAAATTTACTAATTGCATCCAGCATGTCCGCCCATAGGTCCATGATATCTTTGACAATAGAACATGCCTCATCTCATGGAGGATCTCAATGCAATGGGGACCATTGCTTCGTAAGGAGGGATGAACGATCTAGGTGGATATCGATGGCCACCCACCCATTCCATTTGGTCCCGCATCATCAATTCTTGCAGCTTTTCACATTCAACACAAATTACTATTTTTAGGAGGTTTTCAGGTCCTCCACTTCCGGAGCCGTTTTGGGGCCCTAATGATCTAGGTGGACATTGGTGGCCACCCACCTCTTCCATTTGAACCCCCACCATCAGCTATTTCAGTTTTTAAGTTGCAACACAACTCACTATAGTTAGTAGTTATTTGGGTCTTGAATTTCCAGAGTCATTATGAGGCCCTAAACGATGTTTTTTGGGCATCGTTTTTCCGATGAATATTATTCCATTCTAGAATGGATATTTCCAGAAAAATTTGTAGTCCTTGGATATATCTTTCTAACACTGTATCATATGCATCAAACGGAGATCATATGCCGAAGTTACATCCACAAGAAGTTATACACCAATTTACCGAAACAGGGCCCATAGTTTTGGCTCTTCATCTCCTAGGGTTAGTTTTTTTGACGTTTAGAGTTCTCCATTGTTTATCAATAATAAATAGGCCCTTGAGCCTCATTGTAACACCGTTCAGAGGTCTGTAGCTACCACATCTCTTCTCAGAGATTTTCTACCAGCACCCTAGCTATTTTATTTCCATTATGTCTATAAGAATATTTCTGTTATTTGATATTAATGAAATGAAGCATTATTTTCACTGCATCCCTATGTTTATGGTTATTTCTGGATTCTGTTGCATTCCTGCATAAAATCTAGATCAGTGGTATTAGAGCAGTCTTCTCTTTCTTTGTTTTTCTTTGCATGTCCCCAACGTGGTCAGGGCATAAGGAGTTAGGGCTCAATCTGGTTGAACCCTTGCAACATCAGCCTCACAAACCCCAAAGACCTCCCATGGCCAATGAAAAAAAAGATGAGGGAGCAGGAAATTGTATCAAAATATTGCTTGAGGAGGCCCTCTAGAAACAAAGGAACACGATGATGGATAACTTTTCTCAGATCCTTCAATGACTGCCCACCTATGGTGCATCTGCATCCAATAGCCACTCTGGAGGTGCCACTCCCTTCAAGGTACAGGTAAACTTTGACATTCCTATATTTGAAGGCCAAATAGATGCTGACATTGTAGATAGATGGTTGAATTTACTGGAAGGGTATTTCTTGGTCCATGATTTCTCTAACCTAGAAAAGATTATTTTTGCACTCCTCAAAGCCTCCCCCATGTCGAAGACTGGTGGGAAACCTACTGTGAGCAAGAGGAAGAAGGGGAACCCTCTTTGTTCTTGGCCACACCCACTTGGAATTCTTTCCAAGACGGCATCAAGGAACAATATTACCCCATGGGGAGCTATGAGGACAAATACATCTAATGGACCACACTGCGGCAACAAAGGGATCAAGATGTGCACGAACTAACGAATTTGTTCCATACCCTGTGCACAAAGTTGGGTATTAAAGATTTAGAGAGACATTTGGTGCTCAAGTACCACAACTGTTTGTACAAATACATTCAGGAGGAAATGGAGTTCCTCAACATTACATCTCTTGGGATGGCATATCACTATGCCGCCAAGATCGAGAAGAAATTTAAGCAGAAGAAGCGAGACTTTGGATTTGCAAATCCGAAAGGCTCCCCTGAACCAAAGAACAAGGGGTAAGGCCAAAGTGGTGCAACTTAGAGAAATACCAGGAATCCAAAGAAGGACACAGGAAAGTGGTGTGAATTTCATAACAGCCCCACTCACAACACAAATGAGTGTCGGGCCAAACAGTCATTGGTGGCCAAACTAAAGGCACCCGAATCAGATGCATTCTTTGATCTTGAGTTAGAACCAAACAAAGGCAATGAAAAAGTCAAGCATATCATTGATGTGGATCTTAGTGCCATTGTTGCCACCACCAAGATCCAAAGGGACGATCTAGAGGATCTAGAGGAGGGGGAGCACCTCTTCCATTCAGAGATATGGGTGAAGGGTTCTCTGCTGCAATATTGAAAGCCAAAAGAACCTCATTTTATCAGAGGTCATGAAGCGGCTCGAACTACCTACCATAGCAAACCCACAATTGTATACCATCGCATGGCTCCAGCCAGGGAGAGATCTCCACATCTGTCAGCAGTGCCGCCTTCCGTACAGTATCAAGCCATTCACAGATGAGGTATTGTGTAATGTTCCTCCTCTTGATGTAGCTCATGTGTTATTGGGCCAATCATACTTGTGGAGGTGACATGTTGTGTATGAGTCTAGGGCTCGAGCTGTTGTTATTACTTTTGGAAATAACTTGTACAAGATACCGGAGGTAGTACCGCCTCCTGTCATCTCTTTGACTACTGCAAAACAATGCTGTAAGATTGTTTCCCAAACTAGGAAATTTATTTTCCTTACAAATCACTCACAGGGAAAGAAGAATATTGTTGCCACAACCTTGAAACAGGGCTCCCTGCACGGCTGCAACAGATGGACAAATTCATGGAGGAATACGAGGAAATTTTCTGCTCACTCATAGAGGTCCCTCTACACTGTCAGTAAAAGCACTCCATTGATATGACCCCGGCACACTGCTGCCTAATATTGCCATACCTCATGCGACTACATAGACATAATCCACACATGTACTATCTAAGGCTGATAAAGAAACGAAATTTACTAATTGCATCTAGCATGTCTAGTCGCAGGTCCATGACATCTTTGAAAACAAAATGTGCCTTATCTCATGGAGGATCTCAACAAAATGGGGACCATTGCTTCTTAAGGAGGGATGAATGATCCAAGTGGATATCAGTGGCCACCCACCTATTCCATTTGGACCCGCACCATCAATTCTTGCAGCTTTTCACATTCAACACAACTTACTATTTTTAGCAAGTTTTCAGGTCCTCCACTCTCGGAGCTGTTTTGGGGCCCTAATGATCTAGGTGAATACTGGTGGCCAACCACCTATTCCATTTGAACCCCCACCATTAGTTCTTTCAATTTTTAAGTTGCAGCAAAACTTACTATTTTTAGCAGTTTTTTGGGTCCTCAACTTCCTGAGTCTTTTGAGGCCCTAAATGATGTTTTTTGGGCATCGTTTTTCCAGCGAATAAGGTTCCATTTTGGAATGTATTTTAATGGAAACATTTATATTCCTCGAATATATCTTTCTAATGATGTATCATACGCGTCAAACAGAGATCGTATGCCGAAGTTACGTCCCCGGAAAGTTGGAACACCAATTTTCCCAAACAGGGCCCATAGTTTTGGCTCTTCATCTCCTAGGGTTATGTTTCTGGATGTTTAGAGTTGTCCATTTTTTCTCAATAATAAATAGTCCCTTGGGCCTCATTGTACCATAGTTTAGAGGTTTGTAGTTGCCACATCTCTTCTCAAAGATTCGCTACCAACACCCTAGCTATTTTATTTCCATTATGTTTGTAACCATATTTTTGTTATTTGATATTAATAAAATGAAGCATTATTTCGTTGCATCTCTATGTTTATGGTTATTTATGTATTCTGTTGCATTCTTGCATAAAATCTGGAGCAGTGGTATCAGAGCGGTTTTCTCTTTCATTGTTTTTCTTTGCATGTCCCCACTTTGGTCAAGGTATAAGGAGTTAGGGCTCGATCTGGTTGAACCCTTGCAAGATCAGCCTCGCAAACCCTAACGAACTCCCATGGCGGAAGAAAAGAAAGATGAGGGAGAAGGAGATCCTATCAAAATATTGCTCTAGGAGGCCCTCGAGAAACAAAGGAATGCAATGATGGATAAATTTTCTTAGACCCTTCAACGACTGCCCACCTATGGTGTATCTACATCCAACAGCCACTCTCGAGGTGCCATTCCCTTCAAGGTACAGGTAAACATTGACATTCCTATATTTGAAGGCCAAATATATGCTGATGCCGTAGATAGATGGTTGAATTTGATGGAAGGGTATTTCTCAGTCCATATTTATCTGACCAAGAAAAGATTAATTTTGAACTCCTTAAAGCCACCCCCCATGTCAAAGACTGGTGGGAAACCTACTGTGAGCAAGAGGACGAAGGGGAACCCTCTTTGTTCTTAGCCACACCTTTTTGGAATTCATTCTGAGATGGCATGAAGGAACAATATTACCCCGTGGGGAGCTATGAGGACAAATACATCCAATGGACCACGCTGCAGCAACAAAGGGATCAAGATGTGTATGAACTAACAAATTTGTTCCATACCCCGTGCAGAAAGTTGGGTATTAAAGATTCAGAGAGAAATTTGGTGCTCAAGTACCGCGGCTGTTTGCAAAAATACATTCAGGAGGAAATGGAGTTCCTTGAAATTATGTCGCTTGGCATGGCATATCGCTATGCGCCCAAGATCGAGTAGAAATTTAAAAAGAAGAAGTGAGACTTTGGATCTGCGAATCTGAAAGGTGCCCCCGAACCGAAGAACAAGGGGCAAGGCGAAAGCGATGCAACTCAGAAAAACACCACAAATCCAAAGAATGACAGAGGGAAGTGGTGTGAATTTCATAACAACCTCACTCACAACACAAATGAGTGTTAGGCCAAACAGTCATTGGTCACCGAACTAAAGTCACCCGAATTAGATGCATTTTCTGATCCTGAGTCAAAACCAGACAAAGGCAATGAAAAAGGGAAGTAGATCACTGATGCAGATCCCAGTGCCATTGTTGCCATGACCAAGATCCAGAGGAGGGGGAGTGCCTCTTCCATTTGCAGATGTGGGTGAAGGGTTCTCTACTGCAATTTCTTGTCGATAGCGGAAGGTAAAAGAACCTCATTTCAGTAGAGGTCGTGAAGTGGCTCGACCTATCGACCATAGCACACCCGTAGCCATATACCATCTAGTGGCTCCACCTAGGGAGAGATCTCTGCATCCCCCAACAATGTTGCCTTCTGCACAGTATCAAGCCATTCATAGATAAGGTATTGTGTGATGTTGCTCCTCTTGATGTAGCTGATGTATTATTGGGCCAACCATACTTGCGGAGGAAACATGCTATGTATGAGCCTAGGCCTTCTGCTTTTGTTATTACTTTGAGAAATAACTTGTACAGGATACCAGAGGTAGTACCGCCTCCTGTCATCTCTTTGAGTACTGGAAAAAAATGCGGTAAGATTGTTTCCCAAACCAGGAAATTTAATTTCCTTAAAACTTGCTCAAAGGGAAAGAAGAATATTGTGGTCACAACCTCCAAACAGGGCTCCCCTGCATAGCTGCAGCAAATGGACAAAGTCATGTAGGACTACGAGGAAATTTTCTCCTCACTTATAGAGGTTCCTCTACACTATCAGGACAAGCACTCCATTGATCTGACCCCCGACACACCGCTGCCTAATGTTGCCATACCTCATGCGACTACACAGACAAAATCCACACATGTACTATTTGAGGCTGATAAAGAAACCAAATTTACCATTTGCATCCAGCATGTCCGCCCGCAGGTCCACGACATTTAACAACAGAACGTGCCTCGTCTCTTGGAGGATCTCAATGCAATGGGGACCATTTCATCTTAAGGATGGAGGAATGATCCAGGTGGATATCGGTGTGCACCCACCTATTCCATTTGGACCTGCACCATCAATTCTTGCATCTTTTCACATTCAGCACAACTTACTATTTTTAGCAGTTTTTTGGATCCTCCACTCCTGGAGCCGTTTTGGGGCCCTATGATCCAAGTGGACATTGGTGGCCATCCACCTATTCTATTTGAACACCCACCATCATTTCTTTTAGTTTTTAAGTTGCAACACAACTTACTATTTTTAGCAGTTTTTTGTGTCCTGAACTTCCGGAGTCGTTTTGAGGCCCTAAATAATGTTTTTTGGGCATCGTTTGTGCGACGAATAAGATTCCGTTCTGTAATGGATATTCACAGCAACAATTTTATTCCTTGGATAGATGTTTCTAACGATGTATCATATGCATCAAACATAGATTGTATGCCGAAGTTACATCCCCAAGAAGTTGAAACACCAATTTACCCAAACAGGGCCCATAGTTTTGGCTCTTCATCTCCTAGGGTTAGGTTTTTGGACGTTTAGAGTTATCCATTGTTTCTCAATAAAAAATGGGACCTCGAGCCCCATTGTAACGAAATTCAAAGGTCTGTAGATGCCACATCTTTTCTCAAAGATTTTCTACCAGCACCGTAGCTATTTTATTTCCATTATGTTTATAAGCATATTCTGTTATTTGATATTAATGAAATGAAGCATTATTTCCTTTGCATCTATATGTTTATGGTTATTTGTGTATTCTATTGCATTCCTACATAAAATCCAGATTAGTGGTATCAGAGCAATCTTCTCTTTCTTTCTTTTTCATTGCATGTCCCCAACATGGTCAGGGTATAAGGAGTTAGGGCTCGATCTGGTTGAACTCTTGCAAGATCAGCCTCACAAACCCTGACAAGCTCCCATGGCCAAAGAAAATAAAGATGAGGGAGGGGGAGATCCTATCAAAATATTGCTAGAGGAGGCCCTCAAGAAACAAAGGAACGCGATGATGGATAACTTTGCTCAGATCCTTCAACGACTACCGACCTATGGCACATCTGATCCAACAACCACTCTAGAGGCGCCACTCCCTTCAATATACATGTAAAATTTGGCATTCCTATATTTGAAGGTGCATTAGATGTTGACGTCATAGAGAGATGGTTGAATTTGCTGGAAGGGTATTTCTCGGTCCATGATTTCTCTGACCAGTAAATGATTATTTTTGCACTCCTCAAAGCCACCACCCATGTCAAAGACTGGTGGGAAACCTACTGTGAGCAAGAGGACGAAGGGGAACCCTCTTTTTTCTTAGCCACACCCACTTGGAATTCATTTCGAGATGGTATCAAGAAACAATATTACCCCGGGGGGGAGGTATGAGGACAAATACATCTAATGGACCACATTGCGGCAACAAAGGGATCAAGATGTGAAAGAACTGATGAATTTGTTCCATACCCTGCGTGCAAAGTTGGGTATTAAAGATTCAAAGAGACATTTGGTGCTCAAGTAGCACGTTTTTTTGCACAAATACATTCAAGAAGAAATAAAGTTCCTCGACATTACATCTCTTGGCATGACATATCGTTATGCCACCAAGTTTGAGAAAAAATTTAAGCAGAAGAAGTGACACTTTGGATTTGCGAATCTAAAAGGTGCCCTCGAACCGAAGAACAAGGGGTAAGGCCAAAGCGGTGCAACTCAGAAAAACACCACAAATCCAAAAAAGGATATAGGGAAGTGGTGTGAATTTCATAATAGCCCCACTCACAACACAAATGAGTGTTGGGTGAAACAGTCATTGGTGGCCGACCTAAAGGCACCCGAATTAGATGCATTTTCTGATCTTGAGTCTGAACCAAACAAAGGCAATGACAAAAGGAATCAGATCATTAATGAGGATCCCAGTGCCATTGTTGTCACCACCAAGATCCAGAGGCAGGATCCAGAGGAGGGGGATCGCCTCTTCCATTCACAGATGTGGGTGAAGTATTCTCTGCTACAATTTCTTGTCGATAGTGGAAGCCAAAAGAACCTCATTTTAGCAGAGGTTGTCAAGCGCCTTGACCTACTGAAAATAGCACACATGCAACCATATACCATCATGTGGCTCCACCTATGGAGAGATCTCCGCATCCGCCAGCAGTGCCTCCTTCCGTATAGTATCAAGCCATTCACGGATGAGGTATTGTGTGATGTTGCTCCTCTTGATGTAGCTGAGGTATTATTGGGCCAACCATACTTATGGACGTCACATGCTGTGTATGAGTCTAGGCCTCGTGTTGTTGTTATTACCTTGGGAAATAACTTGTATAGGATACTAGAGGTAGTACCGCCTCTTGTCACCTCTTTGACTACTGCAAAACAACGCAAAAAGATTGTTTCCCAAACAAGGAAATTTATTTTCCTTAAAACTTGCTCACATGGAAAGAAGAATATTGCAGCCACAACCTTGAAACAGGGCTCCCTTGCACAGCTGCAGCAGATGGACAAAGTCATGGAGGAATACAAGGAAATTTTCTCCTCATTTATAGAGGTTCCTCTACAATAGTAGGACAAGCACTCCATTGATCTGACCCCCGACACACCGCTTCCTGATGTTTCCATACCTTATGCGACTACACAAATAGAATCCACAAATGTACTAACTGAAGCTAATAAAGAAACCAAATTTACTAATTACATCCAGCATGTCCGCCCACAGGTCCATGACATCTTTGACAATAGAACATGCCTCATCTCATGGAGGATCTCAATGCAATGTGGACCATTGCTTCGTAAGGAGGGATGAATGATCTAGGTGGATATCGGTGTCCACCCACCCATTCCATTTGGTCCCACAACATCATTTCTTGCAGCTTTTCACATTCAGCACAAATTACTATTTTTAGCAGGTTTTCAGGTCCTCCACTCCCGGAGCCGTTTTGGGGCCCTAATGATCCAGGTGGAAATTAGTGGCCACCCACCTATTCAATTTGAACCCCAACCATCAGCTATTTCAGTTTTTAAGTTGCAACACAACTTACTATAGTTAACATTTTTTTGGGTCTTGAATTTCCAGAGTCATTTTGAGGCCCTAAACGACGTTTTTTGGGCATCGTTTTTCCGACGAATATTATTCCATTCTAGAATGGATATTTCCAGAATAATTTGTAGTCCTTGGATATATCTTTCTAACGCTGTATCATACGCATCAAACAGAGATCGTATGCCGAAGTTACGTCCATAAGAAGTTGAAACACCAATTTACCCAAACAGGGCCCATAGTTTTGGCTCTTCATCTCCTAGGGTTAGGTTTTTGGACGTTTAGAGTTCTCCATTGTTTATCAATAATAAATAGGCCCTCAAGCCTCATTGTAACACATTTCAAAGGTCTGTAGCTGCCACATATCTTCTCAAATATTCACTTACAGCACCCTGGCTATTTTATTTCGATTCTGTCTGTAAGCATATTTCTCTTATTTGATATTAATGAAATGAAGCATTATTTCTACAGCATCTCTATTTTTATTGTTATTTATGTATTTTGTTGCATTCCTGCATAAAATCTAGATCAGTGGTATCAGAATGGTCTGTTCTTTCTTTGTTTTTCTTTGCATGTGTCCAATGTGGTCAGGGTATTAAGAGTTAGGGTTCAATCTGGTTGAACCCTTGCAAGATCAGCCTTGCAAACCTCGACGACCTCCCATGGTGGAAGAAAAAAATATGAGGGAGCAAGATACCCTATCAAAATATTTCCTGAGGAGGCCCTTGAGAAACAAAGGAACGTGGTGATGGATAACTTTGCTCAAATCCTTCAACGACTGCCCACCTATGGCGCATCTGCATGCAACAGCCACTCTAGAGGTGACACTCCCTTCAAGGTAGAGGTAAACTTTGACATTCCTATATTTTAAGGTCAAATAGATGTAGATGTTGTAGATAGATGGTTAAATTTGTTGGAAGGGTATTTCTTGGTCCATGATTTCTCTGACTGAGAAAAGATTATTTTTTCAATCCTCAAAGCTGCCAGCCATGTCAAAGACTGGTGGGAAACCTACTATGAGAAAGAGGATGAAGGGGAACCCTCTTTTGTCTCGGCCACACCCACTTGGAATTTGTTCTGGGATGGCATCAAGGAACAATATTACCCTGTGGGGAGCTACGAGGACAAATACATCCAATGGACCATGCTACGGAAACAAAGGGATCAAGATGTGCATGAACTGACGAATTTGTTCCATACACTGCGCACAAAATTAGGTATTAAAGATTTCGATAGATATTTGGTTCTCAAGTACCGTGATTGTCTGAACAAATACATTCAGGAGGAAATGGAGTTCCTCGACGTTACATCACTTGCCACGACATATCGCTATGCCACCAAGATCAAGCAGAAATTTAAAAATAAGAAGCGAGACTTTGGATCTGCGAATCCGAAAGGTGCCCCAGAACTGAAGAATAAGGGGCAAGGCCAAAGCGGTGTGACTCAGAAAAACACCACAAATCCAAAGAAGGACACAAGGAAGTGGTGTGAATTTCATAATAGGCCCACTCACAGCACAAATGAGTGTCAGGCCAAATAGTGATTGGTGGCCGAACTAAAGGCACCCAAATCAGATGCATTTTTTGATCCTGAGTCAGAACAAGACAAAGGCAATGACAAAGGGAAGAATTGATGCAGATACCAGTGCCATTGCTGCCACCACCAAGATCCAGAGGGAGAATCCAGAGGATCCAGAGGAGGGGGAGTGCCTCTTTCATTCGTAGATGTGGGTGAAGGGTTCTTTGCTGCAATTTCTTGTCGATAGCGGAAGCCAAAATAACCTCATTTTAGCATAGGTCGTGAAGTATAATGACCTACCTACCATAGCACACTCGCAGTTGTATACCATCGGGTGGCTCCACCCAGGGAGAGATCTCCACATCCACCAGCAGTGCCGCCTTCCATACAGTATCAAGCCATTCACGGATGAGGTATTGTGTAATGTTGCTCCTCTTAATGTAGCTGATGTATTATTGGGCCAATCATACTTGTGCAGGCGACATGTTGTGTATGAGTCTAGGCCTTGTGTTGTTGTTATTACTTTTGGAAATAACTTGTAGAAGATACCGTAGGTAGTACCGCCTCCTGTCATCTCTTTGAATACTGCAAAAAAAGGCAGTAAGATTTTTTCCCAAACTAGGAAATTTATTTTCCTCACAACTCACTCAGAGGGAAAGAAGAATATTGTTTCCACAACGTCGAAACAGGGCTCCCCTGCACGGCTGCAGCAGATGGACAAATTGATGGAGGAATACGAGGAAATTTTCTCCTCACTCACAAAGGTTTCTCTAAATTGTTAGGACAAGCACTCCATTGATCTGAGCCACGATGAAATGCTGCTTGATGTTGCCATACCTCATGCGAATACACAGACATAATCCACACATGTACTATTTGAGGCTGATAAAGAAAGCAAATTTACTAATTGCATCCAGCATGTCCGCCTGCAGGTCCACGACATATTTGACAACAGAATGTGCCTCGTCTCTTGGAGGATCTCAATGCAATGGGGACCATTGGATCTTAAGGATGGAGGAATGATCCAAGTGGATATCGGTGGCCACACACCTATTCCATTTGGACCCGCACCATCAATTCTTGCAGCTTTTCACATTTAGCACAACTTACTACTTTTAGAAGGTTTTTGGGTCCTCCACTCTCGAAGCCGTTTTGGGGCCCTAATGATCCAAGTGGAAATTGGTGGCCACCCAAATATTCCATTTGAACCCCCACCATCAGTTATTTCATCTTTTAAGTTGCAGCACAACTTACTATTTTTAGCAGTTTTTTGGGTCCTGAACTTCCAAAGTCGTTTTGAGGCCCTAAACGACGTTTTTTGGGCATATTTTGTTCAGCGAATATGATTCAATTCCTAAATAGGTATTTTTAGTAAAATTTGTAGTCCTTGGATAGACCTTTCTAACGATGTATCATACGCATTAAATGAAGATCGTATGCCAAAGTTACATCCCCTCGATGTTGAAACACCAATTTACCCAAACGAGGCCCATAGTTTTGGCTCTTCATCTCCTAGGGTTAGGTTTTTGGACATTTAGAGTTCTCCATTGTTTCTCAATAATAAATAGGCCCTCGAGCCTCATTGTAACACAGTTCAGAGGTCTTTAGCTGCCACATCTCTTCTCATAGATTCGCTACCAACACCCTAGCTATTTTATTTCCATTATGTTTGTAAGAATATTTATGTTATTTGATATTGATGAAATGAAGAATTATTTCTACTGCATCTTTATGTTTATGGTTATTTCTTTATTCTATTGCATTCCTGCATAAAATCCGGATCACTAAGTCAAGCGATGGCTAAGGCTACCAAGCTCTTTTGGAAGGCAGGAAAACATGTCCTGAGATACCTGAGGGGCACATCTTAGTATGGCTAATGGCACACACAAAAGGATAGGTGAAGTTGCATGGCTTCATGGATACAGATTAGGCAGGCAGCCCAGTGGACAGAAAGAGCACATCAGAGGGATCTTTAGCATTGGATCTACAACCTTTTCTGGGTATAGCAGGAAGTAGAGATCCATGGCACTCAGTTCAGAAGAAGTGGAATACATGGTAGCAAGTCAAGTTGCATGTGAGGCTATCTAGATGAGAAAGATCTTGGTTGGCTTGTTTGGTTCTCATTTAGATCCGATAATGATTCATTGTGATAATCAGATTTGATTTAACTCTCGATTAATCCTCTGTTTCATGATAGATCTAAGCATATAGATATCTGGTATCATCATATCATAGATTTTGTGTAGAGGAATATCATGTTGCTTCAGTACATTCCTACCGAAGATCAAGATGCAGAAATTCTAAAGAAGGTGCTCACCAGGACAAAATTTGAATACCATAGAGACAAGATTGGGGTGAAGGATAATCCATTTCTTGTTGAGAGGGAGTGTTTAGATTCAACAATAAGATCCTAGTGAAAATTATGCACCTACTCTAGGATGGAGCCTCAGGATATTTATAGATGCATGAGTAAATTCTATTTATAGATGATGTCTATTTATATATGCATGAGAAATTTCTATTTATAGATGAGGTCTATTTATTGATGTATGTGAAAGTTCTATTTATAGATTTCATGTCTATTTATAGATTAATGCAGGCTATTATTGTCCCTTAATATTAGCTGGACAATAAATAATAATATATTCTCAATGGGCACTTGGAAATAGTTAACTGAAGTGGAAAAATAGATAGCTATATAAAATTCGACTTCAAAGGTTGGTTGGTGGGACATGCAATTGGACTTACTTGTGACTGAGTTATTCAAAGTTGTAACAAAGTTGGAAGTCTATTTATGAGAGTTGTAAAGTAGTTTAACTTAGTTATGTAAGTTAAACACAATTGTGCTAGTTGTAACTGAAGATACACGATTGTGAGATCAGTTAATTAATTATTAATTAATTCACAATCAGTGGTCTCACATGCAACTGAAGACTTACTACTATTAACTACATGCATGTCAGATCCAGTGGAGACCCAATTGAGATGTAGGTGAAAGGGACAGTTTGACTATCAGTTGTGACATTAGAGGGTGAACACATGCAACCACACACACATTGGATGTGCCCATGAGGATTGTGAAGTCAAGGGAAGTAGGATTCCATTAATTTAGGGATTTCTATCAATTGGGATTGCGTAATGGAGGCAGGTTGTTTGGAGGCAGTAAATTGGCATATAAATTTGCCAATTTTTATATGTCAGTGTGAGATGATTGTATATTGTACTGAGAGCTCTCGGATTGGAGATTTGTATGATATTTTTTCATGATCCATGATAAATACATAACATATGATAGTGTGGTTTTTAGCTTTATGCTTTCCCTATAAAAACATTTGTGTTATGTGCAATTGATCTTTCGTGATGATATTGCAATTCAAGATTGTGTTTTAAATTACGCAAAGATTGTTGTAGAAGAAATTTTGTATTTAACAGTGGAATATAATTGTTAGATCAGGAGAATCTAGGAAAAACATAATTTGTATTAAGTTTCTACAAACTTTAAAATTAAACTAGCTCACCTTTACATCCCATGTTGTTTACAGTAAGAGAAACAAAATCTTAGAATTAACCCATCTTTTAACACATGAAATGAGTCTAGGAAGACAAAATGTATAAATATCTAAAATTAAATGGTTACATGTTGATTCCAAACAAAAATAGAAACCAACATGATGAATTATGACAATATACGGCTACATACCAGAAGTCATGATTACAAACACAAAAACAAAAATAATAATCCATGAACAACGTCGATGGATTGTAGTAAGTATGTTTATGGGAAATCTAAAGATTCCCTCATAGATTAAAAAAATCCTTAGTTCATAGGAAACTTTGAAGCTACAATCCCGAACTTCACCCATAATCCAACATGATGATGCATAGAGGAGAAAAAAATGAAAAGAGATAAAGATTTACATTCTTCTAATTGCGGGATAATTGAAGATATCATATTGAAATCTGCTTCAAATAGCGACATTTACTCCACAACATATTTAAAACCCCTCAAGAAGTATGCACATAACACGAACTTGGAAATAAAAGTGAGTAACCATCAATGACCAGGATCTGGTAGCGTTTGGCCATAAACACAACAAAAGGGTACTCACCATACCTATAGCCAGAACGTCGAAGACAAACAAGAAACTTCAAAGTATAAGTGTTTTAACGTAGTAAGAGCTAACTTTCCATGAAAAAAACATACACAGTGAAGTAAGGAGGGAAAATTTACGTGGGTAGGAATAAGAAATGGGTTTCTCGGAACCTACGACATAGTAAGAGTATATAGATTAAATTCTAGGGGGGAAACCAAGATAAATATGGAAGCAAAGAATGAAACAAATTGAATGTGATAGAAAACCTAAGGAGGAGCGAAATTCTATAGCTAAAATTTTAGGCAGAGCTTAATAAAAAACAAAAAAGCTATTGCTAACATGAAAATCACCAGTTTTGCTAATAGCCTTGACTTACCATGAGGAATGAATTGTTTCAAGTGTTCTGACCAACTGAAAACATGTAAGGGAGAGGAGTGGTGGTGGTAGGTTAAGATGACACATCCAGATTATTCTTCAGCCAAATGAGACGGTATTTGGAGCTAAAGGAATATTAGGGTTACCATCATAAATCATAAGCATTAGATTTATAAAGTGCAATATATACTGTCCACAATACTTAGTACACACCTCTTCAACAATCACGTGAAGATGGCAAGGTGGAGGAGTCTAGAAGGTTCATTATTATAAAGGGACAATGCCTCAATAAATGAAATAATTGAGAAATTTTATGAGTTATTATCAAGGGCGTGTGGAGTAATACTTCGCTAATGGTGAATCTCCTTTATAGATTTTAATAGCAACCAAATTAATACAGATATCATGCATAAATATTTAGAGTACCCTTTAGCGATAATGCAACATAACATAACTATCACATCATGTAACTCACCACCACACGAAGACTACACCACCAAAAAACTAGAGTTGTGATCCTTTTCGAAGATTTAGATGGAACAACTTTAACAAGTTTGGATTATTAACCAAAAACATGGGCATGTATACAAGAAGGGATCTTGTGATGAAATATAAATTTGGGGATAGGGTTTATAAATATAGGATTTATAAATAGATCGTGTTCAAATGTTTCCTATGTTAGGTTAAGGATAGACATTAGTAAAAAAAAATTGAATATACGAGGAGGGTAATTCGCATTAGAGGTAATAGGAATAGAATAACAATAAGGAAGCTGTAAGACAAAAAAAAAAAAAAATATAACAGGAGTATAATCTGAGTTAGAGGAAATAGGCATAGAGTAATTATGAGGAAGCTAAAAAAAAAAAAGTTTATAACTAGGTTTGTGGTACGTGGTATTAGAGCAGGTTTAACACTGTGCCTGTAAGGAAAACTCATGCTCACAAAAATTATCTGCATGTAAAAAAAAAATATTAATTAATGAGATCAAGTTGTACTGTTGTGTTTTTTGATGGTAAATAAGTGAAGTTGATGCCATATAATGGAAAATAAATCCCCTCTAGCCACAATGGTCGGTAAAAATTGTAACTGAAGTTGGGAAATTGAAGTACTCCATGTAGGTTTTAACCATGTACAGAAATTATCTGCAAAAAATTTATTAAAAAATTGAAAATAAACAATAGTGAGAGCATAAAACATAAGACATATATACACAAATATTTTTCCCCTGGATCCCAAATTAGGACTACCAGCTTCATTTTTCATTATATTCATTTTAGTGTTACAACAAATATATATACATGCCAAAGAAATCATAAACCCCAATTCCTTAACCTTGGATTAGAACATAATCATAGTTCCCTTGACCAGATCTACAAAATACCATGGGAAAAAAACCATCATGCCCAAAAACCATGTGAAAACCCACGCACAAAACCATAGGTGGGTCTGCCACCTAAAATATGGTCCAAAAAATATTTCTCGGGGCATTGCCCCAGACACCATGTAGGGGGTTACTCGCTCCCTAAAAACCCCTGGACAGGGGGGGATCTCACCCCCCCTATGACCCCCCTCAGCTGTGCCTCACTGCAATGAACAGGAAGGGGCTATCTCCCCCCCTCTGACCACCACATGCTTGGAAATTTTCATGGAAATAATATAAAACATACCCAACATTCTTCCACTTGTTGTTTTCTTTCCACAGGGGTCCACATGAGAGCTTAGTAATTACTCTAGCCTTGCAACACCTATTTTTTATCTACACCAAGAGAACTTCTGAGTGCTCATAGACTTCATCAGTTCCTCGGCAACATTCTTCAAAGTGTCCACCTTTACCAGAAACACCTTTTCATCCTCAACCATCTCTCTCACAAAGTGGTATTGAACATCAATGTGCTTTGTCTTTGAATGATAAGCAAGGTTCTAAGCCAAGAAAATTACACTTTGGCTATCACAGTCTATCTTTATATCTCGCTGCACGAACCCCATACTTTAACAAAATCTCTGCAACCAAACTGATTCCTTGCTTTCGTGAGTGGTTGCCATGTATTTTGCCTCTGTAGTTGAAAGAGCCACTATAGACTGTATTTTACTCATCCAACTAACTACACCTCCAAATAGGCTAAATACATATCCACTTGAAGATATTCTTTGGTCCAGATCTCCAGCTCAGTGTGCATCAACAAAACCAAGAATTTCCAAAACTCTGTCCAATACTAGTCTTCCCTGGTAGCACAAACCATAATCAGTAGTTCCACGCAAATATCTAAAAACCCGCTTCACTATTGTCCAATGCTCCTTCCCTGGTTTTGATGTAAACACGCTCAATACTCCCATTGCATGTGCAATTTCTAGTCTAGCACATACCATTTCATACATTAGGCAACCCACTACACTTGCATATGGAACACGAGACATATACTCCTTTTCTTCTTGTGTCATGGGACAGTGTTCAATGGATAGATTTACACTTGCAGGAATAGGAACCTTCACCGGTTTACTATCCTGCATACAGAACTTCTGCAGTATTGTCTCGACATACTTCCTATGGTTTAACAAGAGCTTTCTCTTTTCCCAATCTCTCCTAATTTCCATGCCCAGAATATAGTTTGTAGCACCAATATCATTCATGTCGAATTTGGTGAACAATTGGGTCTTCAAATCTTGGATATTTTTTTTTGTCCTTTGTAGCCAACAGCATATCATCCACATACAATACCAAATAAATAACATGGTCACCAATTAATTGAAAATACACACAATCATCCTCTTTTCTTTTGGTGAAGCCAAGTCCCCGTATATACGTATCAAATTTCTGATACCACATCCCTGGTGACTGTTTTAGCCCATACAAAGAATTTTTTAACCTGCATACAAGTTATTTCTTACCATTCACCACAAAGCCTTCATGTTGCTTCATATAGATATCATGTTCTAGATCCCTGTGAAGAAATGTTGTCTTCACATCCATCTATTCAACCACAAAATCAAATGCATCAACAATAGATAAAGTAATCTAATAGAAGTAACCTGACACCTGGGAAAAACCTTTTGCTACCAACTAAGATTTTTATTTCTCCACATTTCCTTCTACATTCCTCTTCTTCTTAAACACCCATTTTCTCTTGATCGACTTCCTTCCAGCCTACAACTCCACTAGATCCCATGCCTCATTTTTGTGCAAGGATGTCATTTCATCAACCATGGCCTCCTTCTACAGTTTTCCATCCTCTAAATCCACTTCCTCTGTGACAGTTTTGGGATCATCATCAGTGATAGTTTAAGAAAAAATTGAATAGAAAGGAGATGGAAAATACCTTTCTGGATGCCTTCTCTTCCGAACTGATCTTCTCACAGCTGGATTTTGTGGTTTTTCGTCTTCTGAATCTTGTTTTGTTGACGAGTCTGATTCATACTCCTTTAGCTCAAAATCTATCTTCTTAGGTTCCTTTTGGTAGGAATTCATTTCTAATAACATGTTTCGGCTCTCTAAACACCACATCTCGACTGTACACAACCTTTCTTGTTCCTGGGTTCCAAATCTTGTAACCTTTTAAACCATCCTTATACCCAATAAAGATGCACCTTTCAGATTTACTATCCTACTTGGTCCTTTTGTCCTTTGGAACATGTACATATGCATCACATCCCAATACCCTCATATATGAAATAGATATTTTATTACTATTCCATACCTCATGTGGAGTCTTATCCTCCAATGCTGATGAAGGTGATCCGTTAACTAGGTAACATGCAGTTTCAATTAACTTCGCCCAGAATTTTTGTCCTAACGTGGTACCACTGAGAATGCTTCTTGAATTTTTATTATCATTTTGTTCATTCTTTCTGCAAATCCATTTTTTTGTGGTGTGTATGGAGTATTATTTTTCCATGCTATACCACACTTCTTACATAAGTCTTCAAATTAGTTCATGGAGAACTATCCACCATTATCTGTCCTCAACACTTTTATCTTCTTCTCTATCTGGTTTTCCACTACATCCTTAAATTCTTTAAATATCTCAAAGACTTTAGATTTCTTCCTCAAGAAATATATCCATGTATTCCTTGAGAATTCATCTATGAATGAAACATAGTACATGGACTTTCCCAATGATGGAACCGACGCAGGTCCAAACTCATCACTGTGCACAAGCTAGAATATCTTGTTCGCCCTCTTAGAACAAGAATGAAAACTCACCTGATTATGCTTCCCATATACAAAATGTTCACATAAATCGAAATCCAGAGAGAAATTAGACATACCTTCTACCATATCATTACCATTCAGTATTTGAAGACCCTTCTCCCCAATATGTACAAGCCTTTGATGCCATAGCATGGCCTTTTCTCCAGAGACTGCTAGGATTTCTGCTCCACTTTCAGGAACCACATAACGATTGCTACCATCAATAATAGTGCTACCATGAATCTTGTACAAAGTTCCAATCCAAAATCCCTGCATTAATACTAGTGCTCCTCGAACCATCTTCTAGGTATCTTTATTGAACACTATTTTTACACTTGCTTCATCCATCTTTCTTACAAAAATAAGATTTCGGGCCAATGTAGGAATATGCAAAACACTAGGAAGTGTTCTGATCCTTCCACCTTGCATCTTTAGCTTTATTTTTTCACGTTCGACAATTCTAGCCTTCGTATCATCCCCTAATAAGACATCACCATTATCATACTTCTCATACTTGTAGAACCACTCCCTAATGGGAGTGAAGTGAAAGGATGCACTTGCGTAAATCTACCATGCCTCATGATCTACATGTGTATTTGAAGAAGAAGACAAATACACATCCCCACCTTGATCTAAGGTGGTTTTTGCCTCTGCAAAAGGAGTATCATCAGATCCCTTTCCTTTCTTAGGAGCTTTAGATCTATAGTCCTTTTTGAAGTTCCCTTCATTTCCACATTTCCAGTACAACTTTATAGGCTTTCTTTGAGATTTAGATCTCCCTCTAGATTTAGACATCCCACTGGAAAGCTTATTTTTGTTTTTGTTCAGAGACCTTCCTCATATAAATAAGGCATATCCATTGAAGCCCTCCATATTTCTTCGTCTCATTTCCTCTGAGAACAAGGTTGAGACAATTTCATCAAAATTTAAGGTAGTTGTATTGCTACATATTGCAATAAGGAAATTGTCCCACAAATCTGGTAGAGAACAAAACAAACTGATGCACTTATATTCATCTGAGTTTTTTATATGAACATATGAAAACTGACTTACCACAGTATTGAAGGCGTTCAGATGCTCTATCATCGAGACTCCATCCTTCATCCTTGGGTTATACAACTTTTTTCACCGGAAAAATTTACTCACCAAAGAATTATATTAGTAGAAAGTGCCTAACTTGACCCACAAAGTCCTCATTGTAGATTCCCCAGATATATTCAACAATACCAAATCTGAGATACACAACTGTATTGTGCTATTTTCCTTTTCATCTAACTTCACCCAGTCTTCATCTAACATTGTCGTTGGTTTAGTACCCGGATCTACCGTGATCCATTGATCTTTATCTACTAACAGATCCTCCATCTTAAGCTTCCAAAACTCAAATTCTTGACCATTAAAATTCTCGATCTCTATCTTTCCACTACTTCCATCTTCTTTCACTGCAAGAATCGATCCTACAGATCTCCCACTGAACAGGGTCTACCATAGCCTCGATCAAAAAACGTATTAGTAGCAAAGGCGTCCCCTTGAATCCAAAAAAACTATGATACCAAATGTATGTTTTAACCATGTACAAAAATTATCTGCAAAACAATTCTTAAAAAACCGAAAAAAATAGCGAGAGCATAAAACATAAAACATATATACAGAGATATTTTTTCCCTGGATCCCAAATCAGGTTTAACAGATTGATTTTTCATTATATTCATTTTAGTGTTACAACACATATCTATACGTGCCGAAGCATTCATAAACCCCAATCCATTAGCCCTAGATTAGAACATAACGGTAGTTCCCTTGACTAGATCTACAAAATACCAGGGGTAGAAAACCATGTTCAAAATGATACACAAAACCAAAATAGGGTCCAAAAAATTTTTCTTGGGGTGTTTCCCTGGACACCATATAGGGGGATAAACACCCCTGCACACCCCTTGATAGGGGGAGATACTACCCCCTGTGAGCCTCCTACTGCGCCCGACGGAATGAACAGGGAGGGTTTGTCGCCCCCCCTTGACCCCACCTGCACGTGTGACAATTCATGGAAAGAATATAAGACATACCCAACACTCCACAAATATTTCATTTTATGGAGATTATAAGACACCTTCAACAATAATTGAATTACCTTGGAAATAGTAATGACCGCCTCAAGGAAAGTGAGGAAAATGAGAAGATTATAAGAAAATTGACTAAACATTCTAGTCATAGAAGCACAAAACTAGAAGGAATAAAAAGGAAAGAGGTGGAATTAGAGTGAGAGAATCTTGAATATGGGGGTGAATTAGATAGGTCATATTTGTGGTCACGAAAAGAAAAGAGGAAAATTGATTTACAAGCCGAGTTTAGGAAAATAAAACACCCTACTTTTGACGAGGAAAAGGAAGAATACAAAAAAGCATGGCTTCTGAACAGGATAAAATATTTTCAACTGTATGGATACGAGAGTAATATTAAGGCCATATTGGCTATTTAACAGTCGCAAAGAAAGGAAGCCTTATGGTGGGAAGAGGCCAGAACTAGACACCTCTGCAGCCTGGCTTTTGGTATACTGTTTTGTAGGGGTCAAAGGCCCCTTCCACCGAGAGCTCTTCCCAAAAGTTTCTCTGGTCACCACAACTTCATCATCCTCATCATATTTTTCCACCTTAGGTTCACGTGTTCACGGTTTTTTTTTCGGCTTCTCTGTGGGTTTCTCTTCCTGGACCCCTAAAGGGTAAGAATCTCCATCCTCCACAAAATGATTTTCTTGCAGAAAATCCTCCTAGGTCTTCTCATGTTTCTGCAGGACCTCCACCAAAATAATATTTACCAGCCTGTGATAGTAGAGGTTTTCCTCTATGTGGGCAATGCTCTCCTTTACAGCCGAGGACATCTTGATGAATGACATTTTGAAATAATAGGGAAAATTTAAAGGTTTGTCTAGGAATTGTCCAAGGAGCCTGATATGAAACAGAAAAGAAAGACCAAACCTGCCTTCACATGTAACATATTTCTGTAGGAAAAATAGTAACTAATGGTACTTACGCCTTAAGAATTCCTACAGAATCCCCTTATCTATACTGACACTAGCATATAAATTTCTAAATAAATATAGAACTGCAATGTATTAAGGAACATTGCTATAACCAAAACGTCGCAATTTATTAACCAGCAGTGTTATAAACGTTCATATGAAGGGCTTGCTAAAATGGTTGCAGTTTTGCAAGATACCCAATCATAAATGTTCCCAATTAGAAGAAACTTTGTTGTTAGAGGTGGGCACTGGGAAGCCTATAGGCAACAACTTGCACATATAACCTTCTGAATTATTTTAAAAAACTTCTTTTTCCAAATACAACAATTAACTTCTTTAATACTCAACTTTAAATAACTACAATTTACTAAGAAACATTTATAACCACAGCACTACAGAGTGTACTACAATTTATTAACAAACATTTAAAAATAAACCAGTACAAACTGTCTTGCTAAACATTCCTATGAGGGCTTGGTAAAAAGGGTATAGCTATGTAAGATCCCTGAACACAAGTGTGATCACAACACCCGGTACCCAATTCCAAGCAACTGTGGTTTTTGTTATAGGCTGGAAGCCTATTCCATTCGTTATTAGGAATATTATAAGCAACCACTTCCACCACATATTTTTAATTTAACCTTCTGAATGATGGTACGAAACACACATAATCTCGCACTCCAATGCAGATATCGCCTGGAATTCACACCTCATCACGTGAGGAAAATGTCTTCATCCAATTTCTGCGAAGCAAGAAAGGCATTCGCGCAATATCCACCCATTTCCATGGAAAAGAGTTTGAAAAATTCACAGGATGGTGCTCCTCAATCATGAACTCCCACAAAATAATGTTTAACTCCAACAGAATAATGTTTAACTCCCACAGATTCACCTCCTCCTCCCCTTCTCCTCCATCTTGTTTTGACTGGGGAGGCATATATTTTGCTCCAACTAATAGTAGGCGCAACCCGCAGGTGCTCATCCATGGTGAACCATAGAGGAAGTCGTTCCTTTTCGGGAAGGGCACAAAAATCTATGGAATGGCCTTCGTCACTGCATCTAAACCATTTTGCTGTATTGGCATCCTGAAACACATGATACCCCTAGTTTCCTCGGCTTTCATCCAAGATCCAGAGTGTGTGTAGAAAAATCCATTGCAGAAAACAAGTTGGGAATATGGGTCCAGTATTAAATCCAGAGGGAAGTATCCAGTTATATTCCATGTCTTTTGGAAAGGTTCATAAATTTCCAGCAACTGGCTTTCAGGAACAAAATATGCATCTATTCTACCTGGCTGAAAGTGCCCAAAGGACACAATTTTGTATGCATTATCAAAATTCTGATTATTATTCTCGTCAACAACGATGCATTTAGTGTGGTAGCGACTTTTTTGTGGAAACGAAATATCAACGAATGCCCATGTATAGGGATTGCAGAGCCTACGAGACCATTTGTTGTAGCGATCGACTCCAAAGGTCAAGATGAGTCCTCCCACATATCTTGAGCAATACATATCCGCCTTTTCATAATCAGAGCTATGTGGTATCCCATCCTCAAGGAATGAAAACGTAAAGGACTTAATCCAGGTGCGTGTATAGAAACAGAAAGCCATAGATTGCATTATGGGATTTGTGTTGCACAAAACCAACCATGGCTGCTGCCCATTCAAAGGTGCCTCGCCCCACTTTGTTAGAAAGTAGCTTGAAGAAAGGAATTCGTTCCATTGCTTGTAGGTTATCCGATACCTATATACAAATTCCACGGGCAGTCAAGCTAATATTTCCATTTGAAGATCTGACGATTCGCTCCACTGTGAACTAAACAGAGTGGCATTTTTCATTTCCATATTTATACATTAACCAGATCAATACACAAATGAAGAAGTGCAAAGATTGATCAATGAACCAGGAGACCCGAAGATTTGTGAATATTTCTTGATTTTCAACATGACAAATTTATAGTAAGTATTGATAGTCATTGTTCTTATAAGAAAAATAGGAAAGGTCGGCTTTAGCCTCATTTACTTATTGAGCGAAGGGAAAAGTGGTTTATTGTGAGTACAATGTGAAGGACAATGTGAAGAAAGAAACCAATCTCATTGAATAAATAGTAAGAATGTCTCGTTGCCTCGATAATAGATGTTAAAACTAGCCGTTATTTGACTACTTAGTTAATAAGATATAATATTAAAAGTTTTTCAGATTTTAAGAAAATTTATTAAAAAATAACTTAGAAATTTAATAATCTAATAAAATGATTAAATTCTAGTTATTATAATAAGGTAGGGGGTAAATAATAAAAGAGGGAATAATCTTAAAATTTGTAGGTTTTAAATTTTTAAGTTTTTAAGAAGTATTATTAAAAAGGTTAATAAATAATCTAGAATAATTAAAAATGAATAATACAATAAAATGATTAAAATAAAATTATGATAATAAGTACATAAAGGGTATATCTATATATATATATATATATATCTTGGATAAATAAAAGGTAAAAGAAACAAAATTATAATATCAAATAGCAAAAATGAAAAATATATAAAAACACTAACCAAAGAAAAAGAGAAAAGGATAAAGAAAAGAGAGGAAATTTAAAAAACAAAGGGATGGGAATAAAACTAGAGAGAGAAGAAACAAATAAAGACAAGACGAAAGGACTCCAATACAAAGTGGAGAAATCACCTGCAGAGGGCCGGAGTCCAACTCTTACTTAATTTCCATCCATCATCTCTCTTGAGATTCTTAGGATGCTTTTCAATTTCAATAGCCTCCCTTGAATTCCTATAATGAAAACGATCCACCTTAGTGATGACTTTGGAGTCTTCAATGCATACATGGTGACACGATTTCTTAGCATGTTCCGCAAGAGAAGAAGTGCGTGATCGATTGTGCGTAATTTCTGCAACATGCTCCTATATTCTCTGTTTAATGGATTGACCATTTTCACCAATATAATGAGTACCACATGAGAAATTCACCATATAAACCCATTTCAAGTCTTTTGGGTCTATAGGATCCTTGACAAATCCAAGAGAATTCTCGACCTTTCGCCATGCCCCTTGTGATGGGGTAGGGGAGACAAGGGCGAGCTGATTTTCTTCTATATGTGCCCCATTATCCTTGTTTGTATCTGATGTATCCAATAAATGATCCCATCTAATCCCACCATTGACCATTTCCATTGACTCCTTTGCACGATGTTATGGGGATTTTTTCAGGTCAAATGGATCGTGTGTTGCATTCCTTTGTAATTTTGGTTCTGTTGTTGGTTGTTCGGTATCATTAGGGGAGGGTTAGAACACCTCTTCTTCTGCATCTTGCTCTAGATCATAATGACAAAGTTACCACCCTTTTGGAGCCTTCCCATTCTTCTTCTTTTTCTAGTTATCTTTTTTTACATCTCGACAAGTGTTTTGTAAGTGTCTCGTCTGTCTCCAGATTCTGCATCAGAAAAGTTGTATTTTCATAATCTAATTGTTGTTTCGAGATTTGATGTTGGTTTTTCAACTATATACTTTCTGGTAATCCTTTCCTGAGATCAACTTCCACAAAAATGTGTGCGAATGTATAAATCCTTTCCTCCAATCGCTGTGTATCTGTTTTGATATATTTCCGAATTGTTATAGGTTGATTTGGGCATAATCGCAAAACAAAGATCATTATTCATTAGGGTCTATCATACTCTAAATTGGTTGCTACATTCCCTAAACAAGTCATCACATTGATGGTCTTCCTTCATGAAAGTTTCACTGCTTAGATGCGAGTTGAATTTCCCTATCAATCCATCAATGCACCCCTAGACAGTTTTAACTGCTTTGCAAAGCATCTACTACCATATAAGGTTGTGTTAGAGAGGGTCTAGGCCCACTTTGGAGTGCGTTGATCGACTGGGAGTGAATTTTTCATTAGATTATGAGAATCTCCCCGACTTCTAGTGACTTCTAAAATTTGTTCAAGCTATCACCTCATCTGATATCATCAAATTTGAAACCCATGAAGTCATTAAAATTCTTATCCTCCTATTCCCATGAACAAGGAAACCTCTTCATCCATTTTTAGGGAAGCCATTCAATGATTCATTTATTTCAAACTACCTTCATCTACTTATAAATAGAGCACTGAACATAGTGGACAAGGGAGGAAGAATTTGTGTTATCTAGAGTTGTGTTGGTTGGATATCAACTCTTGAAGGTGTGTGCATGTAGTGTGATGTTGTTGGATTGTTGATGCTTGATGTGACGAGGATGGGACTCAAGCTGGATGAGTGATGGCGAATTGATCAACTAGTTGTACTCTTCCTTCTACTTCATAATAAAGAAATTTGTTCCTTTCCTAATGCATGTGTCAATGATGTTATATGTGTATTAATAAGTTTAATCGATTAAATTATTTTAATTCAAATATATTCTATTGCATTTATGTTGTTTTATGTCTTCTGTTTTCCATGGAAGGTATCAATCAAGCGATTTAAGTTGGATTGAGAGCGATGAAAGTGATAGAGGGAGGCGAGGGAAAGCAAACAGATTAAAAGTAGGTTTCTCTCCCTTTATCTATTCAAGTTAAGGAAAACATCAGATATCTTTCTTTATGTTGTTCTAAGTGAACCACCCACTTAGGGAAAGCATATCTGTAGGTTTGCATTTCCATAAAACAAATTGGCAACAAAAAGCAAGGGAATGGCCTTCACCACTACATTCGAACCATTTTTCTGTATTGGCATGGTGAAACACATGATACCCTTAGTTTCCTCGGCTTCCATCCAAGAGCCAGGGTGAGTGTAGAACAATCCATTGCAAGAGACAAGTTGGGAGCATGGGTCCAGTATTAAATCTAGAGGGAAGTATCCAGCGATATTCCATGTATTTTGGGAAGGTTCATAAATTTCCAGCAACTGGCTTTCAGGAACAAAATTTTCATGTATTCTACCTGGCGAAAAGTGCCCAAAGGACACAATTTTGTATGCATTATCAGATTTCTGATTATTATTCTCGTCAACAATGATGCATTTAGTGTGGTAGCGACCTGTTTGTGGCAATGGAATATCAACGAATGCCCGTGCATAGGGATTGCAGAGCCTATGAGAGAATTTGTTGTAGCGATTGACTCCAGTGGCCAAGATGAGTCCTCCCATAGATCTTGGCAATACATACCCACCTTTCCATAGAAAGAGTGATGTGGTATCCAGTCCTCTAGGAAAGAAAACGTAAAGGACTTAATCCAAGATCGTGTATAGAAACCTAAAGCCATAGATGGCATTTTGGGAATTGTGTTGCATAAAACCAACCATGGATCCTGCCCATTCAAAGGTGCCTCACCCCACTTTGTTAGAAAGTATCTTGAAGAAAGGAATTCGTTCCATTTCTTGCAGGTGATCCGATACCTATACACAAATTCCACTAGCAGTCGAGCTAATATATCCGTTTGAAGTTCCGACAATTCTCTCCACCATGAAATAAAGAGAGTGTCATTTTGCATTTCCATATTTATACCTTAACAAGATCAATACACACGGGAAGAACTGGGAAGATTTATCGATCAACTGAGAGAGGCGAAGATTTGTGAATATTTCTTGATTTGCAAACTGAAAAATTTATAGGAAGTATTGATAGTCATTGTCCTTGTAAGGAAAATAGGAAAGGTCGGCTTTAGCTTCATTTATTTATTGAGCGCAGAGAAAAGTGATGTTCAATATCTTTTGTACATTAATTAATTGAATAAGAAGCAAAATTAAGTTAATATAAAATGTCTAGGAAAAAATATATAAACATAATTATTAAATTATAATAATACACTTAATGTATTAATAAGTAAACATATGAACATGACATATTATTTAATATTTGTATTAGTTCCTTTTTTTAATATATAAAAGGATGAATTCCTAAAATATTAATTATTTAATTTTTAAAATATTAATTATTTATTATTTTGAAAGTATATTCAAATTTATTATAACGGTAATGGAACATACATTTTGTGAGTTTTTTTTAAGAGGCATTGTAATTATTTTAATATACAATCATTAAGATTTCTAAATGGTTGAATTTTTGAAATAGATACATTTAAAGTTCACAAATGTTATTGATTTTAAAGTTTATAGATAAAATTTATTACCTATCACATGAATTGTTAGATTAATGGGATCACTGCTTATTACATAATTGTTTGAGTAACAATATATTGCCACAATAGAGTGAGGATAAATATTGGATTAATTGGATCACAGATTATTACATAATTTTTTGAGTAACAATATATTGTCACAATAGAGTGGGGATGTATTAAAACAAAGTGAGTGATTTGTAAATTGCTAGAATATTTTGATGGAACACTTTATGGATATTTTAAAATATTGAAATATTTACTATGAAAGTTAATTTCTTTTAGATATCAATTTCTTTTAATTATTGGTTCTATTCTTAAATGTATTGAAAATTTGAAATGTAAAATAAATGGAGAACATAAAAATACATTGCCACAATTCGTAATTAAACAAAAGATTTACCTTGGGAAACCTATATGAAACAAAATCTATCTAGAAGGTGAGGCAACTCTTCTCACTTTTATCTAGTATGGAAATATGAAAATAAAAGGAAAGAGGATGAAGTTACCTAAGACAATATGTCCTACAACTATGCTACAGAATCTTATCCCTTCTTCTTTATAATATACCACTCTACTGAACAAATACAATGCCATACAATGGAACACCTTCCCCTCATGGCTACCTCTTATTTATCATTGGTTGCTTTGACCTCCTAGACTCTCAATTATAGTTATGGTTTTGCACTTTCTAGAATATTATTGAAATTCCACATGTGGTTAGTCCCATATGCTTAATTATTTGGGGAAAACATGATATCCACCTCATATCATGGTGTTATCTATGTAGGTCAACTTGTGTGAATCATTCTTTCACATTCTTCGTGCAATAAGTCGATTCTTACACAACGAGTCTATTCTTGTACAATTCAAAATGTCTTGGTGCCTAAGATATCATGTACTTTTATAGATATGAATTTGATAGAAAAATGTGATTTGAAGATTCCAAAGGAACCAAAAAAAATTCAAATAGTTTCTAACAATAATTTTCCAAACTATGACCTACCTCTAAGATGTCCCTACAAGCTTATTCCTCTAATTTTTTTGACCCATAATGTACTAAGATGGATGAAAAAGTTTATATTGATTCAATCTGAAACATAACTCTCAATTATTATGAATTGACCTGAAATTTGCTTTCATCCAACTTGTCAACGTAGTACCATTTTCTTTTGTTTAAACGTTGTCTTTTCAACACAATTTGTTCATGATCATTCTTCACATCTCTTATTGTATTGGGTATCTTCTACACAAATGCATCCCTTTGCATGTATACCCAAGAATTTTGTGCTAAGTATTTTATGGAAGTTAGGACGTGCTCCTAGTCTTGATCCAACATGAATGGCTCGTATATATTTCTATTTTGAACATTGGATACTATGGAAATACACATGTATGGAATTAGAATGACCTATACACATTGTCTCCCAAATTAATACCCCTATATTTCTAGGTAAATATTTTCTTTTCTTAGATTAAACTATTGGGATGGTTAGAAAGCCACGGTGAACTGGATTCAGAATAAACAATAAAGTATGACCAATATGTAATAAATGAATTTTATTAATGGAAATGACAAGAATGAAAATTACTTGCAAGAGAAACACTGGAATTAAGGAGATTACTACAAAGATAGAGAAGACAAGGTTGACAAATCACATCAACACAAATCTTCCCTTAAATCGCTCCTAAAATTTCCTAGGAGTTGATTAATAAGATTTAATATGATTCGAGAGAAAAATATATTAAATAACTCAGTGTAAAAAAAAAACGAGTAAGGATGAATAAGGCATTGTGGGAGAAAAATTAGGGCTTTAAGGAAAAAATATATGATAATTTTTTTTTAAAAGAAGTAGGAAAAAAAAACCAAAAGAGCCTCTCGTATTAGGCTGGGAGAGTCTAGGATGGACAACTTGACTAAGGAAATATCTACAAGGGAAGTAAGCATAAAACACCTTATCTATAATCACAAGAGGTTGTTAATTCCGTTGGCATTAGTTCTCTTCTAAGGGGAACTCGACAACCAATTCATTTGTTGGCTCGGTAGTGTTTCTTCGAGTATAGTTCTAGCAGCGTTGTATGAAAACAAGGACATCGATATTCCCAAATTGATAAACTTGAGTAACTAATACGGTTAGAGTTGGAACTAATTTTTCTTATTGTTATAGTTAATCATGAGTTGTGAGGTATATCTCAGCTTCTAAAATACTATTTGTATTTGTTAGTAAATTTGAGCTAATGATGGAGATTAGGTGTAGCTCAATTGAATTATTTCGTCAACATAGTGTCTCAACATTTTATAATTTTTTATTACTGATGCCTCACTCATTTTCTTTAATGAGAAAATTTGGAACATTATATATCTATGTTTTATTACTCTCCTCATGGGTATCGCTAAGTCAATGAATAAAATTTTGAAAAAACATATAAGAGGAATAAAGAATGTTAGATAATCACACCCTCTAGAGTTGATTTTAATTAACTGTCTACAAAAATTTATAGGTCATGATTTTAGGTATTAATTTATAAGGAAATATTGGTTAAGATAATATTAAGATATAATTTAATTATTATGCAGTACAAGGAAGGGATTTTCTAGGCCACTCTCGTGCGGAAATGCTAGGATTAAAAATATTGATTTGGGTAAACTGATTACTCGTTAATGAGTGGAAATTTGAAACATGAAGGGTAAAAGGAAGCATATAAATGAATGAATATCAATTGAGTACCATGCTCGCAATAACTATAATTCTGGAAACTGAGAGGTAAATACATCAAAACTTATAATCCAGTATCATGGTGGACCATAAGGAAAAAAAAAAAAACAAGAACCCAAAATAATTTAATCGTCCTTCACATTTTAAATCCTTACTAGTATATTCTTGGTATTGGAAAAATTATATAACACATGAACAAGAGAAGAAAGAAACAAATTTTAATACATGTTAAAATATAAATGCTAAACACTTGATACTCATACAAATTTTGAAGCAGAAATTGGTGGATAAATTAAATATACAATACCCATGATTTTTTATAGAGATAACTTGATAAAAAAAGACATGGTTGAGACAAATATTATTTCTCTTAAATAAATATTGTGCCCTAATAATGATTTCTAAATTAGTGATATCTAGAACTGGCGATAAACGAACTGAAGGAAACTGTTAAATTAAAAGAATATTCAATTAAAAAGGGGAATTTAGCCATGCAATCATAATAGTTATTGACTTCCTAATTCACTGAACAATAAGAAGGGGAAGAGATTTCACAATAAAATTATAAATGGAAATACTAACTGAAAAAAGAGCATAGTAAACTTTGTTGAGATTCAACAAGAAGATACTGGTGAAAATTATGCACCTAGACCAGGATGGAAGCTCAGGTTATTTCTAGGTGGATGTCTATTGATAGATGCATGAGTAAATTATATCTAGAGATGATTTCTATTTATAGATGCATGAGAAAATTCTATTTATATATGAGGTCTATTTATAGATGTATCTGCAAGTTCTATTTATAGATTTCCTGTATATTTATAGATGCATGCTGACTGTTATTATCTCTTAATATTAGTTAGATAATAAAAAATAATATATTCTCAATGAGCACTTGGAAATAGTTAACTGAACTAGAAAATACGTTAGCTATAGGAAATTCCATTTCAGAGGTTGGTTGGTGGGACATGTAAGTGGACTTAGTTGTGACTGAGTGATTTGAAGCTGTAACAGAGTTGGAAGTGTAGTTATGAGAGTTGTAAAGTAGTTTAACTCAGTTAAGTGAGTTCAACTTAGTTGTGCTAGTTGTAACTGAATATACACTAGTGAGAGATCAGTGAATTAAATATTAATTAATTCTCTCATGCAACTAAATATTTCCTAATGTTAACTGCATCCATGTCAGATCCAGTGGAGACCCAGTTGAGATGTAGGTGAAAGGGAAAATTTGACCATCAGTTGTGACATTATTGGGTGCACACATGCAACCAAACACACATTGGATGTGCCAATGAGGATTTCTTAGTCAAGGCAATAAGGACTCCATTGATTCAGGGATTGCGCAGTGGAGGAAGTCTGTCTGGAGGCAGTAAATTGGCACATGAATTTGCCAATTTTTGTATGATAGTGTGAGACGATCATATATTGTACTGAGAGCTCTTGGATTGGAGCTTTGTATGAGATTATTTCATGATCCATGATATATATATATATATATATATATATATATATATATATATATATATATATATATATATATATATATATATAATATATATGATAGTGGGGTTTTTAGCATTATGTTTTCTGGTAAAAACATCTGTGTTATGTGTGATTGATCTTTCGTCATTGTTACACAACAATTTGCCACCGTCCATGCAATCCCCCATCCCGCACATTGGAGGGCTTATTTCGTGACCTGTGAGCAGTGACATAACTTGAAAATAATTTCATGGCATTCCCCCGAACATGTACTTTCATTCCCCTGAAGACAATTCCTTGTGAAAAACCCTAAAAACAACCCTTTTTGCATTGGCGCAGTTAGACAGTTCAGCCCTCGTGCCAATAGGGGAAATCCTCCAAAGAGGGCGCGCCAATTGGAACTCTATCCATGTGTTGCACCCGCACTAGGCTTAGTAAAGAGTGTTTTTTAAAAATAAATGGCGGAAGATTCATTCCAACCAATTCCTAAACTGGTCTCTAATTTGAGTTGGGAGGTTGGCTCCAGATCTCCATGTACAGGAAGTAGTTTTCCACCTCTCATGGAAGCTTCCTTGAGGATAGGGCCAATCCCATGATTGTAGGGATCCCAACTCCCCTTCCACCATCTATATAAGCTTGCCATTTTCCTTTGCAAGCTAATGTCCAAAAATCTCCAAGAGCCTTCAAGAGCCTAAGGAATGCTGCAATAGTCCTCATAGTGTCAAATCTATAGCAAGGAGATTGATGATCGAAGAGAGAGGCTTGTCCCCATTCCCGACAAGCTTTACCGAGACGTATTCTGCTGGTGACCCGCCGAAGGAGAATTCAGCGTCAGAGCCAGGTTGTATTTTCCTTTGTATGAATTAATGATAAGCGACTATTGGTTATGGTTCCACTCGTTTTATTCATTATGATCATGAGTTGTGTCCTCTCTCATTGACACATAATTGTATATGTTGGATTTTATGCTTGTGTTTGTTGTGTTTCTTGTGTGTGTAGGTGTTTGATCGCGATGAGCGTGAAGGATTGTGATCTGCCGGAGCAAGGGAACGGGAGCGCTACCTCCTTTATAAATGACAGCATTGGATTCAAGGTAAGCCTTCTTTGAAAGTTGGTTTATTGCAATTAGGAACTTGTACCATTGCATGTTATGATTGTTGCTAGACTCGATCTGGGCTAGTAGGGATCGCCTCTATCCACAGAGGGGATTTATCCTTCGTCAGTCTTGCTCCCTCAGAAATTCAAATTCAGGAATCCCTTCCCGACCAACCATTGGTCGTGGGATCGGTTGAGATGGCCCCGTCTATGGTGCACCATGTCTTTTCCGTCGAGAGTGGACCTCACATCCCTCAAGTTCTTCTTGTTTCTTCATATTCTTCGGACTTGGAGAAAGATTCTCCTATCCCTATACCTCAAGAAGTTTCTCCTCCGCCTCTCGTGATGGAGATCCCTGAGGATACCCCTCCCACCTTTGAGATGGAGGTCGTGGAGGATGGTCCTTCTTCTTCCGTAACACCAGGGGAAGACCATCTCGGTTCGATGGTAGCCCCTCCGAGTAGTTTGGTCACTTCCTTTGATTGGAATCAATTTGCAGGATACCACCTTCCATCTTATGTGCCTTTCAAGATAATGGTACAGGCCTTTGGTCTAGTTGTACCTAGCACCATTATAGACAAAGGTGCGTCCGTTAGTATTCTATCCTCAACTACTTGGCAAGATTTTGGCTCACTGCTGCTTGCGCCTGTTACGCAGAATTTGTTGACATTTAACAGAAGAACGAGTCAACCCATAGGGATCCTTCCAAGTTTACCTATTACTTTAGGAGGTAAAACCATCCATATGGATGTGATGGTTGTTCTAGGCCCCTTGGATTTCAATATGCTTTTGGGGCGCGATTACACCTATGCCATGGGAGCGCTTGTCTCCTCCCTTTTTCGTGTGGTCTATTTTCCGCATGAAGGATGGATCGTGACCATTGATCAGCTTTCATTCTTTGGTCCTGATGTGGCAACTGGCCCGCCATCATCCCTTCCTGGTTTTTATCCACCCGTTGTATCTGCCCCACCGCAGGTCAACTATGTGGCTACCTACCCTGTGCATGTACTCAGTGATAGTGCCATTGTGCATCAGGTGCTGGGGGCATTGGGTCCTGACTTCCAAGACGTTTTCCTTCCATTGGACAGGGAACTCTTGGAAGAGATGAATTCTTGTTCATTATGATGAGGTCCGTCAGAGCATGGTTCTTTTCCTGTGTCAAGCTCCTTAAAAAATGAAACTGGGTCTTGTCTGGAGCAACATTCGTTTTCTTGTGTCAAGCTTCTTAAAAAATGAAAGAAGGTCGTCGGAGCATGGTTCCTTTCTTGTGTCAAGCTCCTTAAAAAATGAGACAAGCTGGTTGGAGCAAAGTTTGTTTTTCTTGTGTCAAGCTCCTTAAAAAATGAAACAAGGTGTCATGAGGACAGTTCTTTTAATGTGTCAACCTTGTTAAAACAATGAAACACATTCCCGTTCAATTCGAGTCTTTGATAAGATCTCGTAAAATCCTAGTCAAGTCTTTCTCCTGATCTTGGAACTTGAACCTTCACTCCATCTACCTTTCATATGGATTGAAGCTTGGGGGGCATGTACCTCGAATTGAGTCACCATGCTGGGAGCATGCTTACTTTTTCAAGCATAGTTTGTTTCCGTTTCAAGCTTGTGTAAAAATGAAACCGATTTCAAGCATAGTTTATCTTTGTTTCAAGCTTGTGTAAAAATGAAACCAACTTCAAGCAGAGTTTCCTGATTTCAAGCTTGTGTAAAAATGAAACCTTTCCCATTTTACCTCTTGTGATTGCCATTTTATCAACCTGTTTTTGCTAGATGAGCCTTGGTTTTCTCACTCCATCGTCATTATTTTCTTGGCCAATCATATGCCTTCACTGGTTGTTTTACCCGTTCCTGAGGAACCGCTGCGATGAGTGGTCTAGTTAGCTAGCCTCTTGACATGTATCTTGTTTTGAGTAGTTCCACCATTTGCTACCCTTTATATCACTTGTTCCTTCAGGAGGAGTCAACTTTCAACTCTTTTTTGACTCTTAAAAATTGAAAAGATTGCCGAGAATCTTGTTGTTTTGAACTCGTTAAATGGTTGCGAAACGACATTTACCTAGTATACATTTACCCCTTTTTCGGGCTGGGATAGATTATTTATGAAAAAGGAATACCCTAGCCTATCACGACTAGGAGGTTTTCTCAGACATAGTTTTCTACCTTTTCAAATCTGAGGAACTATTTACGAAAAGGGACCGTTGGAGTTTACTTTTCTGCTGTCTTTTCAAACTCTCTAAACATGAAAATACGTCGAGTTCTTACTTTGTCAGATTCTTTAAACCTAAATGACATCGGAAATTGTCAATCATGGCGTTACTCGAGTTTCTCCTTCCTAGGGCTCGTTAAATGTACTAGGATGGATTCGTCCGAAGGACGAACTTATATGACAAGCATATGGTATCCTCTTCAAGCTTGTGTAAAAATAAAGAGGTACTCGCCAGAAATGGTGGGGGAAAAATGGAACCGGAATCATTGTCGTGTCGACAGTATGTCACTCTTGAACATGGCACTGCATTCGTGTCAGGTTAGGGAAATCTCATCTCGTTTTTCACTTGCCTCCGTGGGTTTGGGTAATCCATTTTGATCTCTCATGTGCTCTTTGCCTCGTCGCCATGACCTCTGATATGTTGATGTGAAATACTGCCAAACTCACTGTCATGCTGCCATGTGTTCAAGAGAAGTTGACCACTGCAAAATTCCAACCTTCCTCTGATTCTCATCTGATCCTGATTCACGAAGACATTATGTTCCTCTGTCTCGCATCGATGATGTGGGAAACACTATGGCCCACCTTCGATCAAGGTCACTTCCTGTTGACTTCAACTCATTATCCAAGAAGTTGATCTAGAGACTCCCTTCTGGGACCTTGGAGCCTGCATGCCTCAATGGCAGGTTCTTCACATTCGACATGAGGTTTTCATCATTGGCCTCCGATCGAGTGATTCTATGGGTGTTCGAAATCAGCTCATTGTTCACATGCCGTAGATTGTACCTGTCATACCTTGAGGACCATTGGCATTAATGGTGGTACCTCTCACATATGTTAACAGCTTTCATCATTGGCTGGTAATTAGACGATGTTCTTGCATGTTCGACTTCAGCTCACTTATTCACATGCTTGAACTTGTACTTTGTTCGGGTCGAGATGGAGCGCAAGACCCTAGATTTTTTCTGTTAGAATCTAGGCTGCGATTTTGTGGATTATTATGATTAGTTACATGACTCACTAATTGGATGGCTGCGACCATACCTAAGTCTATTCTTTCGATCCTCACTAGATGGCTGCGTCCATACCTTGGATCTTGATTAGTGTATACTCTGTTATGGATGGCTATGCCCATACCACATATATATCATTTATTTGAGATATTATTTGTACTTCTCTACACAGGTTTTCCGATGGTGGTGTTTTTAGTTGGACACGTTCTCGTAAAGCATTTCACCCCTCTCTCTCTTTCGGGCCTCATGCTTTAGGGGGCATCTGTTATACAACAATTTTTCACCATCCCTGCAATCCCCCGTCCCACACATTGGAGGGCTTATTTCGTGACCTGTGAGTAGTGACATAACTTGAAAATACTTTCATGGCATTCCCCTGAACATGTACTTTCATTCCCCTGAAGATAATTCCTTGTGAAAAACCCTAACAACAACCCTTTTTGCCTTGGCGCGATTAGACAGTTCAGCCCTCGCGCCAATAGGGGAAATCATCCAAAGAGGGCACGCCAATTGGCGCTCTATCCATGTGTTGCACCCGTGCCAGGCTTAATAAAGAGTTTTTTTTAAAAATAAATGGCAGAAGATTCATTCCAACCAATTCCTAAACTGGTCTCTAATTTGAGTTGGGAGGTTGGCTCCGGATCTCCATGTAGAGGAAGTAGTTTTCCACCTCTCATGGAAGCTTCCTTGAGGATAGGGCCAATCCCATGATTGTAGGGATCCCAACTCCCCTTCCACCATCTATATAAGCTTGCCATTTTCCTTTGCAAGATAATCTCCAAAAATCTCCAAGAGCCTTCAAGAGCCTAAAGAATGCTGCAATAGTCCTCATAGTGTCAAATCTATAGCAAGGAGATTGATGATCGAAGAGAGAGGCTTGTCCCCATTCTCGACAAGCTTTACCAAGACGTATTATGCTAGCGACCTGCCGAAGGAGAATTCAACGTCAAAGCCAAGTTGTATTTTCCTTTGTATGAATTAATGATAAGAAACTATTGGTTATAGTTCGACTCATTTTGTTCATTATGATCATGATTTGTGTGCTCTCTGACTGACACATAATTGTATATGTTGGATTTTATGCTTTTGTTTGTTGTGTTTCTTGCGTGTGAAGGTGCTCGATCGCGACGAGCGTGAAGGATTGTGATCTACCGAAGCAAGGGAATGGGAGCACTACCTCCTCTACAAACGACAACATTGGATTCAAAGTAAGCCTTCTTCGCAAGTTGGTTTATTGCAATTAGGAACTTGCACCATTGCGTGTTAGGATTGTTGCTAGACCCGATCTGGGCTAGTAGGGATCGCGTCTGTCCGCAGAGGGGATTTACCTCTTCAACAGTCATGATATTGCAATTGGCGATTGTGTTTTAAATTCCACAAACATTTTTGTAGAAGCAATTATGTATTTAAGAGTGGCATATAATTGTGAGATCAGGAAAATCCAGGAAATACATAATTTTTTTTTAATTTTATACATAGTATCAGAGCACAGAAGATTGAAATTTTGAACCAGAAGCTGAGTTTGTTGGTAGAAATAATTCAAATTTGCAAAAACACTTCCTTGGTGCTACAGTTGAGTTAACATCGAAATGTCTTTCAATGGCTTGTGGCTAGAGTATGCACTCGAGGGAAGCTCGAACTACATTTCCTGGAAGGATCGGATGGAGGCAATGCTCGAAGATAATGGCTTGAAGGAATTCATTGACAATGATGTTCCTAAGCCCACTTCAATAAATGTTGCATTACTTGATGCATGTCAAAAGAAAGTGGCAAAGGCAAGGAATATTCTCTTGGAGGGTGTACGAGACCACATTGTCTCAAGCCTTCACGGGAAAGCCACACCATGTGCTATGTGGAAGGATTTGACGGATCTTTTCCAAAGCATCAACAACCATAGGAAATTGGTGCTCAAAGATAAACTCGGGAAGATCAAGATGGAAAAGGGCGACAATATTCCAAAGTATCTCACGAAGTTTGTCCAATGTCGAGATGAACTGGGGAGTGTGGGAATAATTGTTGTTGATGATGATTTGGTGAGCTTGGCTCTCTTGGTACTTCCTAAGATTTGGCACAGTTATGAAGACTATGTCAACAGACAAGAAAAATTTCTGAATTGGGAATGACTGTGGTCAGATCTGGTGCAGGAGGAGTTCAGGCAGAACAATAGAGATGGCTCTTCATCAAACCATGATGATGACGAGGATTTTGCTTTGGATACCAAGGTGAAGAAGGGGAAGGAGATGAAATTACATTCTAAATCTGAGTCTAAACGAAAGATGTTGGATATGGTCAAGGTGAAGTGTTGTCACTGTCACGAACATTGACATCTTGTTACTAACTCTTTGCAGAAGAAGAAGAACAACAAGGTCATTGCAGCTACAACTGGTGAGGCTCTTGCCTTGCAATTTGAACTTGAATTCTCCTTGACCACATGCATGGTGTCAAGTGCATTGGAATTGGTGTGGTATTTGGATAATGGTGCTTCCTTCCACATGATGGGAGATAGGGAGCTTCTCAATGACATGGAGGAGAAAGATCTCCAAATGCATATAGAGATGGGTGAAAATGGACGATATAGTGCGATTGGCATTGGTACCATCACCTTTCAGAGGGATTCAGGTAAACCATTTCAATTGAAAGATATTATGCATGTTCCAGGTCTGAAGAAAAATTTAGTCTCAATCGCAATGTTGGAGGACAGAGGCTCTGACGTTGTTTTCAACGATGGAAAAACTTTCCTGCAACATAAAAAAATGGGTCAAGCCAAGAGGATAGGGATTCGAGTTAAGAATATCTACAAGCTGGAGGTAGATGGTTGCGTTGCCATGATGAGCAAGGCATAAAAAGTGGTGAGCCGGGATGAGAGCGAATTATGGCACAGGTGATTGGGCCATCTTCATCATGAAGCCTTGAAAGTCATGCAACAAATGTCTACTAGACTTCCAATGATAACACTTGCTTAGTTAGATCAGTGCAAGGGTTGCACCATGGGGAAGTATGTAAAGTCCACATTTCTTGAAAAGGAGAACCATGCTTCAGTGATCCTAGAGAGAGTTCACACAGACGTGTGTGGACCATTCTCGGTTGCTTCAACATCAAAACATAGGTATTATTTTATTTTTGTTGATGAATTTTCTCGTAAATGCTGGACCTTATTCATGCAGAAGAAGGATAAAAAATTCTAAAATTTCTGTGAGTTTAAGGCATTGGTGGAGAAAGTGTCGGGGGAGAAAGTGAAGGCTCTGAGAAGCGATAATGGTGGAGAATACATATCTAATGAATTCAAAGACTTATGCAGCAAAGAAGGAATTCAGAGAGAACTCATATAGCCTGATAGAACACAACAAAATTGGGTCACGGAGAGGAAGAACAGAATGATCGTGGGTGCAACAGGAGTGATGTTGCATGATTAAGGCCTACCAATGCATTTGTGGGTAGAATCATGCAACACTGTAGTTTATTTGGAAAATCGTTGTCCTCATAAAGTACTTAGCATGAGTACACCTGAAGAAGCTTCCATTGGTAAGAAATCGGATGTTTCACACTTTAAGATTTTTGGCTCATCTGTTTATGTTCATGTGACCAAGAATGCCTGGAAGAAGCTGGAGTCGACTTCTGAAGTTTGGATATTTTTGGGGTACACAGAAACACTGCATAATTATCATGTACATTTTCCTAATAGTAAGATGACTATTATGCAAGGGGATATAAAATTCGATGAGGGGAATTCCATGTGGTTGTTGCTTGAGAGGAAGCTAGACTTGCATGTGGAGGAGGAACTGCTGGTTCCCAAAGATGAGTCTCTAGATGTGGATCAACCACAGGAGGAGGTTCATGGAGCATAGGAGTGTAGTCATGCAAAGCCAAACATCAAAACTGGTAGAAGGCGTACCATAGAAGCTAATAGGCTCTAACTCGATGTTGCGTAGAATGTAGGAGCCCCTACTTCACAACGCAAAGAAAGACAGTCTCTGCACCAATTTACTGGATACATCGATCTCATGAGAAAATTTATTATGACTGATCCATCTTCCTTTCAGGAAGTAGTGTAGGAGCCCACATGGGTACATGCAATGGTGGAGTATGAATCCATTGTCAGAAAGAGTGCTGGGGAAATTATTCCAAGGCTGGTTGATAAATCAATGGTAGGTTAAAGATGGATCTACAAGGTAAATCAAGCTGTTGATGGGAGTGTTGAGAAATACAAGGCTAGATTTGTGGCCCGAGGCTTCTCATAGATCGAGGGGATTGATTATGAAGAAACCTTTGCATTTGTCGCAAGGTATTCTTCCATAAGGACCATCCTTTCTCTCTCAGCACAGATGGGCTGGCGCATTCTTGAGATGGATGTGAAGACTGTGTTTCTCAATGGGATCATTGAGGAAGAGGTGTACATAGAGCAACCGAAAGTATTTGATATCTTTAGCAACGAGTCGCATGTGTGTCGACTCAAAAGAGCATTGTATGGGCTGAAACAAGCACCCCATGCTTGGTACACCTAGATAGACAACTATTTCACTAGACCGGGCTTCACCAAAGTGAGGTGAATGCAAACCTATACAAAATTTTTGTGGAGGGTAAGATGTTAATCATTTTTCTTTATGTTGATGAATTAATACTGACTGGTGATGAGCAACTAATACACTCATACAAGGAGGACCTTACAAAGGAGTTCGAGATGAAGGATATGAGCCTCCTTCATTATTTCCTTGGATTGGAAATATGGCAGCGAGATGGTGAAATTTTTGTGTCTCAATGCAAGTATGCAAGGGAGATACTGGGGAAGTTTCTCATGGAGGGCTGCAAACTGATGGATACTCCTCTTCCAGGAAACTGGAGGAAATACGAAGATACATCTGGAGAGGTAGTGGATTCTACTGTGTATCGATAATTAGTGGGTTCACTAATGTATCTAGTGAACATGAGACCATACATTTTCTATGTGGTTAACCAACTAAGTCAAGCGATGGCTAAGCCTACCAAGCTCTTTTGGAAGGCATGAAAACATGTCCTGAGATACTTGAGGGGAACATATTAGTATGGCTTATGGTATAGATAGACGGATGAGGTGAAGTTGCAAGGCTTCATGGATGCAGATTGGGTAGGCAGCCCATCGGAAAAAAAGAGCACATCAGGGAGGATCTTTAGCATTGGATCTATAACTTTTTCTTGGTATAGCAGAAAGCATAGATCTGTGGCACTCACTTCAGTGGAAGTGGAATACATGGAAGAATTTCAAGTTGCATGTGAGGCTATCTGGATGAGAAAGATCTTGGTTGGCTTGTTTTTTTCTCATTTAGATCCCACAGTGATTCATTGTTATAATCAGATTTTCATTAAACCCTCAATTAATCCTATGTTTCATGATAGATCTAAGCATATAGATATCCGGTATCATCATATCATAGATTTTGTGTAGAGGAATATCATGTTACTTTAGTACATTCCTACGGAAGATCAAGATGCAGACATTCTAAAGAAGCCGCTCACCAGGAGAAAATTCAAATACCGTAGAGATAAGATCGCAGTGAAGGATAATCCATTTCTTGTTGAGAGGGATTGTTGAGATTCAACAATAATATCATAGTGAAAACTATGCACCTACACTAGGATGGAGCCTCAGGCTATTTTAGGTGGATGTCTATTTATAGATGCATGAGTAAATTCTATTTATAGATGATGTCTATTTATGTATGCATGAGCAAATTCTATTTATAGATGAGGTCTATTTATTAATGTATGTGAAATTTCTATTTATAGATTGCTTGTCTATTTATAGATGCATGCCGACTATTATTATCCCTTAATATTAGTTGGACAATAAACAATAATCTATTCTCAATGAGCACTTGGAAATAGCTAACCGAAGTGGAAAATTAGTTAGCTATATAAAATTCGAGTTCAGAGGTTGGTTGGTGGGACACACAAGTGGACTTAGTTGTGACTGAGTGATTCAAAGTTGTAACAGATTTGGAAGTGTATTTATGAGAGTTGTAAAGTAGTTTAACTTAGTTAATTAAGTTAAACTCAAGTGTGATAGTTGTAACTGAAGATACACGATTGAGAGATAACTAATTAATTATTAATTAATTCTCAATCAGTGGTCTCACATTCAAACTAAGATTTACTACTGTTAACTACATGCATGTCAGATCCAGTGGAGGCCCAATTGAGATGTAGGTGAAGGGGACAGTTTGACTATCAGTTGTGACATTACTAGGTGCACACATGCAACCACACACACATTGGATGTTCCCGTGAGGATTGCGTAGTCAAGGCAAGCATGATTCCATTAATTTAGGGGTTTCTATCAACTGGGATTGCACAATGGAGGCAAGTTGTTTTGAGGCAGTAAATTGGCACATGAATTTGCCAATTTTTGTATGACAGTGTGAGACGATTGTATATTGTACTGAGAGCTCTTGGATTGGAGCTTTGTACGATATCATTTCATGAACCATTATATATACATAATATATGATAGTGGGGTTTTTAGCTTTATGATTTCCCCGTAAAAACATCTATGTTATGTGTGATTGATCTTTCATCATGATATTGGAATTGGATATTGTGTTTTAAATTACGCAATGATTTTTGTACAAGAAATTATGTATTTAATAGTGGCATATAATTTTTAGATCAGGAGAATCCGGGAAATACATAATTTGTATTAAATTTCTACAAACCTTAACATTAAACTAGCTCACCTTTGCATCCCATGTTGTTTACAGTAAGACAAACAAAATTTTAGAATTAACCAATATTTTAACGCATGCAACGCGTCTGGGAAGCCAAAATATAGAATTATATAAAATTAAATGGTTACATGTCGATTCCAAACAAAAATAGAAACAAACATGATGAATTGTGACAATATACGGCTACATACCGAAAGTCATGGTTACAAACACAAAAACAAAAATAATAATCCATGAACAATGTCAATGGATTGCAGTAAGTATGTTGATGGGAAATCTGAAGATTCCCTCATAGATTAAAAAAAACCTCAGTGCATAGGAAACTTTCAAGCTACAATCATCGCCTTCACCCATAATCCAACATGATGATGCATAGAGGAGCAACAAATAAAAAGGGATAAAGATTTACATTCTTCTAATTGTGGGATAATTGAATTTATTAGATTGACATCTTCCTCGAATAGTGACATTTACTCCACACCATATTTAAAACCCCTCAAGAAGTATGTGCATAACACCAACTTGGAAATAAAAATGAGTAACCATAAATGACCAAGATCTAGTGGCGTTTGGCCATAAACACAACAAAAGGGTTCTCACCATACCTATAGCTAGAATGTCGAAGACAAACAAGAAACTTCAAAGTATAAGTGTTTTAACGTAGTAAGAGTGAACTTTCCATGAAAAAAAAGATACGCAGTGGAGTGAGGAGGGAAATTTTACGTGGGTAGGAACAAGAAATGGGTTTCTTGGAACCTACGATATATTAAGAGTATATAGAGTAACTTTTAGGAGGGAAATGAAAATAAATATGGAAGCGAAGAAGGAAACAAATTCAATGTGATAGAAAACCCAAGGATAAGTGAAATTCTACAGCTAAAAGTTTAGGCAAAGCTTAATAGAAAACAAAAAAGCTATTGCTAACATGAAAATCACCAGTATTCTATAGCAGCCAAGAAGCACCTAGAGATGGGAAAAAAAATAAACCCTCACATGAAATGGCATGCTTGCAATATCACGTAACCCTTATCAATTGGATAAATAAGTGGAGAAAAAAATATAATTATAGAACCAAGGAAATCCATAAATTAAAACGTTTAATATAAGAAACGTTGGTTGAAAAGGAATAAGGGTTAACTCATAAAAGAGAATACCTACGAGAATGATGTTGGGTAGAGGGTTAAGGTCTCGAGTATTGACTTCATGATCAGGCTCCTTTCCTCTGTACCTACGACATATGCACACAAATGACCCAATACCATGAATGAAGTAAAAAACATTATATAAGGAAAATACAAACAAAAGGAACAATACAACCATTAATAACCTTGACTTACCATTAGGAATGAATTGTTTCAAGTGTTTTGACCAACTAAAAACATGTAAGGGAGAGCAGTGGTGGTGGTAGGTTAGGATGACACATCTAGATTATTCATCAACCAAATGGGACAGTAGTTGGAGCTAAAGGAATATTAGGGTTACCATCACAAGTCATAAGCATTAGATTTATAAGGCACAATCTATACTATCCACAACACTTAGTACACACCTCTTCAACAATCACGTGATGATGGTGAGGTGGAGGAGTTTGGTAGGTTCGTTATTATAAAGGGACAATGCCTCAATAAATGAAATAATTGAGAAATTTTAAGAGTTATGATCAAGGGTGTGTGGAGCAATACTTCGCCAATGGTGAATCTCCTTTATAGATTTTAATAGCAACCAAATTAATAGAGATATCATGCATAAATATTTCGATTACCCTTTAGCCATAATGAAACATAACATAACTACCACACGATGCAACTCACCACCACATGAAGAATAAACCATCAAAAAACTAGAGTTGTGATCCTTTTCGAATATTTAGATGGAGTAACTTTAACAAGTTTGGATTATTAACTAAAAACATAGGCATGTATACAAGAAGGGATCTTGTGATGAAATATAAATTTGGGGATAGGGTTTATAAATATAGGATTTAAAAAGAGATCTTGTTCAGATGTTTCCTATGTTAGGTTAAGGATAGACATTAGTAAAAAAAGAACTGAATATACGAGGAGGGTAATTCGTGTTAGAGGTAATAGGAATAGAATAACGATGAGGAAGCTCCAAGACAAAGAAAAAACAAAATTAATATAGCAGGAGTATAATCTGAGCTAGAGGAAATAGTCATATAGTAATTATGAGGAAGCTAAAAAAAGAAGAAGGTTTATAACTAGGTTTGTCGTACGAATTATTAGAGCAGGTTTAACACTGTCCTTGTAACGAACGATCACACTCAAAAAAATTATTTGCATGTAAAAGAAGATATTAAGTAATGAGAGTAGGTTGTACTGTTGTGTTTTTTGAAGGTAAATACGTGAAGTTGACACCATAGAATGGAAAATAAATCCCCTCTAGCCACAACTGTCGGTAAAAATTGTAACTGAAGTTGGAAAATTGAAGTACTCCATATAGGTTCTAACCATGTATAGAAATTATCTGCAAAAGAATTATTAAAAAAATAAAAATAAACAATAGTGAGAGCATAAAACATAAGACATATATACACAGAGATTTTTCCCCTCGATCCCAAATCGGGACTACCAGCTTCATTTTTCATTATATTCATTTTAGTGTCACAACACATATATATACATGCCAAAGAATTCATAAACCCCAATCCCTTAACCTTGGATTAGAACATAATCGTAGTTCCCTTCACCATATCTACAAAATACCATGGGCAGAAAACCATCATGCCCCAAAACCATGTGCAAACCCATGGAAAAAACCATAGGCGGTTCTGCCCACCTAAAATAGTGTCCAAAAAAATTTTCCCGGGGTGTTTCCCTAGAGACCATGTAGGGGGTTATCCGCTCCCTACAAACCCCTAGACAGGGGGGATTTCACCCCCCCATGACCCCGCTTAGCTGTACCCTGAGGCAACGAATAGGAAGGGGCTATCTCCCCCCCTCTGACCACCATGTGCGTGGAACTTTTCATGGAAATAATATAACACATACCCAACATTCTCCCACTTGTTGTTTTCTTTCCACAGGGGGACACATGAGAGCTTAGTAATTACTCTAGCCCTGCAACACCTATTTTTTCTCTACACCAAGAGAAATTCTAAGTGCTCACATAATTCATCAATGCCTCGACAACATTCTTAAAAGTGTCCACCTTTACCAGCAACACCTTTTTATCCTCAACCATATTTCTCACAAAGTGGTATTGAACATCAATGCACTTTTTCTTTAAATGATAAGCAAGGTTTTAAGCCAATAAAATTGCACTTTGGCTATGACATTCTATCCTTATAGCTCGTTGCACGAACCCCATAATTTAACACAATCTCTGCAACCAAACTGATTCATTGCTTTCATGAGTGGTTGCCATGTATTTTGCCTCTGTAGTTGAAAGAGCCACTATATACTGTCTTTTACTCATCCAACTAAATACACCTCCAAATAGGCTAAACACATACCCACTTGAAGATATTCCTTGGTCCAGATCTCCAACCCAGTGTGCATCAACAAAACCATGAATTTTGAAAATCTTGTCCACTACTAGTCTTCCCTAGTAGCACAAACCATAATCTGTAGTTCCACGCAAATATCTAAAAACCTGCTTCATTGCTGTCCAATGCTCCTTCCCTGGTTTAACGTAAACATGCTCAATACTCCCATTGCATGTACAATGTCTAGTCTAGTACATACAATTTCATACATTAGGCTACCCACTACACTTACATATGGAACACGAGACATATACTCCTCCTCTTCTTGTGTCTTGGGACACTGTTTAGTGGATAGATTTACACTTCTAGGAATAGGAGCCTTCACTAGTTTACTATCTTGCATATATAACCTATGCAATATTGTCTCAACATACTTCCTATGGTTTAACAAGACCTTCCCCTTTGCCCAATCTCTCCTGATTCAGCTTCTGAATCTCGTTCTGTTGTAGAGTTTGATTCATACTCCTTTAGCTCAAGCTCTATCTTCTTAGGTTCCTTTGGTAGGACCTCATGTTTAATAACATCTTTCAGCTCTCTAAACACCACATCTTGACTGTACACAACCTTCCTTGTTCATGGGTTCCAAATCTTGTAACCTTTTAAACCATCCTTATACCCCATAAAGATGCACCTTTCAAATTTATTATCCAACTTGGTCATTTTCTCCTTTGGAACATGTACATATGCATCACATCCAAATACCCTCATATGTGAAAGAAATATTTTCTTACAGGTCCATACATCATGTGGAGTCTTATCCTCCAACACTGATGAATGTGATCTGTTAACTAGGTAACATGCAGTTCCATTTCCTCTTCCCACAATTCTTGTCCTAACGTGGTGCCACTAAGCATGCTTCATGCTTTTTTATTAGTGTTTTGTTCATTATTTATACAAATCCATTTTTTTGTGGTGTGTATGGAGTAGTCATCTGTCATGCTTTACCACATTTCTTACATAAATCTTCATATTAATTCATGCAGAACTCTCCACCATTATCTGTCCTCGGCACTTTTATCTTCTTCTCTATCTGGTTTTCCACTACTGCCGTAAATTCTTTAAATCCGTCAAAGACTTTAGATTTCTTCCTCGAGAAATATATCCATGTATTCCTTTAGAATTCATCTATGAATGAAACATAGTACACGTATTGTCCCAGTGATGGAACCGACACGGGTTGAAACTCATGACTGTGCACAAGCTCGAATATCTTGTCCACCCTCTTAGCACAAGAAGGAAAACTCACCCAATTATGCTTCCCATATACAAAATGTTCACATAAATCGAAATCCAGAGAGAAATTAGACATACCTTCTACCATACGATTACCATTCAGTATCTAAATAACCTTATCCCTAATATGTACAAGCCTTTGATGCCATAGCTTGGTCTTTTCATGAGAGACCGCTAGGATTTCTACTCCACTTTCAGGAACCACATAACTGTTGTTGTCATCAATAATAGTGCTACCATGAATCTTGTATAGAGTTCCAATCTAAAATCCTCGCATTAATACTAGTGCTCCTTGAATCATCTTCTAGGTATCTTTCTTGAACACTATTTTTACACCTGCATCATCCATCTTGCTTAGAAAAATGAGATTTCAGGACAATGTAGGAATATGTAGAACACCAGGAACTATTATGATCCTTCCACCTTGCATCTTCAACTTGATTTTTTCACGTTCGACAATTCTGGCCTTCCTATCATCCCTAATAAGACATCACCACCATCGTACTTCTCATACTTGTAGAACCACTCCCTAACGGGAGTGAAGTGAAAGGATGCACTTAATTAAATCAACCATGCCTCATGATCTACATGTGTATTTGAAGAAGAAAACAAATACACATCCCCACCTTGATCTGAGATGGTTTTTGCCTTTGCAAAAGGAGTATCATCAGATCCCTTTCCTTTCTCAGGACCTTTAGATCTATATTCCCTTTTGAAGTTCCCTTCATTTCCACATTTCCACTACACCTTTATAGGCTTTCTTCGAGATTTAGATCTCCCTCTAGATTTAGACCTCCCACTTGAAAGCTTATTTTTGTTTCTATTATCAGGCCTTCCTCATATAGATAAGGCATATCCATTCAAGCCCTCCATATTTCTTCATCTCATTTCCTCCAACAATAAGGATGAGACAATTTCATCAAAATTTAAGGTAGTTGTATTGATACCTATTGCAAGAACAAAATTGTCCCACAAATCTGGTAGAGAACAAAACAAACTGATGAAATTATATTCATCTAAGATTTAATATCAACATATGAAAACTAACTTACCACAGTATTTAAGGCATTCAGATGCTCTATCATCAAGACTCCATCCTTCATCCTCTGGTTATACAACGTTTTCCGCCAGAACAATTTATTCACCAGAGACTTATATTAGTAGAAAGTGCCTAACTTGACCCACAAATTATTCATTGTAGATTCCCCAGATACATTCAACAATACCAAATCTGAGATACACAACCGTGTTGTGATATTTTCCTTTCGATCTAACCTCACCCATTCTTCATCTGACATTGTCGTTGGTTTAGTACCTGGATCTACCACGACCCACTGATCTTTATCCACTAATAGATCATCCATCTTAAGCTTCCAAAACTCAAATACCTGACCATTAAATTTTGCGATCTTTATCTTTCCACTACTTTCCATATTCTATCACTGCAAGAATCGATCCTACAGATCTCCCACTGAACGGGGTCTACCATAGCCGTGAGCAAAAAACCCATCAGCAGCAAAGGCGTACCTTTGAAGCCAAAATGACTATGATACCAAATGTACGTTTTAACCCTGTACAAAAATTATCTGCAAACAAATTCTTAGAAAACCAAAAAATAAAATAGCGAGAGCATAAAACATATATACCAGGGAAAATTTTCGGGGCTAACGTTCGCAGGTGGGCTAATTTTCCATGCTTTTTCGAAGAAAAAGATTTTCCAATTTCCATTTTTTTGAAAATTGATTCGCCAAAATTTTATAGTATAAAATTATTTTACCCTAAAAATTGCCAAAATTTCATATATACTAATATAAAATAATTAGAAACCTAAACATTTTTACAAAAATATCATCAAAAATTTTACAATTTACATATTGGGGACAAGTAAGATTCGCTAATATTTTAAAATTTAAGATAAAATGACATCCTTAAAATTTTATGTGATATATACAGAGATATGTTTCCTCTGGATCGCAAATCAGGACTACCAGCTCAATTTTTCAATATATTCCTTTTAGTGTTACAACACATATCTATATGTGCTGAAGCATTCATAAACCCCAATCCATTAACCCTGCATTAGAACATAACGATATTTCCCTTGACTAGATCTACAAAATACTAGGGGCAGAAAACCATCATGCCCCAAAACCATGTTCAAACTTATACACAAAACCATACGCAGGTAGGCCCACCTAAAATAGGGTCCAAAAAATTTTGATTGGGGTGTTTCCTTGGACACCGTATAGGGGGCTAGCAACCCCCTACGCACCCCTCAACAGGGGGAGATACTACCACCTATGAGCCTCCTACTGCGCTCGACGCAACGAACAGGAAGGGTTTGTCGCCCCCCCTGTCACCCCACCCACATGTGCGACTATTCGTAGAAAGAATATAAGACATGCCCAACACTCCAAAACCATTTCTATTTATGGAGATTATAAGACACCTTCAACAATAATTCAATTACCTTTGAAATAGTAATGACTGCCTCCTTAAAGAAAGTGAGGAAAATGAGAAGATTATAAGAAAATTGACTGAACATTCTAGTCGAAGAAGCACAAAACTAGAAGGAATAAATAGGAAAGAGGTGGAATCAGAGTGAGAGAATCTTGAAAATGGTGGTGAATCAGATAGTTCATATTTGTGGTCACGAAAAGAAAAGAGGAAAATTGATTTACAAGGCAAGTTTAGGAAAATAAAACCCCCTAATTTTGATGGGGAAAAGGAAGAATGCAAAGAAGCATGGCTTTTGAACAGGATAAAATATTTTCAGGTGTATGAATACGAGAGTAATATTAAGGCCATATTGGCTATTTAACAGTTTCAAAGAAAGGAAACCCTATGGTGGGAAGAGGCCAAAACTGGACACCTCTTGGAAGAAAAGATTATTCTTTTGGTAGGAATTCCAAAATTGGTTTACGTCTCGATACTAGAGTGAGTGATACTATGATGAACATGCTAAGGAATTCCATGAGTTAAATCTAGGAAGGTTCACTATCGATGAGTTTGTAGAAAAAATTGCAAACTTTTTATGATAGCTTTATTATATTAAAGATAAAAATTCCAAGGTATAACATTTTTTGAACAATTTTCCAGCACCTTACAAAAAAGGGATTGATTTTCACAATACTATGTCAAAGGGTTAGGCAATAAGAAAAGTTATATTGTGCTATTAGGGGCTCAAAAACAAAAGAAAATGGTTAGAACCATGGTAGAATAAAGGCAAAACCATGTCTGCAATGAATATAAAAGGACAGAGACCATGTCTGTAATGAATATATGGATTTGGTCTCCACGTACTCTCAAGTATAATTGGGAGGACAACATTAGGTTTCTTACCATCCATAGTTAACCGAGTTGGCCACTTTGTGCACTGTTATGCATCAAACACAACATTTTGGGAGATTGCAAGCACATATGTAAGTCCTTGGTTTACTGGGGTAGTATATTACATTTCACAGTTACTTGGTAATCCTTTTTCCTAGCATTGCCCTCTTTTATTTTTTATTTTTTTTGTAATAAATCAATCAACAATCGTGGAAGAAGACAAACCCTTTCTCCATCGTTTGCATAGGATATTGAATAAACCACCTTTACATCCTGAAGTTACACCTAGTCGGTAAAGGCGTGCTCATCCTACCGATTCCAATACCTATGGTGTTTCATCTTCATCTAATTTACTAGAGTCATCTAATCCTTTGAGTATTGAGTCTTGAGTCGTTTATACTGATCTCATTTTATCTACTACTGTCGAGAGGGAACCCTTGTAGTTACCTAAGGACACTGAAATTCAATCCAGTGAAATGGTAAATCATGAACCCGAAGTTGTTCAACCAGAAGTCGATTCGGAGCTTGTCATTCTTTTACCAGAATCATCTTGATCTCACATTTGAACAAGAAGAAGTTTTTCACATGTCCAAAGATGATAAACCAGCTCATCCTTAGTCATCGGTAACTATGGAGTCTTCCTCTTTACTGGAGAGTTTAGCGCCTAAAATTTATCTCGGGCCTGATGGTGAAGTACTTCCACCTTGTTTGATTTCAATTGAGGAAATACCTCATGAAGAGACAACCCCTTCAATTCCAACTCATTTTGGGTGAGGGCTTCATATTTATCCATCTTTTCCTCATATAACCTACTCTGCTCATGTTGATCCTACTCAGTCTCAAGTTCCTATAAATTATTTCGAGTATTCACTGGGTTATTTAACCATGAATAAGAGAGCGTCCCAGACTGTACCATCTGTTACAATTGTGAAAACATATATTGTTTCTACCTCTTCGATGTTTTCAATGGTACATGAGTCTCATCATTATGGTGATCTATCCATCCCACTAGGTTACAAATATTTAAATGGAACCTACTCTCGTGCCTACTCTAGTCCATGGACTTCATCCATGCCATCATCTATAATTTTATCTTGTTCCTCTCTTACAAGTATTGAAAGACCTTATCCTTTATTGATATCATTAGCTCAATCTTAGGCTGGTCCATTCGATTACCACCCATCTTATCCAGTTCCTGTTGGATTCCCATCATATGAAGGTGAGTATGCTCAATATCGTTATACTCCACATCCTGGGGGGGGGGGGGGGGGACCTATGTTTAATAAAGGACCTATGTTTAATCTATATTGCAATACTCCTTCCTATTTTGGTCAATCTTATGTTTGAATGCATATTTGTAAATGGCATCCTACCTTTCCTATCCAACCCCAAAATTTTGTGTATCAATATCAACCAGTTCAACATGTTGCATTCGTACCTACTATGCCTATTATTACTTCTTCATTCATAGCTCAAACTTCTCAAGAGAGTACTTCAACCCTTAACCCTCAAGTTTCGAGTCTACAAACTCTGTCTTCCCAGGCTAGTTCACAACAACCAAATGTATCAATAATTTCACAACCATAGGCCAGTTTACCTTTGTCACAGGATTCTACTGGTCCAACTTATCCTAGCAAGCCATATTTGTATTATCAAATCCCATCCCAGCCACAACAACAATTCCAACAGTATCAATATTATCCAGGTCCTGGTCAATAGGCCTATCAAGGGTTTGGTCAAAAAAGTTACCCCTATCAAGGTAACCAACAACAGAATCCTTATGTTGGTGTGAAATAACCTATTTCCCAGGAAATTTCATCTTATCGTGGTTACCTTCAACCCGACCTAAACCAATAGTTGTCCTTTATTGCAACACTAGAGTTACCTCATTTAAAGTGGCTTACTAATGATCTCATTTAATATTTACCTAGGTGGCTGGTGATTCCTCATAAATTACCCTTTGATATTCTGAAACTCAATGGAAACTCTGGAGAATATTCGTGTATGCACATTATGACTTATCATTTATGGTGTTCATCAAACTCCTTGAATGATTATTCTGTTAGACTCCATATTTTCCATTGAACACTTACTGGTCCGACTGCAAAATGGTTTATGGAATTACCAAGAGATTATTTTGATAACTTCACAACTTTGGCCAATACTTTTATAATGCACTTCTAATTACCCATTAGATATGAAACTGGAACATAAATTTTGACCAGATTTAAACAGACCCCTACTACTCACATATCAGATCACATTCATGAGTGGCATCGTCATCATAGAATTGTTAAAAACTTTGTTCCGGATCAGTTTTTAGATGAGTGGTTTATAAAGTCCTTGTTGCCATTGATCACCGAGGACGTGTCCAAAGGTAATGTTGTCACTGAAGAGAAAGTAATTGCTCGTGCCCAGTATCTATATTTGATTCACACTCAGTTTGGCATGCTCTATGAAAAGGTTCTAAATTGCACTATGGCCAAATTTTACTGTTCATCCTTCTCCGTCTGGGAAGGAAATTCATGCTGATGATGGTGTGATTGGTTCTTCTAAAATACATCTCGTGTCATCTAACAAGTGAAAAAGTGACAAGAAACCAAGAATTAAGAAGAAGGGGAAGATAAGAAGAAACCAAATTTACCCCTGCAAGAAAAATCATTTGATTCATATGGTAGTTCTCGGAAACATCGTTACCCTTATTTTTATCACTGCTCATTTTCCTCACTGCTCATAAGTCTTGGAACTTCTTTAGACTTCTCCCGTATCTGCAGTGTTGAAAAATCCTATTCCACACCCAGAAACACATATGGTTACTATGGATCCTACTTCCAGTTCACAAGTTTTTATGTTATCTTCCTCTAAGCCCAAAATGGATGTTTTGGTGTCCACTGGAAGTAATATTATAGTAATCCTTTTTCGTCGTCAAATGGTCAAGCTATAGATCAACCTCCTATTTTGACTTCGACTTCATCTAATTCAATTCCACTGCTTGTTATTCCTGAGTTAACATTAAATCCGCCAAATGGAGTAATTCATAAATCCACTTTCAACCCTCAATCTCGTGCAGCTCAAAATCATAACGTAGTCAAAGATCTGGTTGAGCCACCTTCTGCTATGTCAACGCTTTAGGTTCTTCAGAACTATCCCTCCGAAAAGCAAGCTTTGTTGTCGTCAATCAATGGAATCAATCTAACAGAATCTAATCTTGTAGTCTTTAACAATGCACGCTATGTGCCACAATTACCAGCTATCTTGATTACCTAAAGATAGCTGGACATTGAATAGAAATATTGAGCAGTGCGGTGATTCCATCGAGAAGAGAGTGGATAGTGAAAGGGTGCATCAAAAAATAAAATTAGGGTTCAAAGAAAATGCGGTATGGTGTTGTGAGTAATTATAGTCGTTCAATGTGCAATACGACGTTTCCTCTGTCCACATGCTACCACAGAACCATCCAATAAATGAGATGGAAATCACATGGTCTCCATGTGATGGTGGTAAACACGATGATAGATTATTGAATGATTAAAATTCTGAGGGGAAGTGGTATCAGTGAGAGTATAGCTGTTGTATAACCTTAATAAATAATAGTGGTACAGTCGTAAAAAAAGAACCTATATCATAATACATAGAAGATTAATCTCATGGTGTAGTAAAGAGATAACATGAAAATTAAATAACAATGGTGAATGGAACTGTGTGACAAAAACATAACATGCGTCTTGTGATGAATACCACCTAGTCATGTATGGGTAGTAGAAAAATGCATAACAATACCCATTAGTGTAAGGATAATCTTTTTCTTTCACAAATGCGTTATTTTGTTTCACATATGCATTATTTTGTTTCATATCACAATGCTAAAATAAATATAAGAGTCTCACTATCCCATATATTTCTACAATGAATAAATGTAATAATATCTTATAGAATACTCTCTATACTCTCAACCCCCAAGTATTGAATATGAATTCTCATGAAATTTTCTAAATGTTTGTAGTGACTGTTTTTTTTCACTAGCTACATCCATAAAGATAAATAATGAAAATGGCAACACTTTCATGTAGAAAATATCTCTAAGAATGGTATAGATTATAAGTATTGCACCCTTGAAAGATCTTTATGATGATCTGTAAATCAATATATTTTCTTATAGTTGTATAGTAGGAGCTATCATTGTGATTACACGTATTGAAATTTAATTAAGCACAACATAATATTTACATTTGCATATCAAACTTCATATGCATTTAGATTATTTTATTTTTTAATCCTTATAGAAAATTCTATAGAGTTCCCTTGTTATTATTTGCTAATATTTGAAATGTTATAAGAAAAAGACAAATGGAGAAGTAGACATAGTGCACAAAAAAGTATTTGTATGTATTTCCTTCCATGCATACATTATATCACTACAAACCACATATATAGTGCTAATCATGCAACCTATTAGTCTTGACACAATTTATAATCTTTCTTGTATGCATTCTCTATGACCCTATTGCTACTAAAAGAAATAAATTCTCTAAAAGGTTACTAAAAAACATTTATAACAACACCACAACAAAATACTACAATTTATTAACAAACATTTATAAATAAATAAATAAACCAGTACAAATTATCTTGCTAAACATTCCTATGAGGGCTTGGTAAAAAGGGTATAGCAGTGTAAGATCCACAATCACAAGTGTGATCACAACGTCCAGTACCCAATTCCAAGCAACTGTGGGTTTTGTGACAAGTTGTAAACTTATTCCATTCGTTATTATGTAGATTATAAGCAACAAATTCCATCACTTCTTTTGAATATAACCTTCTGAATGCTAGTATGAAACACACATAATCTCCCACTCTGATGCAGAAATCACTTAGAATTCGCATCTCGTCACGTGAGGAAAACTTCTTCATCCATTTTTGCGAAGTAAGGAAGGAATTCACACAATATCCACCCATTTACATGATGAAGACTTTGACAAATGCACTGGATGGTGCTCCTCAATCCTGAACTCCCACAGAATAATGTATAACTCCAACAGATTCACCTCGCCCTCCGCTTCTCCTCCAACTTGGTTTAAGTGGACAGGCATATATTTTGCTTCGACTAAGAGTAGGCGCGACCTGAGATGGAATTTTTGGTTATTCCAAACACATAGAGGAAGCAAAGTTCCTCAACTAAGCACATAGATTTAATAAAATATTGTGCACAGAGAGATGCAGTAAAAAATCTATTTCATTAAACATAAAAATTGACTATTACAAAATACAATTTATCATCAGAACTACAGTTCTGGATTACATTCAAAAATACTCCTCACTGTGTTTTTCATTTGTTGCCTTCACACAGTTTCCTGTTGTTTCTATACCTAGTTTCTGTTGCGGCAACACACAATCCTCTGTTGCTGCTACACACAATTTCTTTTGCTGCAACACCCAGCCTTATTTGCTGCTACACACACAACATCAATTGTTGCTACCTACACAATGTTTTGTTGTGGAAACACATAGTTTCAGCTGTAGCAACACACAGAGTCAGTTGCGGCAAACAGTCTTAGTTACACAACACATAGAGTTTGCTCTATTGCTACAAAACAAAGCGCTTCAAGCTTTCTCTATTTTCTGCTCTCTCTCTCTGTCTTCAACACACAGTCTCTACTCTGCATACATGCAAATTCAACAACTACTCTCTCTACTACTGTCTATTGCATATTATAAAACTCTATGACCTAAAAATTTAAAAATTCAAAATCCAAATTCTGTCCTATAGCGCCTTTTTATGCAGTTAGGTGAATGATGTTATGGCGGGAGGTAACGTGGTGCAGACCATGATTTGATGAGTTTCGATATGGCTACGGCCATGCTGCTTATGCAGAGATTCAAACCCAAAAATTTAATGCGTGGTTGAGTGTAAAAATAGATCAAGACTTTGTAGCTCCTGTCAAATCAAAAATTTGAAACTTGTTGTCCTGCTGCTCAGGTTTGCAGTTGGAATTAATTTCCAAAACTCCCCCTTAATTACAACTGTTGTTCTCTTGCTTACCCAGACATTTTATGAGATAATTAAAACTTTTCAACCCCAATGGTTTTGTCAAAATATCAACAAATTTCTCTTTTTTTTTTGCAGTGCTGCAAAAAAATTTCTCCATTTCTCACTAGCTCTCTGATGTAGTGATGCTTTGCATCAATGTGTTTCATCCTTTTATGAAACACTGAATTCTTTGATAAAGTTATAGATGAGCTATTTTCACAATAAATTTTTGTGCATTTTACCTATTCATGACACAAACTCCTCAACATTCTTCTCATCCATACAGCTTGACATGTTGTTGCTGTTGATAAAGCCACAATTGGTTGTTTCTTAGAAGCCCATGAAATGGATCCTGATCCCATATGAGAAACATATCCAGAAGTGCTTTTCTTGTCACCTATACTTCCAGCCCAATCACTGTCAGTATATCCTATCAATTAAAACTTTTCTGAAGGTGTATATAAAATACCATACCTCTTTGTTCCTTTCACATACCTCAGAATTCTTTTGGCTGCCTACCAATGAGTCTCTTTTTGCCTTTCCATAAATATATAAATTAAATTCACAACATGCATAATATCAGGCCTAGTTGCAGTCAAATACATGAGCCTGCGAACTATGCTCTTATACAAACTTCGATCAAAATCCTTGCTGCTGTTTTCTTTGCTCAGTTTCAATCCCATCAATGTAGGAGTAATTGCTGCCTTGTTATTCTGTATGTTGAATCTTTCAACACTTCTTCAACATATTTTTCTTGGGAAATAAAAATCCCATTTTCATTTTTCTCTACTTCTATTCCAAGAAAATATCTTAAAAAACCCAAATCAATCATTTCAAATTCACTCTTCATTATTGCTTTAAAATCAACAATGAGAGAAAATTAATTGCCAGTAAAGATTAAATCATCTACATATAAAACAACAATAAGAATATTACCATCATTTTCTTTTATGTAGAGTGTGGGTTCTCCATCACATTTCTCAAATCCATTTTCAGTCAGGTAAGCATCTATCCTGCTGTACCATGCTCTCAGTGCTTGCTTCAGCCCATAAAGAGCTTTCTTCAACTTGCATACTTTGTGCTTTTGGCCTTCAATCTCATAGCCTAGAGGTTGTTCAACATATACCTCTTCTTTCAACACTCCATTTAGGAATGAATATTTCACATCCATTTGATAAACCTTCCATTTTTGTTGTGCTGCTATGGACAACACTGCTCTTACTGTTTCCATCCTTGGAACCAGTGCAAAGATTTCTTCATAATCTCTTCCTTGTTGCTGCTTGTAGCCTTTGACAACAAGTCTTTCTTTGTGCCTTTCAATATTTCATTTAGCATTTCTCTTTTTCTTATAGACTCATTTTACTCCAATAACTTCTTTGCCTTTAAGGAGGTCCACTAACTCCCATGTATTACTCTTTTCTATTACACCAATCTCTTCGTTCATTGCTTCAATCCAATTTTCTTCTTTTACACCTTCTTCAAAATGAATTGGGCCATGAACATGACAATAAAAAGAAAATAAAGAGTTCAGACCAGCATTATCATTTACCTCTCCTTTTTCATAAATCTCACTCAGATTTCTGAATCTTTGTCTTCTTGGTGTACTTGGAGTTCCACTTGAACTCGAGTGAGTTTCAGTTCCCTGTGGTGTGCTTGAAGAAGCACTTCCTTGATTTCTTAAGGTTGTTCTATTTCCAGCTTGTGGTGTGGTTTGTTGTGCTTGTGGTGGTGGAGGAGGAGCCACCAAGGAGGGATTAATTGTTGCTGTCCCTTTCTCTTGTTCTTCATGAGACACACATGTCTTCACATTCACTATTCTCTCTAAGCTTCCATCTCAGGATTCTTCTTCAACAAATTACACATCTATGCTTATTATTGCTTTCTTGGTCGATGGATTGTAGAGTTTGTATGCCGTGAAATCATCACTGTATCCAACAAAGATAAACTTCTCCCCCTTGCTATCAAGCTTCTTTCTCAATTGATCTGGAACATGTGCATAAGCCACACATCCAAAAACTTTCATGTGAGTGAAAAATTGCTTTGTTTCACTCCATGATTCTTCCGAAACTCTGTTCATGACATCTTTGGTTGGGCATCTATTGAAGATATATGCTGCACAATTGATAACCTTAGCCCAATACTCATATGGAAAATGTTTTTCCTTCAAAATACTTCTAACCATATCCATGATGATCCTATTCTTCCTTTCTGCAACACCATTTTTTTGTGGTGTGTACCTTGTGATAAACTTTTTATGTATGCCATTCTCCCTACAGAAATGTAGAACTCTTTGGAGATGCATTCTGCACCTCTGTCAGTTCTTAGCACTTTGATGTAGTGCCCACTATGCTTCTCAAAAAGAGCTTTGAAGTGGCAGAACTTTTTCAAACACTTCACTCTTCTATTTCAAGAAACACACCCATGTCTTTCTAGTGTAGCCATCTATGAATGTCAAAACATATTGGCTGCCAGCTAAACATGGCGTTTGCATTTGGTCCACACAAATCTAAGTGGACAACCTCTAAGGGTGTCTTTGCTCTTATACTCTTCCCTATTGGAAATATTTCTCTTTGTTGTTTGCCCAAGATGCAGCCTTCACAAATGCTATCTGGTTTCTCAATTAGTGGTAATCCTTTTACCATTCCTCTTCTGTGCAATAAGCTTAGGCCTCCGAAATTGAGATGTCCAAATCCCAAGTGCGATAGCTAGTTTTCATCTTTCACTTCCTTTTGAAAGACTTCTTGTGTTATTGCTGCTACATTTCTTCTTTTGTTCATGTCTTTTCTGGGCTTGAGAGGAAACATCCTATTACTTGTCATCTGCACCTCTGCAATGACTTTCTTGCTTGGAGGTATGTCCATGATTGTTCACACATCATCTTTAAAGAATACATTGTAGCCCTTGTTTATGACTTTTCCAATGCTCAAAAGATTACATTTCAAGCCGAGTAGATAATATACATCTGGCAAAAAATTTTGCTCTCCTTTTCTTGTCAGGATAGTTACTCTTCCTTTTCCCATGATAGAGACCTTACTGTCAGTCCCTGTTGTTACTTCAAATTTAACATTTTCATCTATATTGGCAAGCATTGCTATGTTTCAAGTCATGTGGTTACTACAACCTGAGTCTAAGAACCATACATCATCTTTTCTATCTTCTGCTACATTATATGTTAACAACAAATTCTTCTGGTTCTTTTCTTATTTTGTAAAATTAGCATTCTTCCTATTATTCATGTCATTTTGATTTTTCCTACATTCATTGGCATAGTGCCCATATTTCTTGCAATAATGACATTGGACTTGGGATTTATCATACCTTTTTCCATGAGCTTGATGTTGGCTTGAGCCTTCATTCTAGTTTCGGTTGCTACCCCCTCCACTCGTGCTTGCAGGGCTATTTATTCCACCTCTCTCTGGGCTTCTTCCTTTTCCTCGGTTGTTTGATCTTCCTTGGCCTCTGCTTTGGCCAAAAGGCATTTGAGTCTTGAAAGATTGTTCCAATGAGGTATTTGTTCCTCTATTCAGTCTGTGTTCATGAGACATCAGGGATGCACTAAGCTCATCCACTGTAAATAGTGAGACATCCTTTGTCTCTTCTATTGCCACTACTATGGCATCAAATCTTGAGGGTGGACTTCTCAAGATTTTCTCCACTATTCTTATTTCTTTAAGTGTCTCTCCGTGAGACGTTATCTGGGTAACTAACCCAATAAAATGAGTGAAGAATGAGTCTATAGTGTCAGAATCTTTCATACAGAGAGTTTCAAAATCTCTCCTCAGCATTCGTAGCTTTGTTGTCTTCACCTTCTCCATGCCTTGATACGCTTTTTTGAGAATATCCCATGCATGCTCGGACCTCTTAGCTACTGCAATACTTGGGAAAATACTCTCATACACTTCTTGATAGAGATATAAGAGGGCTTTTGAGTCCTTCCTATTGCTCTTTAGCAAATCCTTCTCTACATGTGTTAATGCATTAAATGCATTTTCATCTGCTAGTTCTTCTAAACCATCTTCAACTAGCTCCCATAAATCTTGAGAGGCAAACAGGGCTCTCAATGTGATTGGCCAATATTCATAGTTCTTCCCATTGAACTGTGGGAGTTGAATATTTCCCTTAATCGTGCTTGTGCTGGCTCCTGCCATAGCTATCTTTCTGAACTATGCTTAAAAACTTGACTGTGTTCAAAAAACTTTCTCATTGACTTGCTGAAACCTTCACTCTGTTGGAGAACTGCTTCAACAAACTTCTTCTTCCTTTTCCTTCAGCTTCTTTAACAAATTTCAGAGAGCATGGACTAGGTCTGATACCAAGATGGAATTTCTGGTTATTTCGAACACACAGAGGAAGCATAGTTCCTCAACTAAGCACAGAGATTTAATAAAATATTGTGGATAGAGAGATGGAGTAAAAACTCTATTTCATTAAGCATAAAAACTGACTATTACAAAATACAATTTTTCATGAGAACTACAATTGTGGATTACATTAAAAAATACACCTCACTGTGTTTTTCATTTGCTACCTTCACACAGTTTCCTGTTGCTGCTATACCCAGTCTCTATTGTAGCAACACACAATCCTCTGTTGCTGCTACACATAGTTTCCTTTGCGGAAACACCTAGTCTTTGTTGCTGCTACACACACAACGTCAGTTTCTTCTACACACACAACATTCTTTTGTGAGAACACATAGTTTCAGTTGTGGCAATACATAGAGTCAGTTGGGGAAACACACAGTCTCAGTTGCGGTAACACATAGAGTTTTCTTTGCTGCTACATAACACAACGCTTCAGGATTTCTTTGTTTTGTGCTCTCTCTTTGTCTTAAACAAACAAAATCTACTCTACATACATGCAGCTTCAACAACTACTCTCTCTACTATTGTCTATTGCATATTATAAAAATCTATTACCTAAAACATTAAAAATTCAAAATTCAAATTTTGTCCTATCACGCCTTTTTAATGTAGTTAGGTGAATGATGTTACGGCAGGAGGTAACATCGTGTAGACCACGATTTGATGAATCGGGAGATGGTTGCAACCATGCTGTTGATGCAGGGATTCAAACCTAGAAATTTAATGCGTGGTTGAGTGTAAAAATAGATCAAGACTTTGTTGCTCCTGTCAAATCAAAAATTTGAAACTTGTTTTCCTGCTACTTAGGTTTGCAGTTGGAATTAATTTCCAACAACCCATAGGTTATCATCCATGGCGAACCGTAGAGAAATTCATTCCATTCAGGGAAGGGCACAAAAAGCAAGGGAATGGCCTTCACTGCTGCATCCAAACCATTTTATTATATTGGCATGGTGAAACAGATGATACCCTTAGTTTCCTTAGCTTCCATCCAAGAGCCAGAGTGAGTGTAGAACAATCCATCATAGAAAACAAGTTGGGAGCATGGGTCCAGTATTAAATCCACAGGGAAGTATCAAGCGATATTCCATGTCTTTTGCGAAGGTTCATCAATTTTCATCTATTCTACCTGGCCGAAAGTGCCCAAGGGACACAATTTTGTATCCATTATCAGATTTCTGATTATTATTCTCGTCAACAACGAGGCATTTAGTGTGGTAGTGACCTGTTTGTGGCAAAGGAATATCAACGAATGCCCGTGTATATGGATTGCAGAGCCTACGAGACCATTTGTTTTAGCGATAGACTCCAAAGGTCAAGATGAGTCCTCCCACAGATCTTGGGCAATGCATACCCACCTTTTCATAATTAGATCTATGTGGTATCCAGTCCTCTAGGAAAGAAAACGTAAAGGACTTAATCCAGGTGCGTCTATAGAAACATAAATCCATAGATGGCATTTTTGGATTTGTGCTGCATGGAACCAGCCGTGGGTGCTGCCCATTCAAATGCGTCTCACCCCACTTTGTTAGAAAGTAGCTTGTATAAAGGAATTCGTTCCATTTCTTTCAGGTGATCTGATACCTATCGCAAATTCCACTGGCAGTCTTGCTAATATTTCCATTTGAAGATCCAACGATTCACTCCACCGTGAACTAAACAGATCGACATTTTTCATTTCCATATTTAGACGTTAACCAGATCAATACACAGGGGAAGAACTACAAATATTTATCGATCAACTAAGATAGAGGATAAGATTTGTGAATATTTCTTGATTTGCAACATGACTTTATAGTAAGTATTGATTTTTTTTTCAACATGAAATATACTTTGGTTTATATAATGTACTATAGTAAGTATTGATAGTCATTGTTCTTATAAACAAAATAGGAAAGGTCGCCTTTAGCATCATTTATTTATTGAGGGGAGGGAAAAGTTATGTTCAATATCTTTTGCACATTGATTAATCGAATAAGAAGCAGAATTCACATAATATAAAATGTCTAAGAAAAAAAAATATCAAGATATTTATTATATTATAATAATACACTTAATGTATTAATAAGTAATCATATGGAATGTATTAATAAGTAAATATATGGACATGACATATTATTTATTATTTGTATTAGTTTTAACCTTGTTTTTTTTTTAAATTTTTATATAAAAAGAGGAATGCTTAAAATATTAATTATTTAATTTTTAAAATATTAATTATTTATTATTTTGAAAGTATATTTAAATTTATCCTAATTGTCATGGAACATACATTTTAACTATTGAGCGGAAAGATAATAGTGAGTTTTTTTTAAAAGGAATTGTAATTATTTTAATATATAATAATCAATTTTTTTAAATGGTTGAATTTTTTAAATAGATATATTTAAAGTTTATAAATGTTGATAGATAAATGTCATTCGGACTAAACATATCATTAAAATTGGGTTGACATTTTGAACTATCTAATGTGCTTTATCCTTGGGACAAGGTGAAGAAAGAAACCAATCTCATTTAATAAATAGTATGGATGCCTCATTTTCCGGTAATAGTTGTTAAAACTAGCAGTTAGAATCTAGTCGTTATTTGACTAGTTAGTTAATAAGATATAATATTAAAAGTTTTTAAGATTTTAAGAAAAAATATTAAAAAATAACTGAGAAATTTAATAATCTAATAAAATCACTAAATTCTATTGTTTCCTATGATTATAATAGATTGAAGAATGAAATTAAAATAGATTTATATCGAGTTTTTTACAAAATTGTGTCCAAGACACGTTAATCATCTTACCTCAAAATGCGTACAGACATAGCATAATCTAAGTAAAACTATTGTTTCTCATGATAGCAAGTCACTGCTTGGGCTATCATATGCAAATAACTCACCCAACGATTAGGCACACCAATTGTATGATGTTGCAGCCTCATAGGTGACTCCTCGATTCGGACATCCGGTATCCCAAGAGTGCATCCCCCCATATGCTGTTGCAACTCAACAAGAGTATCAGCTAAATCCAAATCTTGTAGGACTGCTCTTTAGACAGTCCTTTGTGCTAGTTGTAATGCCTGTTGTGCAGGAAGAAACAACCCCTTCAACCCCTACTCATTTTGGGTCAGAGCTTCATTTATATAAGTCTTTTCCTCTTTTGAGTGACTCTTCTTCCGTTGATTCTTTTGACTCTCAAGTTTCCATAGATTTGTTAGAGTATTTTCTTGGTTATTTAACCATGGCAGAGATAAAATCTCAGATTATATTGCCTATTACAGTCATGAAATCATCTACTATCGCATTGTCTTCGATGTTTTTGATGACACCCGAGGAACATCTGTATGGCGGTCTGTCCATCCCAGAGGGTTACTAAGATTTAAATGGAACCTACTCTAGTGTCTCCTCTAGTCCATGGACTTCACCCATGTCATTATTTGGAATAATATCTAGTTCATCTATCACAAGTACTGAATGGCCTGACCCTCAATATCAGGCCATTCCATCTAATTACCATCCATATTATCTAGTATATGTTGGATACCCTTCATACGAAAGTCACTATGTGAAATATCCCTATAATCCATATGCTAGGGGGCCAAAAATTTTGGGTCCATATGGCATTACTCCGTCGTGTTTAGGACCATCATATGTTGGAATGCATGTTTTCCAATGGTGGCCTACTTTCCTTGTTCAGCCACAAATAGTTGTGTATCAATATCAACCAGCTCAACCTATCACATCTATGCCTACTATGCCTTTCATTTATTCTATGGATGTTTCTCAATCTGCACAAGCAAGTCCCTCCACCACTAACCCTCAAGTTTCGAGTCTACAAACTCAGTCTTCCCACACTGCTATTCAACAACCATCTGTATCGGGAATTTCACAACCGCAGGATAGTTTACCTTTTTTCAAAAGTTTCTGCTAGCCATGTATATTCACAACGAGGTCCGAATTATCCTGGCAGGCAACCATTTTACTAGATACGATAGTAGCCGCAACAACCATTTCCACATTATCAGGCTTATCTAGGACCTGGTCAGGAAGCCTACCCCTATCTGGGTTACCAACAATAGAATCCATTTTTTGGTAGGAAAAGGCTTATTGCTCAGGCGATTCCATCTTATCTTGATTACGCTCAACCTGACCTTAATCGACAGTTTCCATTTGTTGCAACGCTATAATTACCGGATTTAAATCAGCTCACCAATTATCCAATTCATTATTTACCTTGGTGGCCAGTGATTCCACATAAATTACCGTCAGAAATTCCAAAATTCAATGGGAATTCTGGAGAAGACCCCTTTACGCATTTCATGACTTATCATTTATGGTGTTCATCAAACTCCTTAAATGGTGATTTTGTTAGATTGTGCCTTTTCCAGCGAACGCTTACTGGTCTAAGTGTGAACTAGTACATTTAATTACCATGAGCTTCATTTTATAACTTTATAGCTTTAGCCACTACCATTTTAACAGACTTCGAGTTACCCATTAGATATGAAACAACAACGAAACTTTTGACCAGCTTTAAACATACCTAGGAACAACTAGTGAGAAATTTGGATAGCTAAGGTTTAGGAGACAGATGGATTTGGAGCATTGATAGAGTAAGGAGCTATAAATCAGGAGTCAAATAACCAAGTAGTTATAGGGTAGGACCGAGAGGAGTTGAAAGAGCATTCTAGAGCAATATAGTCATAGTACCTTGTTTTGTATCTTGTACTAGATGATGTATCAGGGCCATTATCTCTCATACGAGATCTGTATATTGTTTTATTATATCAGTTTGATTAATATTACATAGCTTTGTTGAAAATATTAAAAATTTCTCTATTTTCTGTGCATGTGTGATTTATTGTTGTTTATGTTCCATTGTGCCAAGTAGTTCTCGTTGAGATTCCTGGTTTGGTAGTTTAAATAATTTTAATACTCTAACCTAGACCCAAGGTTGTGGAAAATCAATAGAGTGAAAGATGTAATTTTGTGGGTTGTAGTGAGATGTTAAAGGACTAGAGACTTTACAATCTAGTTACCAATAAGTTTGTTTCAATCAGAGATGTTAAATTTTTGAAAATAAATCTTGGTCTCATAATGTTGATGAAACTTCGAATAAGCCAATTTATACACCACAATTACCAATATTGCAGGTTCAATAAGAGCCATATAATTATGAAAATGATACATCTTCAAGAAGAAAATCCACAATTGATTCAAAATATTCTGAAGGCCATCACAAAATAAGAATCATAAGAGAAATATATGAGCATAAGAATGATTTTGACCAATAGAATATATTTGCATTTCTTTCATCTCAACCATCTCATTTTGCATAAGAACTTAAAGACAAACATTGGGTTGATACAATGAACCAAGAAATTACTACCATAGAGAAGAACCAGACTTGGAACTAGTTGATCTCCCAAGTGACAAAACCAAAAAAATTTTAAAATGGCTATATAAGACCAAGATTGATGAAAAAGGAGAAATTTAGAAACATAAGGGAAGGGTGGTTTCCAAAGGATTCTCACAATAGTTTGTTCACTACTATGGTGATTCCTTTGCAATAGTAGCAAGGTTAGACACTGTCATCACCATTTTATCCACAACGGCTCAATAAAAAATGAAGGTGTATCACCATGATGTAAAATATGCCTTGATAGGAGAATAATGTGTAAATATGGAAAAAAGCCTTGCATGGCTTGAAACAAGCTCCAAGATCTTGGTACAGTCCCATCGACACTTATATCATCAAAATTGGTTTCTGTAGAAGCAACCATGAGCTAACTTTGTATACCAAAACTCATGAAGGTAAAATTCTCATTGTATTGGTTTGGGTACATGATATTCTTAGAGAAAAAAAAAGGGTATACAATAGAAATGAAGTACATACAACCTAAAAAAAATCTCTTTCAAATACAACAGTTAACTTCTTTAATACTGAACTTTAACTAACTAGAATTTACTAAGAAAAAATTATAACCACACCACTACAAACTATACTACAATTTATTCACAAGCATTTATAAATAAACCAGTACAAACTGTCTTGCTAAACATTCCTATGAGGGCTTGGAAAAAGGGTATAGCCATGTAAGATCCCTGATCACAAATGTGATCACAATGCCTCATACTCAATTCCAAGCAATTGTGGGTTTTCTGACAGGCTCGAAGCCTATTCCATTCGTCATTACGTAGATTATAAGAAACCACTTCCACCACTTATTTTGAATATAAACTTTTGAATGCTGGTACGAAACACACGTAATCTCCCACTCCGATGAAGAAATCACTTAGAATTCGCAGCTTGTCAAGGGAAGAAAACTTCTTCATCCATTTTTTGCGAAGTAAGGAAGGCATTCACACAATCTCCACCCATTTCCAGGATGAAGAGTTTGACAAATGCACTGGATGGCACTCCTCAATCCTGTACTCCCACAGAATAATGTTTAACTCTGACAGATTCACCTCACCCTCCCCTTCTCCTCCAACTTGTTTTTACTCGAGAGACACATATTTTCCTCTGACTAACAATAGGTGTGACCCATAGGTGATCATCCATGGCGAACGATAAAGGAAGCCATTTCGTCTAGGGAAGGGCACAAAAGCAACGAAATGGTCTTCGTCATTGCATCTGAACCATTTTTCTCTATTGGCATGGTGAAACACACGATACCCTTAGCTTCCTTGGCTTACATCCAAGAGCCAGAGTGCGTGTAGAAAAATCCATTGCAAAAAAAAAGTTGGGAGCATGGGTTCAGTATTAAATTGAGATGGAAGTATCTAGTGATATTCCATGTCTTTTGGGAAGGTTCGTAAATTTCCAGCAACTGGCTTTCAGGAACAAAATTTGCATATAATCTACCTAGCTGAAAGTGCCCAAAGGACACAATTTTGTATGCATTATCAGATTTTTGATTATTATTCTCATCAAAAACCATGCATTTAGTGTGGTAGGGACCTGGTCCATTCGAATACCGCCCATCTTATCCAGTTCTTGTTGGATTCCCATCATATGAAGGTGAGTATGCTCAATATTTTTATACTCCACATCCTTAGGGGGAAACCTATGTTTAATCCATATTGCAATACCCCTTCCTATTTAGGTAAACCTTATGATGGAATGCATATTTTTAAATGGCATCCTACCTTGCCTATCCAACCCCAAACTATTGTGTATCAATATCAATCAGTTCAACATGTTGCATTCATACCTACTACGCCTGTTATTACTTCTTCAGTCGTTTCTCAGGCTTCTAAGGAGGGTCCTTCAACCCTTAACCCTCAAGTTTCAAGTCTACAGAATTTGTCTTCCCAGGCTAGTTCATAACAATCGAATGTATCGATAATTTCACAAGCACCAATTTACATTTGTCACAGGCTTCTACTGGTCGTACTTATCCGAGCAGGAAATATCTGTATTAACAAATCCCATCCCAGCCACAACAAAAATTCCAATAGTATCAACATTATCCAGGTCCTGGTGAGCAGGCCTATCAAGGATTTGGTCAACAAACTTACCCCTATCAAGGTTACCAATAACAGAATCCTTATGCTGGTGTGAAACGACCTATTGCCCAGGAAATTCAATCTTATCGTGGTTATGTTCAACCCGACCTAAACCAATAGTTGTCGTTTATTGAAACACTAGAGTTACCTAATTTAAACTGGCTCACTAATGATCCAATTTAATATTTACCTGAGTGGTTGACGATTCCTCATAAATTACCCTTTGATATTATGAAACTCAATGGAATCTTTGGATAATATTCGTATATGCACATTATGACTTATCATTAATGGTGTTCATCAAACTCCTTGAATGATGATTCTGTTAGACTCCATATTTTCTAGCGAACACTTACTGGTCCGACTGCAAAATGGTATATGGAATTACCAAGAGATTATTTTTATAACTTCACAATTTTGGCCAATACTTTTATAACCCACTTCCAATTACCCATCAGATATGAAACTAGAACATAAATTTTGACTAGATTTAAGTAGACCACTGCTACTCACATATCAGATCACATTCATGAGTGGTGTCATCATCATAGAATTGTTGAAAACATTGTTCCGAATCAGGTTTTAGATGAGTGGTTTATAAAGTCCTTGATGCCATCTACACCAACGACGTGGCCAAAGGTAGTGTTGTCATTGAAGAGAAAGTAATTGCTCGTGCCTGGTATCTATATTTGATTCCCCTATGTAGAACACCAGGAAGTGTTCTAATCCTTCCACCTTGCATCTTCAGCTTGATTTTTTGACATTCAAAAATTCTAGCCTTCCTATCATCCCCTAATAATACATCACCAGCATCATACTTCTCATACTTGTAGAACCAGTCCCTGATGGGAGTGAAGTGAAAGGAAGCACTTGAGTAAATCAACCATGCCTCATGATCTACATGTGTATTTGAAGAAGAAGACAAATACACATTCCCACCTTGTTTTAAGGTGGTTTTTGTGTCTGCAAAAGGAGTATCATTAGATCCCTTTCCTTTCTCAGGAGCTTTAGATCTATAGTACTTTTTAAAGTTCCCTTCATTTCCACATTTCCATTATACCTTTATAGGCTTTCTTCGAGATTTAGATCTCCCTCTAGATTTAGACCTCCTACTCGTAAGCTTATTTTTTTTTTCTGTTCTTAGACCTTCCTCATATAGATAAGGCATATCCATTCAAGCCCTCCATATTTCTTCATCTCATTTCCTCCGAAAACAAGGTTGAGACAATTTCATTAAAATTTAAGGTACTTGTATTGATACCTATTGCAATAAAAAAACTGTCCCAGAAATCTGGTAGAGAAAAAAACAAACTGATGAACTTATATTCATTTGAGATATTAATATCAACATATGAAAAATGAATTACCACAGTATTGAAGGCGTTTAGACGCTCTACCATTGAGACTCCATCCTTCATCCTCGGGTTATACAATTTTTTTCACCGGAACAATTTATTCACCAGAGACTTATATTAGTAGAGAGTGCCTAACTTGACCCACAAAATCTTCATTGTAGATTCCCCGAATACACTCAACGATACCGAATATGAGATACACAATTGTATTGTGTTGTTTCCTTCCTATCTAACTTCACCCAGTCTTCATCTGACATTTTCATTGGTTTAGTAACCAAATCTACCACGATACACTGATCTTTATCCACTAACAGATCCTCCATATTAAGCTTCCAAAAGTCAAATACGTGACCATTAAATTTCTCGATCTCTATCTTTCCACTACTTTCCATCTTCTTTCACTATAAGAATTGATCCTACAAATCTCTCACTGAATGGGGTCTACCATAGCCCCGAGAAAGAAACCCATCAGCAGCAAAGGTGTACCCTTGAAGCCAGAACAAATATGATACCAAATGTACATTTTAACCCTGTACAGAAATTATCTACGAACAAATTCTTAAACAACCGAAAAAAAAATAGCGAAATCTTAAAACATAAAACATTTATACAGAGATATTTTCCCCTTGGATCCCAAATCAGGACTACCAGCTCGATATTTCATTATATTCCTTTTAGTGTTACAACACATATCTATGCATGTCGAAGCATTCATAAACCCCAATCCATTAACCCTGGATTAGAACATAATGATAGTTCCCTTGACTAGGTCTAAAAAATACCAGGGGCAGAAAACCGTCGTACCCCAAAACCATGTTCAAACGGATATAGAAAACCATAGGCGTGTAGGCCCACCTAAAATAGGGTCCAAAAAAGTTTTCTTGGGGTGTTTCCCTGGACACCGTACAGGGGGCTACCCACCCCTTGCACACCCCTCGATAGGGGGAGATACTACCCCTTATGAGCCTCCTATTGCGCCCGACACAACGAACAGGGAGGGTTTGTCACCCCCCTGTGATGCTACCCGCACGTGCGACTATTCGTGGAAATAATATAAGACATACCCAACACTCCAAAAACATTTTAGTTGATGGATATTATAAGACACCTTCAACAATAGTTCAATTACCTTGGAAATAGTAATGACCGCCTTGTTAAGGAAAGTGAGGAAAATAAGAAGATTATAAGAGAATTGACTAAAAATTCTACTCGTAGAAGCACAAAACTAGAAGGAATAAAGAGGAAAGAGGTGAAATCATAGTGAGACAATCTTGAAAATGGTGGAGAATTAGATAGGTCATATTTATGGTCATGAAAATAAAAGAGAAAAATTGATTTACAAGGCAAGTTTAGGAAAATAAAACCCCCTACTTTTGATGGGGAAAAGGAAGAATACATAGAAGCATGGCTATAATGAATATAATGAATATATAAAAGTACAGAAACCATGTCTATAATGAATATATATGGATTTTTCCTCCACGTACCATCAAGTATAATTGGGAGGACAGCATTAGGTTTCATACCATCCATATTTAACCGAGTTGGCTGCTTTTTGCACGGTTGTGCACCGAACACAACATTCTAGGAGATTGCATGCACGTATTTAAGTCCTTGTTTTACTGGGGTAGTATATTGTACTTCATAGTTTCTTGGTAATAATTTCTCCTAGCATTGCCCTCTTTTTGTTTATTTTTTTTGTAATAAATAAATCAAAAATCCTGGAAGAAGATAAACCCTTTCTTCGTCGTTTGCATAGGATAATGAATAAACCACCTTTACATCCTTAAGCTACACCTAGTCGGTAAAGGCATTCTCGTCCTACCAATTTCGGTACCTCTGGTGTTTCATCTTCATCGAATTTACCAGAGTCATCTAATCCTTTGAGTACTGAGTCTTGAGTTGTTTATACTGATCTCGGATTATCTGCTACTCTCGAGAGGGAATTGTTGTGCTCAACTTAGTGTTCCTAAATTGAGTTCATTAATTGTCAACCAAGGCTAGTAAACTACTGAAGTGAGGTGCACTATATGTGCCTAGGCATTTGTTTCTCACTACATTGTGTTTAGTGTTTTTATGATGTTTTTGGTTTTGTGATTTTGTGTTGAAAAGAAAAAGAATTAAATGTTGGTGAAGAGCAGTTGTTGGTCATACTACAAACAGTTTTGGTTTTCCTTAAACATCAATTTACCATATCACAAGGAAGATCTTATCCATGGCTAGAGATTTGTTTGAACATATTTGAAGAAGATAGTTTGCAACACAGTGAAGAATTCTACTCTAAGTTGATCTATGATACTGAAACTAATCCACTTTGAAACTTAAATTGTAATTACTAAGCCTTAGTCAGAAGTTAAAGTCTTTGGGATAATTTTGAGAAAAAAGGCTAGTTGCACAATTATAAGAATTTTCAGAATAGTCACAGCCTTGAAATGATATTACTAGCTCTTGTCTGCATGGTGATATGTTGGAAGAGTTTAATAAAAAGAGTAGTTTTTGTAAATAATGAAGGCCTTAGTCTAATAGAACAGAACTATCATACAACTAACTAATGAGACTTGACCATACATTAAACAAAAAATGAACAAGAATGCAATTAATGAATCTTGAAATACAGTGACAGAGTTAAGCTAAAGTGCAATTAATCAAACTTGAAACACAATGACCACAACTGAGCTAGAATGCAATTATTCAAACTTGAAATATGGTGAACAGAATTAAACTAGAATGCCATTATCAACTTGAAATATAGTGACAGAATTAAACTAAAATGACATCTACCTCCGGAGTATGCACTAATTCTATGAAATGCTACAACCCTCTCTTGTTCAATATGAGTAATGTTTTGGAATAGTTTGTAAAAAGAAACAAGTATGGCTGTATTATCCAATGTATAAAACATAAAACATAAAGTTCAACAAAACGCAGTAAGCTCTGAAACACCACCACAACTATGTCTCATCTGAAATTAGTGATATTTTGGAAGAGATTAATAAAACAAGACTAGTTGTATCAACTAATGTAATTGAGCATGAAAACATAAAGCTCGAATGAAAAAACAATTAAACTATAAAATACTACAGCTAAATCCCATTCGGCATTAGAGGTATTTTGGAAAAATTCATAGAACAAGACTGGCTGTAATATGTAACATAAATTAGCATAAAAACATGAAGTTAAGAAAACTATTTAAATTTGAAACGAAACAAAGCTAAGGCTACTTCTATATGACGAAGCTTCTCGGGTAGTAGGGGCCCTCTACTGCCGGATTAGCATGAAAACTCACTCAAGGTGGACTCAGCTCTTGCAATAAAATGACACTTCTTTCATTAAAGGGGAAAAATACTTAAAAACAGAGTATTCATGGTTCTCTGAAATCTAGCAGCAAAAGCCAAAATCTAGTTAGCATTTCTTGGTCTCCAGAGTCATATTTAAAACAAGATTACATAAATGTCTTCGAGAAAATCAAGGGATAAGTGTCTTTCCCTCTTCTAATCAAATTAAAACTCTAATTGAAGGCCTCGTTCTTTATGTAGAGTCTGTGTCCCGATAGGAAACTGCTGCTCAGTTTTAATCTCCTCCACGTGCATAACTGCTTGGAGATTCGAACTCAGACTTCGTGGAGAGCAAAAAATGATGAGGGAGTGCTGTGGAATTTGCCCATATGTGTTTTCTTTTGAAATGACACCTATAAACTATATAAACATGAATATGGCTGCAGAACAGACGACTGGCTATAGAATGCCTATATTATGTAGCTAGTCTTATCAAAAATTACTACAATCAACAAAACCATGAAAACATAGCAAGTTAGTCATTGTACAAATTGCTAAAGAAATTTTAATCAATCTCATTGATCATTTGAGCCTGTAATTAATGAGGGACAAAGGAAATGAAGTGAAATGTGGTGGGAGAAAAGAACATATTTGGAGCTCAACATACCCCCACTGCTAGGTTCTTGCATGCCCTCATGCAACTATTCCATGTACTCTGAGACCTCTGCTAAGACATCCAACCCTCTTCTTATGCTTTGCCTGACACTCAATGGCCTTCTGGGCTTCCTTATGGTTAATTTGAATCTCAAATTTGTAAGTTCCCTACTTAACTTTTTATTTTTCTTCTTCAATTTTTCACTGGCCTTGAACAACTTTTGCATTTGTAGAGACAGAGTTGAATTCATATCACTTTTTAGCTTAACCTGCTCCCTTAGAGTTTCATTCTCATTCTTGATATGCCTATTGAGTACTTCTAACTCATATTTA